>VWYH01008589.1:242878-459291 GCA_013399365.1 Pampusana beccarii
CCTTCCAATCCCTGACATTCTGTGATTCTGTGATTCTGTGAGATGGATGTTGTGGGGGATCCTGTCAAATGACTTACAGAAGTCCAGATAGACAAGAGTCTTCTGTAAATATATTTTGGAAACGGAAAAAGGAAAGGACTTGGCCTGCAGCAAGGAAGATTCAAGTTGAGCTGTGGTGACTCCATCATTAGCACTAGTTTAGGAATAGATTTGAAAAATATTCATCAGGAATGTCAATAGGGATCCTGCCTTAGGCAGGGAGATGGATGGACCAGTTAATGCCCTCTTGGATTTCCTCCAGCATAATTTTCTGTGGTGTGAGTGAATGTGATTTTTATTTGCATGGCTAATTGGAGGCAGTGACCCTTCTTCTTACTAATGCTATACTGGCTTGTGAACAGAATGACATGAGGATGAACAGGAATACTGCTGACAGTAATCACTTGTTGTTGCCCCATCTTTAATTTCAGACACATAGTCACCAAAAAACCAGATAATATCACATGGCATAGCTGGCTGGTCACATTATACAGACAGCTAGAAAAATTAATGTATAAGCCTTTGACTGAAAACAGTTTAACTCTGGAGAATACTTATGTGTTAATACTACATTTTCACATCACAATTGACAAGTGAGCAGAAAAATAAATGTCTTTGTGATCATTTGTTTATAATATAGAAAAATCTGTTTGCAGTTTGAAATGCAGTCAGTTTTACCAGCTGAGATTTCATTTTCTATGTTCTTTGATTCAGAATTGATTAAATATGAAAAAGCATCTTAAAGAGGCAAAATATCATTGTTGAAGATGGAAGTTGGCTAGTGAGTTAGGATTAACTTGTCTGTCATCTGCCACATAGATGACTCTTGTCAGACTCTGAGATGGTTTGTGTTAAGACAATGTGTTTGGTGTGTTCAATAGCACTAAAACTATCTGTGAGGCGATATGTTTCAGCCTTGTGTACTCTGAGTTCTGTAAACTATTTGTATAATAGACAGAATTTCCTAGAACTAAATGCTGCTGTGGGCTGGTTAATACATGCAAACCCAAAGCCCCCGAAGACTGTTTGTCAGCTAAAAAAATTACTAGGAAACGATGACAAGAGAGAGACTTTTCTTCCTAATAAATCTGTTCTCATGAGGGGTGAATACTTTGATATCTGGTACAATGTTTTCAGGACAAAGAGCATCAAGTTTCAGTGTTTGATATGGTTATGCTTACATGTCATTTGTTCCTGTATACAGGAAATAGCTGAATTCTGTTGAGGAAGCTAGTTTGAGTACAATCAGAATGTGTAATCAATTTTTTTTGTTGTTTGAGTATTTGTTACTACTTGTGGGAAGTTATGCATAATGCAACATGTGAGAATACCTTTAACGCTACTGGTAAAGAAAATCCATTTTTTGAAAATCTCAGGATTTAATGAATATAGGAATGTGTTATTCCTTGCAGTCATTATTTTGAAGATTATCCCAGGTTATTAGATTTGATTAAAGGATTTTACGCTTGGCTTACTTGAGAGCTGGGGATTAAGCAATAAGGAGCTTTTTCCTGTGCTGTATCTTTGAGCTTATCATTTCAGTACTGCAGGGCTCTGATTACTTACCCATTTTTGTAAAACATACAGATTTTGTTCATTTACAGCTTTTTAGATCAGTCAGAGCTATTAAGCCTGCTAGGTGATATCCTGCCTGACAAGCCCTGTTACAGGCTGGGTTTGCTTCTGTTGGCTTGACCAGTGTATGTCCTTTGTCAATGCAGAGCACTCATCCATGTGAGACTTCAGTGCAGTGGAGACTGAACTCACCTCCCTGTTAGCAAATACAGAAAACATTTTGGGATTAGAAGCTTTTTTTGCTTAACTAATACAAAAGACTTTACATTCTTCAGCTTTATTCAGAGATAAGGACAGATGCTAAGGTGGTTTGGGGAATGCCTGGCTGGATTTTTTGTGTACCTTACTGCTGAACTACTCCTGATCTGTCTTTGCACAAGACCAGGCTTCATCTAGTGCTTTCTTTTAAAGAGTGTTCGGAGGGAAAGGTGAAAAATCAAGATGCTCATTTCACTGTTACAGAGGCTTCCAGGCAAGAGAACAAATGCATTTCCACTACGTGGAAGCTGGGGACAGAGGGTATAAGTGTGTGTCTGTATGCCCTCTTTCCAAGGCAGTGCATGAACAGGGTCAGAAGACCACTGTGAATTATCCTCCTGAGGAGGAAAAAAACATCTGCACATAGTTCTGCCTTCCACGTACCAGCAGTTAGGGCTATGAGAGGTCTTCTCCAGGTTGATGGGTATGCCTGGCTGTTGTGATGCATTTGTCCCCATCCACAGCAGCCTGTGTACTGGGGATGTTCAGGTGGGAATGCCATCACTCATATCCCTCCCAGCTAAAGCTGCAGCAGATTCAGCAGATGCTCTGCTGAAGGCATCGCTGCAGTCCAGTCTTCCCAGATACTCTGTCAATTATCAGGTCAAATTCAAGGATTCATCTCATGTAAATATGGTCTTTGTCCATGGCAAATTACCTTCCTTGTCCCTAGACAGCTGGCTCAAGGTTAGAGCTTGTGTTTCCCAGACACTTTCTTGCAATGCTCCTTCAGCTCATTTCCAGTATGGAATAAAGGACCTTGGAGTTTAGAACAAAACAAAATCTCTGTTTCTTCAACATAACCTCCCACAGATTGCCAACATCAATAGCCCATCAGACTGCCCAGGCTGCTTTTTGATATTTCAAGACCCTGCATGCTTGTAGATTCCTCAGCATGTTCTTTTAAGTATGTGCGCTGCTGGTTACTTCAGTGTTAAGTGTATAGAAGCAGACAAATACAGTTGTTGAGCTTTCACAATCACTAGTGCACTTAATTGTTACTGTCCCATCTGACTTGATGTTCCCACTTTGGTCTTCGACTTTGATTTTTTTTTTTCCAGCTTTGACCTCTTTTCTATATCAAAGAGCTGAAAAACAGACACCATTCTTTTAGTTTTTATTCCCTGGGGTCAGTTCATAACTTATTCAGCCTATTAATTGTGTGTTGCATCGTGCTTAGCTTATCTTTCTTCAACTTTCTTCAAACAATTCATTTGAAGAGCTGCAGTTCAATCTTGTTGCTAGAGCTCTGGTGCTAGTTCTCATTTGAAAGGGCTTAAAACTAGATTCAGTAGAGAACAGTGCCTGTAGCTAATAGCCCATGGGAGTGCAGGGAAAGCTCTGGACTGCAGAGCTATAGTTAACTTCTAATATATAAGGTGGCCCAGGTGGTAATGGGTGCATAGGAGTAAGTTATAGCAATGCCAGGGGGGAGCTGTGAGAGGGAGCGAAGACATTTGTAATGCTTTTGATCATGTATCTTCCTTTGCTGTTCATTGCCAGGACTTTCCTTCTTGTTTACGTACCGGCCTTGGTAGGGGCATTTTGACAGGGTAGGTGGTACCAGGGTACGTATTTCAACATGAGCAAAATGTTCTGCTCAGCTGCTCTCCATTCAGTTGTCCATTTGTAGGTTTGGGAGGGAGGGTTACCTGGGTAACCTGAAGGAACAGTGAACAAATTACACTGACAAATAATTTAGAAACCCTTCCTAGCCGAAACACATCATGTTTGTTTTCGGTTTGATATTGTTTTTATCAGCCAATTAAACTTATTAAAATATGAATCATATTCAGAGATTAAATGCCTTTCACCTAAAATAATGTTAGATAGAACCATTTTATTAGTGTTCTTAGGCTTCCAACAAAGAGTAATGATGGTAAATCATTAATATATATTCTGCTATTTTAAAAATTAAATCTGTGCCATGATGTGTTTTACTGTTTTATAGCTATTATATGAAGCCCCCGGGGATGTTCTCATAAAAGGTGCCCCATAAATTTTATATATCCTTGTAGCGCATTATATTTTATTGCAATATTCCAGCTTTTCAAAAAACCTTCAAGGCATTTTTTTTTTTCTGAAGGCCTCCATGGGAGAAAGATATCAAAATTTGTGTTGGCAATTTCTAGTGAAAACACCTACTGTTTGCAATTGTCATCTCTGTTCTCAGTGACATATTGCCTTCTGTCATTTTCAATGGAGAAAGCTTAGGTGGAAAAGATACAGGGGGACATAAAGCTGCAAGAATAAGAATCGTCTCCATATGTATGTATTGTGTCTCTGATTACACATCACTTAGTTTCTCTCCGCTTCTTTTACCCTCCCACTGAACTTTAGCATGTTTTCCTGCAGTTCAGCTACTTCTATAAAGATGAACAAAGACACAATCTGTAGGGAAGGAGAGAGGCAGGTGTTTGGTGTGGTCCACATGTTCCCAACCCCAAATGATTGCCCATGGGGGTAAGCAAGCCAACCCTGGGCAGCATCCAAGCTTGGGGATGTTGCCCTAAAACCCCTTTTGGTATGGACAAGCAGAGAGATGCTGGTTTTGTCAAGCTTCTGAAGGCTTGTAGACCCTACAGAGGAGAGGAAGAATGGTCTCATGGATGTTAGCCTGAAATTTAGTACTATATCTTCCCCAATCTGCTGTCTGTATATTGGTACAATATTGAAAGAGCGCAGGTTTTAAGGTTATTTTGGAGGCCTAAAGATACAGGTCCTCTGTGCACTTCCAGTATGGTGATGCTACAATGTTATGGGGTGCTTTAAATGATAAAAAATGGAGTTGGGTATGTGGAGGAGTCTCTGGGATAGATGCCGTCTCACTCTGAGTGTGCAGCATGTCAGGCAGTGGTGCCTGAGGGACGAGGGTCTGTCAGGAAAGCAGCAGTGTCAGCTTCTGCGATTCTTGGGTTCCAGAAACAGCAGCTGCTCCAGCTGCAAACTCCAACAATGAGGGATTTCAGAAACCTAGTGGCTCAAAATAGAGTTTTGCAGACATTGGAGAATATGGAGGAACTTCCTCTCTGCTGTGAATACTCTTCAGCATCGCATCAGTTGTTTCTTAATGTGGAAATGAGTTTATTGCTGCCAGTCTACTTAAGGACTGAAATTAGTCTTTGCTTAATTACTTTGGGGCATGAAGGAGGGAGATACTTTTCAGGTCTTTCACTTTCTTCAAGAGCCATCAATGCTTTTCCTTAAAGCCTTACTTGCAGTGATTGTCACTTATCAATTAATACGCTCCCCTGGTTTCCAAGTGAAGATCAAAAAACATTGCAAATCGAAATTCTTAAAGAAAAAGATATTCTTAAAAGGGTCTCATGAGTTTTCAAGCTCCACATGTTTCTGAGCACTTGTCAGTCTCTTCAGTTATTTTTGGCAGAACCAGTGATGTCCCAGCTAACTCTGCTCATCGACAGATCCGAAACATGACAGGACAGATCAGAGTTGCTGCCTCTGAGCAAATTACTTGAGAAGTAATATCTCTAAGTTGTGCCTTTTGAATTATGCATGTATCTTCTACCCCCTCCGACACCCACTTCCGCTACGATCTAATTCAAAGTATGAACTAAAATTGGAAAAGGAAAGGTTTTGAGACACGCTCACTTCTTGTAATTTCGCGTCTTGAGTTTTCCTCTTGTGATCTGGTTTTTGCTGTTCCATTAGGTGTGCTGCTATTCCTAATGCCTCTGCAAGCCCATTTACAGTCGCACTATTCACCGTGCTCGATTCTGTTCATCATTATTTTCCATTCTTGTCAGCAATTTTAACCACAGTGATGAAACCAGATTAAAACTATTTAAATATGCTAATGTGGTGACAGGCAATTGAATGGCTTCTTATAAATGATTCAAAATCAAACATAGCTTCCTGTGCCTCACACAGCTGCACCTTATTAGCTTTGATATTTCTGCTTGTCAAATACATTTTATTGCCACTTACTTCTTTGTGGTCTGACTTACCCTTCTGATTGCTCTTGGCTTATTCCA
The DNA here is from genome assembly GCA_013399365.1 of Pampusana beccarii. NCBI lineage: Eukaryota > Metazoa > Chordata > Aves > Columbiformes > Columbidae > Pampusana > Pampusana beccarii. The sequence goes on from VWYH01008589.1 coordinate 248,746, forward strand.
TATTCTTCCCAAATTGCATTCCTGCGTTTCTCTCATCACAAAGGTGGTTTTGTAAAACTGCACCACAAATTGCACCTAATTGCATTTCTTATGCATCATAACCTACCAGAAAAGCAGGTGATCGACAATGAACAGTTAATCACCGAAGAGCTTAAAAAGCTAAATCAGGAATTTTTGGCATCCATTTTGCAGCTAGTAAGACCGGAGATTTAAATTCGAACTGTAGAAACCACTGACTAGCCAGAAGTAGGAATACGATGGTAGCACAGAGTTGCCAGATCTCCCAGTGAGGGGTTTCAGCACTACAACAGGATTGTTACAGGGCTGATTTTATTGCTAAACTTAATTTGGTCATCTAGAAGTATGACTTCATTTCATGCACTTGACTAACCTAATTATGGTGGCAAAACATTGTGCATTAGCTGTCTCCAGTGCAACCCTAAATGAAAATGACAGCGCAGATGCCAACAGAGAACCTGGCCTGGTTTATAATTCTGGTGGAGTTAGAGGGAGTGGGAATAGAAAAGGAGCATGTCTGCTTTGTCTTTGCAGCAGAAGTGCTTGTCCCACATGGAGTTATGTGGAGTATGCAGGCTTTACTAGAGGATGGGGCCTCTAGACAGCTTCACACAAGAAGATGATGTTGTTTCCTTCAGTGTTTATGAACTGAGCTAGCAAATAAACTGGAAATTCATGACAGAAATTTGAAATATTGTATTTTTGGGGGTCTAAATTGCAATATTTAGAGAAAACTGATTTGTGAAATCCCAGAGGGAAAGTTTTTCCAGAAGTTACCATTTCAGAAAAATTAGGAAAGTCTAATTTTATGTATTATATTTTTTTTTCACATCTTCATGACCCCTGGAATACTGTGATGTGCTATTGTAAACCCATATGTTGTGCTGGGAGATTTATATACAAATACTTATTTGCAAGAGACTTTAAGTCTTTGAACATTGTGGTCGACAGTGGTTATATCTCAGCTGCAGTGTTATATGCCTATATCAGTAAGACATTTAAAGAAAATGCTGAGCAATCATAGAGACCCTGGAGGATGAACTCCAGGAGAGGCCTAGAACATACAACCCAAGTCTTCAAATTTGCTGAAAATAGGGAGTATGAATTTTGTAGTGTTCTAGAAGCTGGACAAGAAGTAGTGATCTTAACCTGAATCTCCTTTTCTGTGGGTTATAATTGGCTCTTGTGCCACCATGTGTGATTACATTGAGCCTACACCCAGCAAGGCTACTTGTTCAGAAAAAAGTCATTTTGGAAGAGCTTTAGAGATGTGTGATATCTGTCACTGGAGGTCTCCGAGAAGCACTCAGCTGAACATTGCTTGGGATGGCAAAGGCGCAGCAGACTTTCAGGTGGGACATAGCCTGTAGTTCTCCCAGAGTCCCTTGTTTCCTAATCACTGTATCAAATATGTAATAGTGAAGTACAAATGCACAAAAATATGAGTTATAATTTTAAGTAAAAGACTAGCAACAACAAAAAGATACTTGGAAAGCCACAAACTCTTCTTCCAAATGAATCCCCAGTTCTAGACTCTGGATAAATAAATGGTAGATAAATTCCATGAGAAATGTGGAAAGCATTGGAGAGATTAAACAACGTGCATGTCTAAGCAGGATGCCATTTGTATGCTTTGCATCCAGACAAATATTATAAAACTGCAGTGGCTTGCACTTCTTGAAAAATCTTAAGTCTGTCTTCACTCAAGCAAAAACAGTCTCTTACTGTCATGTACACACAATGCAGTGTCTTTAGAGGTGAGCTGGGAGAGAGTGAGTGACCTTCAGCAGAAGAGTCGTGTCGAGGAAGCCTTGGGATGCCTTATCTGGTTACATCACCATTGCATGCTACTAAGAGTTTTTTTTTAAGAGGTAATTAAAGTCCTACCCTTACAAGCTCTTACAAGCATTTACAGTCCAACACGATGAACCATGTTCGCTACCCAGGCATGAAAATAATCTTGATGACATTGCTACAACTCATAAAACGAGGAGCTTGCTTAATGTAGGAGCAGGCATCAAAGCTGGGCAAGTAATTTTAGTGATTTCCTGCCCTAGTATGCATAAATATAACAAATGAATCTACATGTGCAAAAAGACAAAATTTACCCGAGTTTAAAAAGCTAATGGAAACAAATCAGTGTATATGAAGACAAGGGACAAATGTAATTAATGTGTCTTAGTGTACTCTTCTCCAAATAAAAAACCTTTGACAAAAACTATACCTGCAAGCAATTGAGTAATATAAAGTGTCACTTACAGCCTTAGCTAATGGAGCTCTCAGTACATAAAAAGATGAGCTCTGAGCCATAGGGTTTATTGAAGATGTTAAATAGTTCAAGGCACATGAACACAAGCTGAGCTGAACTTGCTGCTCAGCTTTGCCAAGCAATCTGCAAAAGGGAGATGTAAATGGGAGATGGCAAAAAGCTTCTGTCCTGGATCCTATCACTGTCCCCAACCAAGGAAAGGCTCTTCTTTAAAGTATGTTTTCTAGTGTTTGCCCGTATGTAATCTGTGATTGAAAGGGACAGATCTGAAGATAATTACATGTTGTTTTAAAAATAGTTTTCAATCAATACACAATTAGTATTGGGAGCTGAAGTGCTTTTATTCCTTTGTTGGATTATTATTGTCTCAGTGAGTTGGACCAGCCAGGAGGTGTTTGTTCTTTTTGTTACATAGATTTATTCTGCAGTATTCTGTGATTATAGCAGGAGAAAGGCTGCCTTTCAAAATCTGTGAGAAACTTTAATGTAAATCGACTTAAAAACGGTAATTCTTTTTGTCATCTTTTCACTGACGCCCTGCTTTGAATTTTTCTACTTCCATTTTTACCTATTTATATTCCAGCCTGTGTCCCTGATAACACAAAACAGTGATATTTTTTCTTTCCTGTTTTTTCTCTTTTATATGTCCCAAAGCTTCAGTGCCAAGGCCCACCTATTAAATGTGGCATGGGTTTAAGTTCAGTTCCTTGAAAGATATAATTTGGTTGTAGTCTGTAGAAGATCTGCTTTCCTGAGGTTTGTTTTCATAGAATGAACTGTTGGGGAAAGCTCTTCCACCTCTATGAATGAGCAATATTAGGCACAACAGAGTCTCAGTTTTAACTGACTCCAATCTTCAGAATTTTTTTAGTAAAAATAAATAGTAATTAGAAGTGGTAAGGAGAACATAATTACAGCATTAATTACTCAGCATCCACAATCAAGTACTTTGCCTGGCATCATTGTTAATAGTGTTCAGCTAATCCTCTGGAAGAGTTCTTGCTGCTTATACTCCATTCAATTTATTTTCCATTTTCACTTCTACTTATCTGTTTTCATGATAATGAAAGCTTGATCCACCATTCATCATTCCTGGTCTTAGTATGATCCATTTTTGAACATCTTAATCTGATTATACCAATGATGTAGCTCAGGGAATTAGCACAGTGAAGTGTGAGCAGCAGGACGTTGGCTTTTTGGGGGGTAATTTTTTTTCAGATGGTATTTCTATTTTTTTTAACAACCACAACAACAAATACAATGATAATGCTGAAGGGAGAGGCAGGAGGAAGGAGGATTAAGCACAAGGTTAAAATGGGTTAATAACAGCCAGGCAGAGTAGTTGTGTAAGAGCTTATCAGCATGGATATTGGAAGGAGCCAGGATGCTCTAACTGTTCAGGTGGAGATGGCTCCCCAGTGCTCTGGTGATTAATTTTTACTGGCTCTGTATAAAACCATAGAACTAGGAGAAACTTTACAAAAGAAGATATGAGTAATATTGCCAAAAGTGACAGAAGAGCCTGCACATGTTTTTGATGTTACACAGACAACCCAAAGCCAATGTCTTGTTGACTTTGAAGACAAGTAAGACCTGAAGGGTGGTGGTTGTTGGCCAGGGCAGTTGTCTTGATGAGTATTTGACTGGCAAAATGCAGGTAACTCATATGGGGGAAGAGAAGTTTCTGCTGTCACAGCTTATCCCTTTCCCTTGAGCAGCACAGTGACAAAATTACATGTGTAACACAACCACACTGCAAAGCTTTTGTCAGCACAGCTGTTGGTCACAAATAGCAGCTTACTCAGCAGCTGGTGAAATAAGTATGGTAGAAACAGCTGTTGACAGAGATCTCTGCTATAGCCCTCGTCCCTCCAAAAAAACCCCCATGTGCTTTAGCAATTCTGGCAATATGAGCAATCCAGACCTTGCTTTTCTTACACCAGTGTAGATGCTGTTAAAAGTTAGTTAATTATAGAGTTATTTAATTATAAAGCTGCTCCACTAGGTTGTATTGGGGACAAGTTCATAAAGCCTGGGCAAAGTTGAAGCATCTTCTTTTGGACATAGTTGGGTCAGTTCCTACCAGAGCTTTTTAAACCTTGCCAAAACCTTTATTTGCTGTTCAGTCTTAATAGTGGCATGCTATAGAGGCACCAAGCTATAGAAGCTTATGAGAACAATATTGCACAATATGAGAACAATACAGGTTATTCATTACTCAGATAACACTAACAAGGTGAGAATAATTAGTTGTTACACATGGAAATTAAAATAATGACCACTTCCCTGTAAAGCATCTTATAACTTCCTACTTCACAGCCATATCCTGGTCAGCTCAAATTGCTGCTTTTCTGTGTGACACAGTATGTTCCAGGTGTCACAAACTGTTATCATAAGGTTGTGAGATTTTTTCACTCATGTTTGTACTTACTGAAGAGTTCTTGTGCATTTATGTGCCTGTGCAACAAACATCATGGGGCATTTTGCTGACAGTCCTCAAACTGCCAAACAAGGTCTGTGGTAAACCTCCCTTGTGTAAAGCACATGTGCACACACAAAGATCTACTACCACTGGCTTCACACCAGGTGAAGGACATTTTTGGACAAGGCTTTAAGATTCTCTTTGCCTCAAGTATTTTATGGTATTGAGGCTTTAAAGTCACTAACAATTTTTAGCAATCATCACCCCCAAGTCTACCCTAAAACCCTTGCCCTGTAACACAGGGATTTGGAAAACATAGAAATTACCTGGATGACAGTGGCAAGCCATCTCAACATCAGTTAACAAGTTCATAGGCTGGATAAAATATGAAGGTAGAGTGATTTATGTTCACTTCTCCCTCCACACATCAGATGAACTTGAACTGCATCATGTTTCTTGCAGGCTGCGAGTTGCTGAGAAGTGTGGGATCGTGTCCATATGTTCAAATCATCGTGTCAACCAGAATCAAGATCAGTTCAGATGTGGAAAAGGTGGAAATCTTGGTAAGCTCCATGTAAAGAAGACAAAGCGGAAAGAAAAAAAAGGAGTAAGATAACAGGCATATCTGTGAGGGCAAGAAGCTGCTCTGAACATCAGGACAGGGGATCTACTTTAAGAAGGCCAGTGCAGTGAGGCATCAAGTAGAAATTTGGGGGGATCATACTGTAGGCAGATTTATATAGGACCTTTAAAGAAAAAGGTGGGAGGTCTGGACCTGATCTATTAGGAAAGAATACCTGGATTCAGTTGGACAAACAGTAGAACGGAAATTTATGGACCTTTCTGGGTGATGTTCAAGACTCTGGCTTGCTGTATGTCACTGTAACCAGTTCTGTTTGCCCTGATTGTCATAAAATGAAATATGAACCTGCTAGGAAGTGTAATGAAGAGAGGCCACAGCATGGAGAATTGTAAGTGTGGCAATAACAGAGGTGCTAAGATCCCTGAGCCAGCTCATCAACATTTTTTTTCTTGTAAAGCTAAAAGCTCTTAAAGAACGGTCTCCATTTGATGAGCAAGAGGAGGGAATCCTGCAAGCTGATTGTCTTTCTAAAAGAGGACTAAAAGCTCATGCAAAGTTAGAATTATGTTGCAGCTCTTCTGCCATGGGCCATTGAACTTACAGTGAAATATGAAAGTGCCATTTTTGGCCAGATTGGATAAGTAAAACAACTTCATCTGTTAGCAAAACTTAAGCACCATGAGATACAGTCATCCTATGGAAAATAATGTGCTGCAATGTAAAAGGTGGATTCACTGACATCCTTGATACCTAATGATTTTGAAACTGCTTTGTTAGAGTGAAGAGGCTTATGAATAGGAACAAGAATGCTGTTCTGTATATATTAACTGTGAAATGACTTTGGGGTCATAAAGGAAACAATTTTCCCTTGGTAGGAAGTTCTTTTTTTGCCTCTGTCTTGGCTTCTTCCTCCATTGCCACATTGTCATAAATAGGATAGAAAATGTATGTTAGATGAATGGACAACTTGCATTCTAGCTCCGGCACATTTAATTTTTCAGTGACAATGTCCCACCCAGGACATGACAGAGGACACAGGTACCTCAAGCACATTTTCAGTCATTTTATTCAAATGGAAAAAAAAAAGTTTCCTAAAATAACATTGTTACGATCTCACATTTTTTCCATAAAAAGGGAATTGAAGCATTTTAATCCATGTATCAGAGATGTGTGCCCAGCTCTGCCTCCGAATTTGCCTCAGTGGAAAGGTTGTTGGGGTAGGGCAGGAAAAGCTGCCTTGGGCAGGTGGGGAGCCTGGGTCTGCCTGGGGAGCCACACAGGGAGTCATATAGCAGTATGTATGGAAATATTGCGGTTATCAGCTCTGGCCCTGGAACTGTCCCTCTACTGCAAGTAACATTTCCATGGTTTCAAGTTCTGGCTTACCGACTCTATATTATTAAAGTAGTGGGAGTTTTGTCCTGCATTTATATTTCACAGATACACCACTCTTCTCCGTAAGCAGACTTTCACAGCATGGACAATGTAAAGAGCTTGATTAGTTTTCCTCTTGTTTTTGCTGTGTTTTGTGTTGAATTCTCTTCCTGCATGTCTGTAATGTGTGGTTGAGGGTGCTGTGGTGGGATATTAATTGAATTGAAAGGACTGTTTCCACTGGATCAGAGAAGTAATATAAACATTAGGCTCAGGTTTTGCCTAAAAATAAAATTCACTGCAAACATTAAATTTTAATGGATAGTTTCTGCGATGGTTGCGGGAAAAGGTCAGCAAAGCTCGTGGAGTCACCATCCCTGGAGGTGTTTAAAAAGCATTTAGATGAGGTTCTTAGGGACATGGTTTAGTGGTTGAGTTAGGTTAAGTTATGGTTGGACTTGATGGTACTCAGGGTCTCTTCCAACTGAAATGATTCTGTGATTCTATGAAAATGTCTAAACCCCATTGCATTTGCCCATCCTTCTTATGATGCAATGATATGATTGCTATGAAAAGACAGGTTAACTAACCAGCAAGAAGGAAGCACGGAAGTATCCGGTTTTGTAAGTGAAGAGAAATCTAGATAGCTCAGATTAAATGAGTCAGAGATGAAAGACATCTTCTGGACTATGAGTATACGGAAATATTAGGCTGTGGTTAATGGTATTGCAGCATCCCAGTCTGTGTCAATACATCAGAATGAATCCTGAGATCAATACTTACTTTTTTGCATACTTGCAAGGCTGAATGATTGGTTTAGCAGACAAACATTACAGAACGACAATTCCTTACTAGACACCTTTAGAGGAGCAATGTGGTTCCCTAGTAGAGTTTGAGGCCCATGTGTTTCTTTATATCTGGTTTCCAGATAGTGCTGCTTAGGTGCCTGCTTGATCGATCAAACGAAATGGATTCACAGTGCTCCCAGGTGAGGGACTGTGTGACCTGTCCCTTCTGCTCTTTTCGCTGGATGTGGAAGATGGGACAGGGGCTGTTGACTCAGTACAGTGTCTGCTGAATCCTCTGGAGCAAATGGTTTTGTTCAGAAATTCCTGTAGCAGCTTCATGCTTAGGGCTGATTTTTCCTTTTTGTTTTTGCACAGCTTTCAGCATGTTAATCAGTCTCTGTTTAGCTGTCTCTTGAGATGGAGAGTCCAGCATTTTACTATGCTTGTTATGTTTACTCCCCATTCAAAATATTCTCCTTATTTATTGTCTGAAATGATACTGCTTCATCCCACCTCATACATCTCATTCTACTTTCAGAAATCCTTTTTCTCTGTGGGATACAGGACCAATGCAGCCACTCTCTGTGAACCAAACTAAAACCACACCAGAATCCCTGAACTAAGTACTTTCAGCTATGCCCACTGCACTCCTCACAGTCAGCTTTGTGTCTGCTGGTGAGCTCGTGTATACAACACATCGCTGAGTGCTTAGTTCACCTTGGTTCTCAGACCTGGTTGCCTTGACTTTCTGTAGCTTTCAGTGGGTGACAAAGTTGATATTTCCTCCAGGAACCCATTTAGAGCCTTTTTCTCTTGTCAATCTTTTAATTGGGGCTTTGCCCTCGCATAACTTCACCTTCTTGGAGATGCTGTCCATGCCAGGCTGTCAGATGTTGCTGTTGCTCCTTCTGCACCACCTCTTCACCTGTGCAGCTTCTCAGCATCTCTGCTGTCAAACCCGACTGCCCTGGACTCTGTTATGGACTTTGAAGTATAGACTGAAGCGGTTTGACACTGAGGTACGTAATGAAATGATGACGGGGAAGCTGTGTTTGTAGTTGCTTTCATCCCCTGCTCAGGGTGTCTATAACCCTTAGAAAATTTACTTATCAGTATAGAAATTTTAAGTTCTGAAGTGGCATTCAGTTTCCAAGGAGAGAAATAAAAGTGGTGGTATTTGAGCCGCCTGTTATGATAAGTTCTGCGCTGTGCATGGAAATGAGGACACGGCAGCATGCATATGTATGTGTTACCTCTGGAGTCTGGGTAGAGAGTGTCAGCTCCCACTTTGGCAGAAACAGGTTCAAATCCCAGCCTTGCCTGGATGGTAACAGCACTTTCCTGTCCGTGTCATCCCGAATCTGGTAGAATGAGGAGCTGAATTTATCTCTTCAGGCATCCAGCTCCACTAATAACTGTGTTTTCCAACCCCAGCCTCTGGTGTGAGTTGCAGGAAACTGCAGAACTTCTGCCAAATTTTCTTTCTGATCAGCTCAGTACAGAGGAGATAATATAGACAATTAATTTCCCAGACACGCAGAGTAGTGGAAATAGTACTTTCTAATTAGAGATGGAATTGCCACTTAGGTAGCCAGACAGGAATTAAGCCACCTTCTGAGCTGAGGGAAATGGCTCCATGTCAGAAAACAGGCATAAATCAGCTGGCAATATAAGCTTGAAGAGGTTTGGTGGGTTGGTAATATAAAGAACAGCTCTTAGAGCTTGTCTAAATAGCTTGTCTTTACTTAAGAAACAACATGCAATACAGAAGGGATGTGCTTTAGACAAACCCTAATTATTCGGTTTGTTGCAGGAGTATCTTCAATAAAGGAAATTCTGTGGCCACATGATACAGCGGATAAGCGCTGATGTTATAATTGGTCTCATAAGATACTTCAGGGAGAGGGAGAAGAATCTGATATGAAATTTGCTTTGGGAGACAGCTGACCATGTGAATATCAGAACTTAAGGAAAACAAGCAGAAGTTTAATTCAAAATAGGGAAAACGTTTGCATTTAAAATATCAGGCCTTTTGATGCCTCTCCCTCTCCAGTTAGTTACCGAAACTTTATTGAAATTTCAGAAATACAAAAGATTCTTACCACAGGTCACATCTCTATCACTTTGTTAGTAAAAGATTATTTTTTCCAGAAATGCCACTATTATGAGCCACTCCCCCAGTGCTCTGCTCCATGGATAAGTCCTAGTGAAATCAGAATATGTCAGTGGAGGAAGGCAGGAACAGGAGCACTGATAGAACTGGTCCCAAATATCTGAGGATTAAAATAGACTTCTAATCAGAGGGATTACATCCCTCATGAACCTGATTCCCTCACTGTTATCCCCAATGTGTAGTGCCTCCTGCATGTGTCTTCCGAATGAAACCAAAGGTGGTTTGTTTTGGTTTGTTTTGGTTTGTTTTGGTTTGTTTTGGTTTGTTTTGGTTTGTGTAGGCTTCATTTAGTGCACGGTAGAGGACAACAGTGTCTAAGGGTTGAAACAGCTCATGGGCTCTCCTGTGAATAGGCTGAGACAGAAATAGTTGCTCTGCCTTTCTTCAGTGCTCCCTGGCAGAAAATATTTCCTTGGTTGTTGTCTAGAGCCATTAGCATTTCAATTGTAGTCGTATGCTTCCTTCATACATGTAGTCAAAGCCATTGCCACCGCTCCTCTTAGACTTAGTGAGAGGAAATAATTATTAAAGGGGGAAAGGAGACCTCAAGGTCAGGTTTCTATCTGCATGGTTCATATTTTAGACGCGAGCAATGACACAAGCCCTGGGACCTCTTCCATGAGCCTCACCTGCCTGAAATAGGTGTCTGGCTGGTGGAGAGCAGCATGTCCACAAGTGTCCTTCATGTAAGTAAAGGAAGTTCAGACATTTGCCTTGACTTTTTCACTTTCAGATGGTTCTTTTGGGGTGGAATGGGACCTTGCTTCACTGATTAAAAGGAATTTTCTCTGCTCTCCAAAAAAACGTGGCTTTCAAAGGGTTGGTGATTCTGTTGCCAATGGGACTTCTCTGTGCCCGATACAAGTCAGTCAGACTAGAATTTGTAGTTTTATATATTGACATATTTTTGAAGGAATTTACAGATAAGTAAAGTATTCAGAAAAACAGTATGACATAGGGATTGATTTTCCTGTTTGGGGCTTTGCCCGATGTTTTAAATCTGTGGAAAATGGGAACAAACTTGCAATGTGTAAAAATAAATGACATGCAGAGCAGAGGAAAATTCAGTCTCTGAAACCTGTTGAATAGATATGAAGTTGCTTATATGATCACAGCTCACTAGCTGTGCTGCACAAAAGGGTGCAATGGCTCTTTTCCTGACACCATTAAAACCTCCTCCTTTTTCTAGAATATTTTAAGCTGCACCTTCCCTGGGTGGTTTGTTGTCAACTTCTGTGCCCACTGGCTAGTAGTAAACATTCTTCTCTTTATACAATCAGAGGGGAGGGAATTTTCAGAAGCAAACTACAGATGGAATTTTTGTTAGCTTTTTGTGGACTTTTCCAAGCCAAGGTCTTTCTCCCTTCCCTTCATCTGAGAATCAGTGAAGATGCCCTTAAAGATCTAGTGTTATTTATACTTACCCATGTGGAATACCAGGGCTCAAAACTTAATTTGTTTTACCATTGAGCTCTGAGAGACGTGCTGTGAGGTTAGGGACTCGACATAACATTTCTTTTCCTGTCATCTCTGATGATGCAGATGCACAAACGAGGTTCTAGCTGTTTACTTGCATGTTAATTTTAAGCATAATTAGTAACATAAGGGGTGTGGGGAATTAGTGTTTGACAAATGGAAAAAGACACGTTTGGTAAGAAAATGTAGCAGTGTTTATTTTTAAGCTCCTAAGAGGCTGTTGCAAACTATGAAGAGAAAAAGAAAACAAAGTGGAACTATAGGAAAAGTGCTCGAGAGTGTGTCCTTTCAAGTACTCCTGCCTCTCATTTAAAAGGCTAATGACTGGTAGTATAAAGAATGCAGCAAATTTGTCCTGCATTTCATTTGCTAGAGGAACAAGAGCAAGTTTGAGCCTGGCTGTTCTTTCCCCAGGGAAGAAATGAGACCAATTACAAAGGAGGAAACATGTGCTTCCTCCTAAAAGCACTGGAAGCACCTAGCTGGTCAAGTTGTTCGACTGATAGAGACTTGCATTTAAAAATATTTTAAGGCATTTATACTCTTCGTGGTATTTTCCTCACTTTTGAAGATCCCATCCATTAGCCATATTGAATCTCTGTGGAGCACCTGTTGCATTTCCTCTTACGGGCCACAAGTCTCAGTGCGTTCCTGTCTGCGACTGTGTCCTTGTCCCAGGGCTTTCTTATCCTCTTCTGTTGGTGCTCTTCAGATATGCAAGGTGGCTGCAAGTTAAATGAATTTCATAAAATCACGTTTAACTTCTACTTAAAAGATCCATCACTCCACTAGGCTGAATCTACCTGTCCTATGTTTATTTCTCTTTCTCTTGCACTGACCTGTTTGTTCCTTTTTGTTAGCTATGGTGAACCCAAAAGCCAGCCTTTGGCAATTAAGAAAAGTGCATTTCTACTGAAAGATGTTTTTGGTCACGAGCTAGAGGGAGGGCCTGGTGAGTGTCCAGCCTTCCCTTTCACATGTCCAGCAGCCATCTCACCACACTGCCCTGTACGTGGGTGTAGAAATGGATCAGAGGAGCCTGAAAGCTGGGCTAGGAAACCTTGGGTTGAGGTTTAACTCAAGAAATGGACAGAAAAGTGCATCCCATATAATTTTATCCACTGGCCCCTCTGTGGCTCCTGTAATCCATTAATGGCTTTATTCCAGCCTTGTGTTGATTAAACAGTCAACAGGAGAGATTGTTTCCTCATCCCTGTCCAGCCACTGCTGGGGCACAGGGAGAATGGCTTTAAGGGTCTTTGCCAAGCTGCTTTATCCCTAATCTTTCCCCTTCCTAACTGAAAGCCAGCCTTTGTGAAGAATCTCACCTGCTGTTGTTAATAAACTCTTTCTCAGACTCCGAATGTCACCAAGGCTCATATAAAAACAGATGGAAAGTCAAAACCTGGCCTGAGGAGTAAGACGTGTACAAGCACTAAACAACTGTATCACTTATTCAGAGGACAGGATTTAACAGTGGCTCACACCGTACTGTTGTTCCCAGTGCATTTCAAGGCAATATCTCGTACCTTCCTGCTGTACATGACACTCACTCACCTGGAAACACGGAGCAGCAAGATCAAAGCGCATGAAGCGGCTGCATCGCACTTGCAAGCTACTTCAAAGTTCCGTGCCTCTGTTCCTGTGAAGACTGCAACCTGTCAGTTTTACAACCTCAGCAAAACACAATGGCTTTGCTCCACAGCTTGCTTTTGATTTCTGAGAGACTCTGGAGGGCAAGCACTTGATTTTGATTAGGAGGAAAAGAGTGCGAAAAGTTCAGCAGGAGCAGGGGAAGGGTGGGAATTACTGTGCAACTCATGCACGAAAGCTCAGAGGTCACAGTTCCTGCAGCATTTAAGCTTTGAATGATTATCTCTTCTGCACAGTACTTCGCACAAGAAGCTTGTCTGAGGTCATCTCAGCAGCTGGAGATCCTTCTGGTTTTGTTGTGTTTAAAATGTCATTCAGCAACTCTGATGAGCAAGGGCATATGGAGAGGCCACACTTAGTCACCCATGCTGAAGGTCATGAGAAACAGCTCAACACTTCTCATCACCAGAATGGGCTCCTTCCACCACTGTCCTCCAGTGGGACCCTCTTCTTCCTTTGATTGTGCTGTTGTGGGAGCACCACACAGAGTTGCCCAGTGACACCTGTTTTGATCTGTGTTGCTTGATTTATTCCCAGGTTCTCTCCACACCTGTGCCAACTCCAGAAAGAGGGAGGTACAACAGCACCTTATGCTTTTGCTGGTCCATGGGAGGCCTCTTGTAGAGACATTAGGGACTTCTTCCATTTTCCCCACTCTACAGCTCTGTCACTGAAACTTCAGTGGCCAATTATTGTTTACATTTGGTATGAGCATTGGGTGTTTGGCATGTTTCTTCTTGCATGTACAAAGAGTTCAAGAGTAAAGAGTGTCTCTCTGCCAAGTATCTATTGCTGTATCAATCTGAAGACCAGGTTTGAAGTCCATGTGGGTTTTAAGACCCTTTTTTTTTGTTTGTTTTTCCTTCTCTGAAAAAATACAACTCTGGTGCTTGGCATTGGGCTCTCCTCTGTTGCTTGCTAAGCTGGTGAGCATTTAGAGAAATTTCAGTGTGGCTGGTAATGAAGTGAATTTACTCTGGGATTTCTGAGTAGAGCAGCTGGCCCTGCACAGATCTGTCTTCATTGCCCTGTATGAGCTAGTGTATGTAATTTTAATTCTGCTGCTTTACACCTCCCCTGAGAAACCATTTGCTTTTCCTTGAAATAACAGGGAGTGCAATGGAAATTGGATTGGTTCCCAAATGCCATATGTCTTTTTCCTGGTTTTGGGAGGGACTTTCAAAATAATTGACTGAACTACAAGCAGAGTTAAATATATATTATAAATCTACAAGCAATCTACTTCTAACATTTACTCTATGCTAACTATATTTATCTATTTATTTATTTATTTTAAATCTGTTACAGCCTTTCTTAGAGCTTCAAGCTGTTAGTGTATTCTGGAGTTATTTATGGATAAATGTAGTATATGGCATTTGTGGGGAAATAGTAACCTTCAGCAGCCCTCTGTTGAGTTGCTTAAAAGGAAAAAGGCCATTCCATGTTTTAAATTTACAAGCTTTAATGAAAGTGAAAAGCATAGAGAGATTTTTCCTTCATCCTTCAGACTGAGCTGAAGCCAAATATTTTCTGTCTTCTGCTAGGGACTAAGTGCAAGGATGCTCAGCGCTTCCTCAGCAAGGTTTCCTGAAATCACAGGGGAGACTCTCCTTGTCATGAATTCCAAAGGCATCAGCACAAATCCTTGTTCTTAAACCAGCACTCACTAATGCTTTTCTCCCTTTATAAAGTCAGCTTTTTTTTTTTTTTTTACATCGAAGTAGCACTTTTCTAGATCTAAGAGTCATGTAAGGATACATGTTCTGGTTATAGCACGGGTTATCTGATGATGTTTCAAGAAGTTTCTGGACTACAGTTACAATATTTTTATTGCAGTCTTTTATTTTTCCGTTTCCTACCATTAGTAATTGTCCTGGATATTCAATGAAATGTCAAGTTGAAAATTACAGCCCTATTTTCTTTTGCAAAGAGAATGGTGGGTTTTGTTGTTGTTTGGCTTTTTTGTTTGTTTTATTTATTTATTATTTTTAAAATGTCAGGTTATAACTTCTTTTTTTGCTGGAAGAGTTTTGGGTCACAATCGTCTTTTGAGTTGATGGCTGTCATAACTGAGTTGAACCTGACAACATCTTTTTTCAGTTTTCTGCAGTTGGATAATAATACTATTTGAGTTCATGTAACAATTTAATCCCACTTCACCTGCTTTTGCCAGTCACTCATACTCAAGTAAATCTTATTAATAAAAGTCATCATGCTACAGACCTGTGCTGACTTTAACCCTGTTCTGCCTTGAAGATAACTCCCACCCCTTTCCCTGTGATATCAGCTTCCTGTTATTCGTCCTCCTACAGGTAATATACTGTATGCATTTCGTTTTTATGTTGGTCTTTTTGCCCTACTTTCTTCATGCATTGTTTCTGTATATTTATTCTTCCCACCTGTTTGAAATTATTATTCCAAAACTTCTCCTTGCATTTTTATGAAAGTTCCTGTTGTTCCCTCAGAGAGACTCTTGTCTCCGATTTGCACAAAACTTTCCCATGCACTTAATTTTTTCCCTTACAAAAAGGATGTGTATCCTCTCTTAAGCTATAAATTAAGATTTTTGTTCTGTTCCATCCGTTGTAATTCAGAGAATGAGAAAAGATGATTCAACTTAATCCAATTGGAAAAAAAGGACAGTTTTTCAAATCCAGAGGACATTGCTGTACAGCTTGTTACTGAAACCCATCCTTATTAATGATATTCTACTGTCTGGGAGGCCATTTAAGGGCCGAGTTACCCCCCCATATTTTATAAGATATGTGGAAATAACTATTAATTTCCCTACTGGTGAATGCACTGTTATTTCAATGTTGTGCATTCATGCCTTTCCTTCAGCTTCTTTCTAGGTTATTTATGAAATAGGATTTTTACCTACATTTAGAAAAAGAAAATTTAGATTTTTTTTCTTCTTTCTCTCAGAGATCACTTCCTCCCTTGATGAAAACCTTGGTGTTTCCACAACTTCTCTTCATGCAGGAACTTGCCTCCTTACTCCAGTTCTTATTTAAAGGAAGATTGGCTGGTTTTGTGTTGTCTAACACAATAGTTCAGGTGCCTCTTGCTAGGCTGGTTGGCTGCATTCCCATCTCCATATGTGGTGTTATAGCGCTGCTTATCAAGATGATAGGTGAATATCCTGGCTCTGTGGGATCTGAACAAAGATAATAACATGTGAAAGGAAGGTTTAATGAATTAAATTAAATTAATGAAGTAACTTCTAGAATAATGAAGTTCCCTGGTCTGCATTCTGTGTAATATTCCCCTAATAGAGCAGACATTATCCTCACATATTCCCCTGTTATTCCCAGATATCCCTCCTCTTCTTCTCACTGAGGTACTGTGTGTATTGTTCTTGTGTGACTCCACAGAGAAGGTCCATGGGGACCAGGAGCAGGAGCAGTGGATGATTCAGACTACATGAGGTTTTGCCTTGTAGAAAGCTCCCTGTTTTGAGTGGGCTGAATTTCTCTGATTCTTTGGAGAGCCAGTGTATGTGTATATGCACGTGGGAGTGTGTGAGAAAGGGCTGGTGATAGAATGGGATACCAAAGCCTTCTGTTGGTGTATGCTCTTTTTGAAGGCAATGACCAAAACAGCAGAGCAATGGAGCTGGAATTTTAATTTTGGCACTGTAGGAAATGATTGGAAAGAACCAGTTTAATGTTAAACCCTCCACAGAACAATGTTAGAACAGGCTGGTCTTTCTAATTACACCTTCCCCTGAACCACTACAACAGACCCACTGTCTTCTGACAGTACTGGACCTACAGCTTTCATAGCTTTGTATGAGCTCAGAAAAGCTGCTTCATCCTTTAATATATTTTCTTCCTTGGGGCAAACTTAATTTGCATTCACTTTTGCATTCCTGTATTTCTGTCTCTCTTTATTGTGGAGGAGTGCTGGTACTTTTCCAGTGTCTCTTATCTGGGGGTGTTGAGGAGCCCTAAACAATACCTTTTTTTCCTAAATCTTCTGCTGTCACTGGTCGTACTCCAGAGGTAGACATAAACCAAGCCTAATGACATTTCTTTCTCTGTTGTAATAAGCCACACTTTGCCTTCCAGTTTCCTGGTGTGGATAAGAGCTGTTTTGTGCTTGTCCTCATTTTATAGCCAGGACCAGTCCTGAAAAGCATAGGAGACGAACGTCATTCTCCTGATTCAAAGTGGCTACTGATCTTGCTGGGCTGTTTGTCCTTTGCTTGTCTTTCTTCAGACATTAGGTTTGGTTTCTTTTTAGAAGATACTGAGTAAGCAAATATTAAAGAATGAAAAATGTATAAATAAGTGCCTCGATTTGTAGTGAGGGAAAAAAAATAACTTGGCACAATACTTCCTTCCCCTGCTGTCCCACCTCCGTTATGTGTGGAGATCATTATAAGACAGTTCGGAGCCTGGCCCATGCAGAGCAGAGATTGTCTTCCTCTGCAGCGGTGCTGTGAACTGGATTTTTGTGAGGAATCTCTTGGATTCCCCTGGGGTCTCTTATTTTAATCTTCCCACTCTTCAGCTTTTGTTAATGCTACTTCTAAGTTTACAGAAGGATTAAATGGCCGTAAGAATCACCTGCTCCCAGACTCTAAAGTCTTAAAGGAAGATCTCAGAAATCATATTCATCCCTCTGAGATAAAAGATTGTATTTCTATTATTTCTTTCATGAGTTGTCTGGTACTGGGACACAAATAAACATTTTTATCTGTTTGAGGAGTTTTACCTATCACTTACTGGTGAAACACATCTATGAATAATAGCAGTAGGGCAAATGTCTCTGTTCCTCCTTCACTGCATTTCTGTGCTTAAGTAGTGATACAGCATAGATGGAGCAGCTAGATTGGGTCATACTGGAAGCACAGTTGCCCCCAGGGCATCATGGAGCACTTGTGTGATGGGGTTGATGCTGCGTGGTGGTGTGCAAGGACTAGGAACTGTCTGGTAATGCCCTGACTGCCTCTTGTGAACTAAAATGCTATCAGTTTGCCAGCCCTGGAAGCAGCATCTCCAAGTGTATCCAAACTCACTGATGACACAATTATCTCATTACAGGGGACCATGAGAAGCACGTCTCCAGCAATACACTCAGCACTTGTGTCAGCAGTTCACAATGTGAATTATTTCCTAACTCAAAAAAATAATAAAATGGGTAAAAATGATAGCTTAAAAAAGTGAATCTCATAAAAGTAAATTGGGTTCAGAAAAGTCAAATGAGATACGAAGGTCTTCTATTTTTTTGGCTCCTCAAAAATCTTGTTAATTTTAGGTCCTGGTCACTGAAGTGTTTTACATAATGAGATCACTAAAAATAATTAGGTATTTGTTGCTGATGTAAAGGTAATTCCAGCAGTGATTGTATATAAACTGATAAAGAATTGTTGTTGGTGGAGTTCTTGGAAACTGGATTTGGAAAGAGGATAGTTATTGTAGAAATCTTATTGACATTAGCCAGTGGTTACATAAAACTGTCCTGGACTGTTAAAGGCAAACTCATTTCCTCAGAAATAAGGCGATGTTTTCCTAACAAGAGTATCTCTTGGCATTGCTGGTGGAATTCATCTAGGAAGAACAACATTACCTTCACAGAAGGTGATACGTATTGGGCTGTGTTGTACATATGGGGCTATAATTTGGATAGGGCTCTGCTTGTTTCAGATTAGAAAACGAAAGACACCTGAATAATCAAAGCTGGGCTCATGGTTTTGGGAAAATTATTATCTATTCCTGCAATTATCAATTATTATGAAAGGTGCATCTTCACGCTATTTCCATCTACAAGATCACAAGCGACTGGTAGCTTGCAAGTACTGCCAAGAATTTGGGTAACTGGAGGCAGATGAGGTTGGGGGTGCAAGTGCCATTACTGAAAACTGTAGGGCCACAACGTGCCTCTGATACCAGGCATCCTCTCCTGCAGCATTTGGAGGCCAAGGCAGAGCTGTGGGGAGCCCTAGGGCTTGGCTCTGCATAGCCCAAGAGCCGGTTCTCCATGGTGTCCAGCTCGGGGGCAGCCATGGGGGCAAGTCCAGAAAACCCCCACAGAGGTCAAACTGGATTTTCCCTGCTAATCTTTTTCAAAACAGTTGTCCAGAGTGTGATTTGCCAATAGGCTGGTTATTTTTTAGAGACAAGGGCCACCCGGACTCCTGGGTCAGTGCTGCTTCTGTGCATAGGCTGGTATCTGTCAGGTGAGCATCTCCATTTCATCCTGTGCAAAGGTGCCAGGAGTGTGCAGGCCTGATGGTGTCCTGCCAAGTTGCACAATGGCCAGAGTAGTTTTCCTTGGATTTTTTTAATGGCATTTTCAAAATAAGGCATAGTGGTTCTGCTTCTGCTTAGAAGCTGGGTAATAACATCTCTGTGAAGGAGGTATTTTGTTTTGATGCTTTTCTGCCAGTGGGAGGGAAGGCTGGAGAATACAAACACAAAATCACACATAGAGACAAGGTTCACGATGAAAACATGGAGACTCCATGGGATTAGGAATATCCTTCTGGCAAATGGTACCTACTTGCGAGTGAATTCCTCCTCTTTATACCTCTGCTCTTGGCTGCTACTAACTGCTGATCTTGGTGTGAACCAGTTGGTTCTTAAACCTCATAGCCAGACAAAGTGCTTTGAATTCTGCTGTCTGTGACACAGCTACTGTTTTCTTTTGCTGTCAGCTTTCATACAGGCTGATAACCTCTTGTTGTTTTGGAAGTAGGGATGCTCTGTACCTTGGGAGGCTTAGGTTCACCTCTTGGCAGATAATTGAGTCTGAGTGTCACTGAACTCAGCTTCTTAAAATGATTCTGTTTGATTCAGTGCTCTTCCATGAATTCCAAGCTATTCTTTTGTTTGCTTCACCTTTCCCCTAAAAGCTTGCACGCCTTCAGAAGCAAACTCCAGGTAAAAGTCTATTGTTAGAGTGCCAAAACGTTGTGTTCAGTGTGGGTGTGAAAAAGATACTGCAAGCACTTATGCTAGCTTTAATGAGGGTAATTGGAATTGTTTGGCTTAGGAGGAGCATGGTGATTTTAAAAGCCTACAAGCTACTGAATTCTGCAAATAGAATGATTTCATTTGTTGTACAGATGTGACTTCCTACTCTGGACAGTAAGTACTGAGAACAAAAAGATTAGGAATGTTTTGGTTTTTAGAATAACTGGCCTAATAATTTGAGTCATAGAAGAGATTTGACTTGTTAAATCCTGGTCCTCAGATAAGCTTTGTGTGAAGCCCACCATTTAAGAGTCTTTAGAAGAATTTCTATTAAGAGGCCAGTTACGCTAAGCTCATGCTTATAAGGAAAAGAGAAGCATGAACTGAAATCCTGATCTCAATAATAGTAAAACTGCTATTTGCTTAAGTGAGAGAAATTTCTTCTGTGACTTATGCTGGTAGAAGCATGATGCAGTCTGTGGTTGCTGTAAAAAGTGATTTCTTGTGTAAAATTAATCCAA
The DNA here is from genome assembly GCA_013399365.1 of Pampusana beccarii. Lineage (NCBI taxonomy): Eukaryota > Metazoa > Chordata > Aves > Columbiformes > Columbidae > Pampusana > Pampusana beccarii. The sequence goes on from VWYH01008589.1 coordinate 268,943, forward strand.
ACTGTCAAGAAACCCCTCCTAAAAACCAGGGAAAAGGCTGTTGGAAACTGCTCTAAACTTATGTTCGTAACTGAGGCATAAAATGTTGCTCTGTGTATCTGAAAAGACAAGAATAGAATAGCAGAAATAACTGTATTGGGAGCACTCTAAGTCCTGGTAAATGTGAGATAATGAAGCTTAAGCTTCTTCCACTGAGATGAACATAACTTGTATTACCCCCTGTACTTGCTGTGGGCAGCAGTGCCTGTGGATGGTTATCAAAGCTCAGCTAGTCCATGGCAGCCGTTCCTCAGTAACCTGACTGTACATCTGAAAGAAAAAAAGAGAGAGGAAAAAAAGGCTCTGAACACTGCATAAAGCACCAGGGCTAGTGGGACTGTGATTTTACTTTATCATTATCTGGAAGATCAAAGATGCTGGCTGTCTAGTTTGTCTTCTCTCATACCATAGCGCAAGCAGCACATTTACCCCATAGGTATGTAACAGATGATCAAAAGCTTTTATGCTTTTTCCAACTATATCAGCTAGTGCAATAAAGTCATCTTGCCCTATGCACAATGCTTCCCTTGTATCTATAGAAGCCTACAGCGTTATCAACGTATCTTTAACACAAAAAAATGAGAGGGGAAACAGATGAGAAGTGGAGAATTTACCCTATATCTTTCCTGCCTGATTGTGGATAACCCTGTATCATTCCTGCCCACTCAGGACAGTCACCTAATGACGCAGTATCTGTTTCAGTGTTAAGAGTATTCAGGTATAATTGGATAAAATATTGCTTTTTTTGATATCTCTTCCTTGGTCNATTATCTGGAAGATCAAAGATGCTGGCTGTCTAGTTTGTCTTCTCTCATACCATAGCGCAAGCAGCACATTTACCCCATAGGTATGTAACAGATGATCAAAAGCTTTTATGCTTTTTCCAACTGTATCAGCTAGTGCAATAAAGATAAAGTCATCTTGCCCTATGCACAATGCTTCCCTTGTATCTATAGAAGCCTACAGCGTTATCAACGTATCTTTAACACAAAAAAATGAGAGGAGAAACAGATGAGAAGTAGAGAGTTTACCCTATATCTTTCCTGCCTGATTGTGGATAACCCTGTATCATTCCTGCCCACTCAGTTAGGACAGTCACCTAATGACGCTGTATCTGTTTCAGTGTTAAGAAAATTCAGGTATAATTGGATAAAATATTGCTTTTTTTGATATCTCTTCCTTGGTCCTGATCTGATCCACTGCAGTCTTGAAGCTTCTCGGTTGACTTTATCACGGTCCACGTGAAAACTATTCAGCAGGTGGTAGAACCTGCTCAGAACTGTCTGCAGTTCAGGTAGAAGACATGTCTGTAAATATTGACTTTCTTCATGCATTACTGTGGCTGGAATTTGTTGCTGTCTGTTCTCATTTTAAAGCCTGATTACTACTATTGGGGAGTTCAGCATAATCCTGACTCCTTCTGTATTATTGAGCTAGTGACTCCTTTTGTAATATTGAACCAGTTGATCTGATCTATTAATATTAAACCATGACATTCAATAAGTAAAGGCTAGGCTTTAAATAATTGAGCACAGGCTAGCAGGGTAATTAGATATTGTGAACTGGGGGTGAAGAAGGTCTAACAATCTGGGGAGAGATGTAAATCTGTTGAGAAAACATCTCTAGAGAATTATTCCTTTTTCATTTAGGGGCTGCTACGCAGAAAATGTGTAATACGTATGTCTGTGAACTAGTCTGTAAATACTGTGTGGGTTCAGGGGGAAAATAAGTACAATGCTGATATGGCCAATACAGAGTACATGCCAGAGCCCAAACTGTTCAGATGAATATTTCTTAATTAGCTCAGGAAACATGTTGTCATTCAGATATATGAACACTTCTAAGCAATTTCATGATTTATTCGTGGCTATTCCTGGCTGCTATGGAAGCAAACCATAGCACACTACAAACCTTTTACCTTCATTTTGATGAGAAAACCAAATCCAGTGGTAATTAACTCTTTATCAAGTTGGTAGTCCTGGTGCCCCAAAAGATTTTTCTCAGGCACTGCTGCAGGGAGAGGGTCCAGATCCCAAATGTTCCCTTATTTCTGATGGAGTTAAAATACTTATTCAAGTCTTAAAAGATCAATACAGTTGGAGACCCCAAAATTTAGGGCAGGGACATAAGGTCCCTTGGTAGTCACCAGAGCTCCTGTTGACACAATTGTGTTTAAAGTCAAGCTTTTGATTTCAGGAAAGCCACCTGTGTTTGGATCTGAAGATTTTCAAGGAAATCTTGAGAAGTTCAGTAAGTAACTGTTTCTTGTTATTCCCTCCTGATGTTTGCTTGCAAGAATTGAGTCAGTTTGCAGGTGCTGTTGAAATTGCCTACAATTATCCACCAGTTCACAGCAATTGCTCAAACTGTGATAGAGAACAATATTTCAGTATGATTAAGTCAAGACAGAGTCTTACTGGGCTAATGGATTTTGAACTCCAGGGGACTCCTCATGTGGTTAGAATTAAATGCCCACATCAGCTCCAAAATGAGAAGTCAATGTCTAGATTTCAATATCAGTTTATTCACCCTCTTTTTAAGGGCATATAACGAGATATGCAAATTGTATATCTCAAAAAAGGCTGCTATGAAGGGCACTCTCAAGTAGCTTGGAATCTCTATCAGTACTGTATTTTAAAAAACTGGATTGGAAAAAGGGGTATTTACTGCTCCTGAAAAAAGCAATTCCTCTTCCTGAGCACCCACTGTTCCTAAAGAGGAGAGAAAATCCTCCAGACAGTTGAGTTACTGACATCTATAGCTGGACCAGTCATCCCATGCTCCTACCTTACTGTCTGAACTGAGATGAACTAAATCTCTCCCTAATTCAGCCTACTTTGTGCGAGTTGCTACATTAACTCATTCCCATTGCCAGATGTGTCCGGGGATGTTACGCTTGAATTGTTTGCAATGAGAAGCAAAGGAGAATTCAGGCTTATATCTTTTTCTGCTCGCCTCCAAATCTCTTTCTATCCAGGATACCAAATAAAAAAGGAGGAACTCTTCAACTTCAGCAGGGAAAACACAGATGTAAGTGCCAATATAGTAGCTGTTCTTGTTCGCATAGGCCATTTGGATGACTGTATTCCATACGTATTTGTGACTGCCTAGTGACCTCAATAAAAATCCTGAGGTCCCTCGGTAGCACACAAGGCAGAATTTCTTGTCTTAAATTAATTCTATTCAAAGCTTCCTCTGGAGTCCCAAGGAAGATCAGAATGCTGTCAATGTCCCTGGAAAGCAGAAGAGAAAAACTTAGAGGTAAACTCAGCATTTCAGCTCAGCTTTGGCATTTGTTCATTATGTGGTAATTCCCAGCGAGGCTCTTAAAATGTTCTGCTGGAAAGATACACAAATGGAAATTCTCCAAAAGAGGGATCATAGATGCTGTTTATAGATGAAATGCAGGTTATCAGGAATTTAAATTATTTCTGTAAAATTTTGGCTGAAAATCTTGAAGGCCTCTTGAGCTGAGATAAAAAGATATTTCTACCAGTAATTTCTGATGACTTCAGTAGTCTCTAGAATTATGCCCTCTGTGTTAACAACATTGTTATACAGATCCAGATGAAAACATATTCCTCACTTTGAAGAGCAGACATAAATGCTATAAAAAGAGAAACAGCACAAAGTGTAAAAGAAATTTCTCTCTTTAATCCACTTTTATATCTGTGCTACAAGCTTTGCTCCAAGACCCTTCATACTGATCAGTCTATACCCTCTGTTCACAGCTTAAAACAGAAAAATGCATAAGTGAGTCAGCTTTTATACTCTCTTCAAATACAAAGCTCATCTGCTTGTTTGTTAATCCTTTTTTATTCTCTCTTAATTGCATCCATGTGTATTAGCAACCATAATGTCTCTAATAATGTGGCAAAACTTGCAAAGGATGAAAGCCAAGAGGAGAAATTCTGAAGTGTAATTGTGCTAACTAGCACTGTTCTTTTTTGTTATGTGGGGGTGGGATTTTGTTTTTGCAATGTGCTGCAGAAGTGGCATCCCTTAGGGATGAAGAGATTGCTTCTTGTAACTCAAGCCAAGAGAAGAATTAGGAGTAAACGAGGGTTTTTCCTTTTTGATTTTCTGTGAAATGAGAAAACTTGCACTTGTAATACGTGCTTAATGTTACATTTAAGCATTAAGACATGTCGGGCATCATATTTTGGGGTGATAATAGTGCACCTTAGTTGGCAAGCTATTTATTAATTCATTCCCATTTTCTATATGCACATTAACAGAGCATCTTTCCTGGATCTAGACACCCTACCACATACTTAAAAATTCAATCAAGTTAAGACAAGAAAGAGCGCTAGCAAACTAGGAGAAGTCTATTTGGGCATTAAAACAGCTATCTGAAAAAAACCCCATATTTCTCCTTCCAGTGTTTCCTTCAGATCTTCTCAATCCTTATGTGCAAGCACACATCCTGGATCTCTGAAGCCCTGTAAAGACCATCCCCAATGGGATTTTTGTGTGCCCTCAAGAACAACAGAGCTGGCATCCTTTGGAAGCAGAAAAGATGAAGTTTACAGGCTGCAGCATTCTCAGAGAGCATATTCCAGCAGCAGCTTCCTTTCTTGTGTTCAAAAAAGGGTTCAGCACTTCTGTTGGCCTTATCTGTGGGAACATAGGAAGAGACAGTGCCTTGGCTTAGGAAAAAGCTATGAGGAAAAAATACACTGATCCAGAGATGTAGCAGTGTTGCCAAAAGCTGAAACAAAATACTTCAAACTACACAGAATTCTAAAACTTGTACCCAGGCATTTTAACAGACTTGGTCAAAATGTCCCACTCTGATCTTTCACAGATCTTGGAAAACTGGAAAAACCCCAGCTTCCTGAGCAAGTGTAAAATGCTTGAGATTTATTACTAGTTTTAGCTTTTCAAACAAGATCTTTCAAATCAGTTGTAAGGAAAAGAAGAAATAAACTGGTAACACAAGGGTTTCCAGAAAAATGTTATGTGCCATCTGCCTTTAAAACACTAGCATGAAAACCTTCTTCCCTGTCTCATTACTTTTTCTTTCTCGGCTGCCCAAATTCTCTTGATCTTCTTAAAATACAGATTTATGTGTAGGTTTCTACTTTGCTTTTATTCATGTTAGTTTCTAGTGGGAGACTTCATAATCTTCTGTTAAAGAAAAATATGGGGATTATGTCTGACAGGCTTTCAGGAGTGGAATTTGCCAGCCTCACTGTATATTTCACAGCTTTCTTCAAAAGCATTTAAATGCAGTTCATTTTTATTTTTTCTCTTTTATCAGGCAAAAAAAATCATGTGCCCATTTATAGGATTTGCTATCCTTTCCCAAATGAATTTTGCAAAGCTATTAAATAGATTGTTTCTTGACAGTGCTTTTGTGTCACCTGTCAGTTAATTCCATTAAACTTTATGCTTATTTTTTGTCACACTGTAAACTTTGTAAACATTCATAAAATATTAAAGTAACCCAAATATAGTGCTGTGTGTGATAGGAAAATTATAGACAAACATTTAAACTGCCATTTCTTGCACCTGCCAAGACAGCTTTTACACTTGGAAAAAATTATATATTCCATAATCATGTTTGTATAATCTGAAAACGGCTGTGATTTGTCACATCAGGGCAATGGAAATGAATAGTCTTTGGGTCCCAGGATGCCAAAGCCATTTAAAAGATTCTTACTTGTTTATACAGTGTCTTGATTTTGTCTTTTTGTGAGTGGGTGTCAGTGGATTAATACAAACAACTTTCTGAAATAAACTGAGCTCACGCCTTGACCATGTTCTCTTTGAATGTGGTCAGGTCAGATTAGGTGGGTCTGTGGATGGGGAGGCAGGATTGTGTTCCCTGGCATGATGCTGGGGTGAACAGTATCGCTTTTCCTTGGAAGCGGATGGTTATTTTCTCTGACTGGTGCTCAAGACAGTCCTCCTTGAACAAGTCTGACCTGCAACGTTGCACTTGGGGGTAGCAGAGGGACTCTGGTTTTGGTGTGTCCTGGTGTTCATTCCTTCTCTTAGGGCAGAGAGGACCAAAGGGCTTTGCTTCTGCTGCTGCATGCAGCTCCCTCTGGTGTGAACCAGATTTGCTGTAAACTTACTACAGAGATGTACATTTTGGGGAGCTGGAGGAGTTCTTAAGGATCAGCCCTTTCACTAGATGCCCCTTGGGACACCGTGGCTCGTGGCGCTGAACGGCACGAGTAGTGCCGAGGGAGCTGTAAAGCTGAGAAAGAAGAATTAAACTCTTCTATTTCAATTAAGATAACGGTTAGTAGAAAAGGGGCTGTAACTGCTGAGTATTGTTATTGCCCTAAATGATCTGCGGAGACTTTGGAGACTCATTTTCCCTTATTACAGAAGACACAGCTATAAAGCTCTTTCTCTAAAATAGATGCATGTCTTGGGCCATAGCAATGCTACTCACCATTCCAGATCCGTGCTGTGGAAATTTTATTCAGTAGTGCAAAGAGAAAATGGAATTTGTCAGTGAAAAGTAACGTACAAAACTAGTACAGAACTGGATTTATAAGGTTTCTTTCATAGCCACAGTAACTACATGTCCCATCTGTAGAGAACTAAGTACAAGATGATAATGAGATTCTCCTGTACCTTAGAAGTTAACTGTGAATTGAAAAGTGTGGGGCAGTGTGGCAGGTGTTCAGTTACTGATGCAGGGTACAGGTTTAGCAAGTCAAGCAGCAGCTACACAGTTCTATGCTAAAATACACCAAGCTACCGTAAAAGAAGGGCTGCATGGCCAACTTTTTTTGGAGAAGCAATAGGCAAAATGCCTTGACTTCTGAAAAAAAAAAAAAAAAAAAAAAAGAAAGAAAAAATTGCTAAAGCTCGTCAAGGAATAACAGAAAAAATCCGACAGCCCAGAGCCCCTAATCCATCATGTACCATATAGGAATTCAGTATGACAAAACTTGGCTTCTTACTGAAGATGCTTAGTGTCCCTTTTCAGATATGTTCAATGTAATTTACCTTACTTGGTGGTGGTGCAAAGCTGAGACTGCAAAGAGCAAATGATCTCGATACTGCTTCATTTTGGGCATCATTAACAATCTAGATTAAGAAATTACGATCATTTACCTTTCTGCAGCTGTGTGGCAAAGCTGTGCCAAGGATGATAAGGGTTTATTCAACTTTTAGAACCCATATGATTAGAACTGGGTTTTTTTGTTTGTTTGGGGTTTTTTTTGTCGTTTGTTTGTTTGTTTGTTTGTTTGTTTTTTTTTTTTCAGAAGTCCAGAGTCTGATTTATTCACAATACCAGTCTGACTTTTCAGACCTGGTGGCTGAAAAACCATATCACTTCTGGGTGAAATTTTACCTTTGTTTTTGGCTGTATGTAACATATGTTAGTGTCATCGCATATTCTCATATAAAAGGAGACAAATATGTCCAATGTACCCATGACAATTACAATTATGTTAATGAGAATATCAGCTAGACATACCTATAGTTGTAAATGTAGGAGATTGATCAAATTAAAATATATTCCATCATTTTGATGGCAGTACTACTTCTGAAAAACATTTGGTACTTTAAACAGGGGCCCTTCATTAAGAAGAAACCTTTAGATTTTAGTCTTCCTTTCAGCCATGTGTAGAAATGTAGATCCTTAGACAGTGACTCCAAGCAGACTTTTATTACTGATCTAATCTATTACCAGTCAGAAAATCCAAAGTGAACTTGAGGAACTGAATGAATCGTTGTTCAAAACAGATGGACTGATAATCAGTTTAAATTTCATATGGGTTGCCTCCCAACAGTCATTCAGTAGAGCGTATCAGCTTGACTTATCCTACAGAAGATGGAAAACTACCTGTCAGGAGGACAAAAATGCAATCCATTCAAACAGCGATCTGTGCTGATAGTACTGGTTGAAACTTGACATGATTGAACTGTATGATGCTTGAATAAATGTCCAATACCTACCAATAGCTCAAAATAGAAGGGAAGTTGAAGGGCATATATCAAGTTTGTAGTTTCATGTGGGAAGAGTCTGAAATAGAGCTTATTTTTCACAAAGCTTACCTGAACTATACAGACCTCCAAGCCCAGGCTCTAAAAGAGGTCGAAGTCGTCTTTTAAATTCTTCAGTACTATCTGTTTGGTGCTGGGTCACAGAAGACAGGACAGTTTCACTTTCTTTTCTTTGTACAGTTTGGATGGGTCCTAGCATATTAAAGGCAAGAAAAGAGTCACAACCTCGCTCAGGCCACAGCCAGCCACGTTTTAAGGTCACTGCAGGAGCACAGGCAGCTTTAAAGCTCCAGCATGGTGCATCAGCTGGACCATGAGCACTGCCTACGTTGTGCTCTGTGCCTGTGACAAATGTGACTTATTGCAGTTTAGCTTCATCTTGTTTCACTGCAGGGTAAGCTGAATTGCATCGCTACAGGCTTGAGGAAGAAAAAGACCTGGGGGTGTTGGTTGACAGTGGCTGAACATGAGCCAGCGTGTGCCCAGNGAGGGGGTTGGGCTCTTCTACCAAGGAACAAGTGATAGGATGAGGGGAAATGGCCTCAAGTTGCCAGGAGAGGTTTAGATTGGATATTGGCAAGAATTTCTTCATGGAAGGGGTTGTCAGGCATTGGAACAGGCTGCCCAGGGCAGTGGTGGAGTCACCATCCCTGGAGATGTTTAAAAGATGCAGAGATGAGGCACATGGTTTAGTCACAGTGTTAGGTTATGGTTGGATCTGATGATCTTGAGGGTGTTTTCCCACCAAAATGATTCTATGATTAAACTGCTCTGTAGCCCATACAGTGGTTAAACTGATGTGCAGTAACATTGTGGTCATGCACTCACCTTAACTGCAGGCAAATGCATTACCATTTTCTCCTGAAATGGGAGTGCACTTTTGAAGGTACCCCGTTTACCATCCTTGGGCTCACATTGCAGAGAACTCTTGGAGCATGTAAATTGAACTGCTTGACAGCAAAAACTGTCCCAGAAGATGAGCTCCAAGAGAGCGTCTAATATGCTCCAGCTGCCAATAGGTGGGAACACACCATGGTAATCAACTTAAAGCTCTTCTGAAATAAAAGCGGTAACGTATAGGGTACATGTGAGGTCCATAGTGCTGTTTTTCTCTGCATATCTACTATTACTGGGCCACATTACTCACTATCTGGAAGACCACCAGATCTTAGAAACTGTCTTTAGCTGTCGAAATTGTCTGTGAGCTCCAGACAACCTTCCAACAAAGGAAATTAAATCTTGGTATTGCTCTTATCGCTGTGGTGTTTAAAGGGGCCTCAGCTGCAAGCAGAGGTGGAGAGTGGCAGGTACTGTGCAAACCCAGAAGATGAGGCAGGCCCTGTTCTTGTCACTTCGGCGGACAACCCGTGCGTATTATCAGCCCCAGTAGTTTAAAGGTCATGAATCAGGTTTGTGTAAGTTTGGACTGAAGCTTTAATTTATCTATTTACTTTTGTAATGTTGAAGTCTAGGTTCTTTTAGTTTAGCTCCTGGTAAGCGAAACTTTGCCATCTGTGTTCTCAATTTTTTGTTTGTTTTGTTTTAAATCAAGGAGAAGGAAAACTATGTTTCTGTAGATGAAAGAGAAATGGCTGGAAAAATCATAGCTGGTGACACTCAAAGCACAAGAGGGAAATGCTGCTGCTGTTGTTATCCCATTAATGCCAAAATAAAGTGAAATGCCCTTAGACTATGAGTATTAATTTCCTCTAAAAATTCCTTTTTAGATTAAAGCCTTGAAGGAAAGATTCCTACACTCATAAACATAAGAAATCTCAAGTTCTTGAGTAACTTGATCACTCTTCAAAGCCTGACTTTCCAAGTACTGAGAAATCTTTATATAGGGGCAAACTTCACTGATCATAAATGTTTAAAGATGAGATCTACTAAGACAAAGTGTTTGAAGGCAGACGTTCCGGTGGGCTTTGAAGTCATAGGAGGCAGAAATTCCTAACTGCTAGGGAATTTCCCTTTAATCAGTCTTTTCAACTGAATGTTTAGTGTTACTAAAGCTGTTGTGTAAGATGTAAATGTGCATCCTGGTTCTCGTAGGGAGCCTCCTACAGCACAAACAGAAGTTATTACACTATTATGTCTTTGCAAGAATACTTATAACTATTGCCGCACTGGGTTTTCATCTATGTTGACTATTATAATTTGCTTCCGTGCCCATTGAAGTTTGCTTTGGAGAGCTGGAGAGAAGTAGTTGAGTTTATGTATCTCTTTTGATCGTATTATGCTGCTGCCTAGGAAAAAAACCCCAAGACTTTAGAGAGCATAGCAAAGACAACCAAAACCACTGGGGAACAGTTTGATATCTTTACTTTTCCTCTAAATATTTCACTGTGGTTTCTGACTTTAACTTACAGATGTATGAGTATTTGGGGCATGGCTATTATTTATCTCTGTGTTCTTATATATTAATAGAAAAAAATTGTATCAGTATGGATTAAAGCTTTTCAGAACTGTCTCCCAGATGTGTTTCTATCATTTTAATTAAAAAAAAAAAAAAAAATCCTAGCAAGGTTAATTGCTTACAGTACTTCAAAACTGAGTCTGAAACAAATGAGGTGCATGGAGTCCCTGTTGTGAACGGTGCTCTCTGTTTTCATTTGCAAGATGGGCAGATTTTTTTTTTTAATCTTATATGGCAAGACTCCAGCCATAACTGTCTGGCAGAACAAAATCTTCTCTGAACATACAGCCAAATGCTGTAGATACACTTCTCTGGGAAACATAGTGGGTGATAAAGATTTTTAGAGAGTAATAAAAGTAATACTTCGCTCTTGTGTAAAGTTTCCATTTCCAGATTGCTCTGCAAATCTGAGCTAACCCCCATTTCCTTGGGAGTGAAATAACAGCCATTTCCCCCATTTTACAGATGGGGGAGGTATAAAACCATCATTATGTTTGAAATTACTAGTTTTAGTATTTGTGGAAACCTTATGCAAAAACCTAGAAGTGTCTGAACCTGATGTTGGTCCTTCTCAGATCAATGTAATCTCAAGATTTCGTTTTTTATGGATCTCAAGGGCTATGCCCTCTTCTGCAATGGGAAACTACTCATGGTTTTATTACCAAACAATTGGATCTCAGTTTGTACAAATATTTGTACACATGTATGTTTGCTCATCTGAGCTAAGTTTACTCAAGCTTTGCTTTGATGGGCAAATACTATTTGTAAATAATGTGGCTGTTCCTTAAAACATCCTTGTCTAAGCACTGTGGTGGCTGTTCATATCCGAATCTTTGATCCGTGTTAAAACTGAAAATGTATATGTTTTCAGTCCATGTTTTCAATGTTTTTAAGATTTTGCTGAAAACTAAAAAGGGAAAGTTTTCAGTTGTAAAGCAGAACAGTCCAACCAAAATTTTCAGAAAACCTGCCAGCTACTCATGACAGCTGTTGTTTTTTTGTTTTCCTTTCGCTGTAACGCCACCACTCTCCTCTGCAAGACAGATTTTTCCGATTCTCCCCAGTCTACCATTTTCAAAATAATTCTGAGCCAGGGACTTCATACAGGTCACCTTCCCTGCTGGAATGGGACCGAGTTAACATGAAATATAAGGAGCCTAGAGCATCTTGAGCTGGGCAGGTGATCTTCAAAAAAGTGGGCAATATTTTGGAAAATTATGGTTTGTCAGAACAAAAAGCATTTGCTAGAAAAGTGTCTATCTTGTAGAAGGATTTTTCTGTCAGTTGTGTAGAAAGAGAAACCTACTTACTGTAGAACAGCCAGCAGCTATTTTAAACTGAGATGATCAGCATCTGTTGAAGAAGGAAATTTTCATTTGTCTATGAAAACAGTGATGTTTAAAAGTTAGACCCACACAGCTGACATTCACCTGTTCAAGCCCTGACATGGTGAACTTCAGACTGGATTGCGCACAATGTGCTTTATTTTGAGTATATTCTTGCATTTGTACTTTCCTAGTTAGAAAGACTAGTCCTTTACATCTTACAGCATAAAGATGTAAAGGGTAGGGTAGGCCTGATATTTTTTCATTAATGACGACTGTAGCAGTTGTTCTCATTCATCTAAGTGTCTAATCTTTTAATGATTATAACTAAGTGGTTTGTTAGGTGAGCCAGGATTCCCCAGCTCTTTTGATTTATTAGTAATTGAAAGTAAAATAATTAGTCTCTTCCATGTGGAGCAAAATGTCTTTTTGGTATTCAAGGGAATGCAAATGAACCAAAGTATTAAACACACTTTATCTCAGCAGCTCCTCAGATGCAATTATGGTCTCCAAGAACTTGTAACACTTGCACCTTTTAATGTAAAGCATCTGATAGCAATATGTGAGAGACCATACATGAAAGCAAGCATTCATGAATTAACGTATGATCTGTTATTTATATTAGATATACTTGAATTTTTTCTTGTTATAAAAAGCCATGCAAAACTCACTCTCTACCTGTACGCATACACATTTAAAGCTGTTCAAGTTGCAAAATAAATATCTCAAAAAGTTAGGAAGTGCTGGTATAAAAGAATCACACTCAATCATTTTTTGGGCATATGCTGTCATGGTATTGACTTCAGTAACTTGTAAGCATAGATGATACTTTAATTTGCACAGGATTGCTGTTTCTGTGTTTCAAGACCAATGGCTTTCCCATTCCTTTTTGTGTCCTGAGCTGTCACCTGGCTGCAGAAGAAGCAAAGAGAGGGAAAGTTTTGTTCAGCTCCTGCAATGTTGAGTTAGACTCATCTCAGTACAAGCCATGTATTCAGAATGCAGAAATTAAAGTAGATGCAGATCCATGGTTGTACACCTGCATGTGTTGTAATCTCAAACCAGATCCAACCTCAGAATTTCCTTTATCATCTGGGATGGAACGAGATAAAGGAATTTTGCATTTACTGACTAGAAGGGGAGGCTGTGGGAAATGTGTGCCATAAACAGGTACCTTAGGCTGACTCTTGAATTTCTTGTTAATAGCATTTAGCAAAGAAGCACGAATGCGTCATGAGATAGTGCTAAGTATACAATGGCAAATGAAGTCCTGTATGACTGGCTTCTGAGGCACAGAAGTATTTCTAATTCAGGTGTGATTACTAGACAGCAGAACGTATGGTGAATGCTTATAATGACATGTATTTTAGATTCTGCTGCTGATTTTTTCCTGATCAGTTGCATGAACTCTGTAATAATGGGTCCAGGTGTGTTCTTACATGGTAAAATAAAAACAGGAGCTCCATGTTGATCATTTCACTAAAAGCAGGTACATTTTCTGTGCAGCTCGTTAGTCACAAAGTGAGGCAGAAGCAGGAATGTGACAGGGAGTCCCATCTGATGGTGACATTTTGCAGTGCGTGCCCTGGGCTTGCTGTGGCTGGCTGAGCGGGTACCTGGGTGGCAGATGTGCAAAGAGCAACTTCAGGTTGCAATGAGTGAATCCCAGCAGAGCCCCACATGAAGAGAAACGTGAAGTGGCCCTTGAGTTACAAACCTGCTGCTGTCAGCTGATGGTGCGTAGTGCTATCCACACTATGCCAGCATTCTGCAGAGGTTCAAGACTGGATGGTTTGGGGGTTATAGACCTTTGATTCCTCTTGGGTACATGGTTGCTGAAGCCAACTACCTTTGCACAGGAATTAATAGCAAAACAGGGCTTTAAGAGCGTGCCCATGTGAAGAGCAGGGTCTGGCAGGTGGAACAGGACATCAGGAGGGAAGAGGTCTGCGTGGTTCTGTACACGTGGCTGGAAAATGAGCTGGGGTAGTAGCAATGTCAACATGAAGAATGTAATGAAAAACTCATAAAACAGGGAGAAATAAGGATGTGCAAGTTATCTACAGTGAAATTCTCTGAGGCATATGAATAACAGACTGAGAAAGCTGCCACCTCACACAACTCAAGGTATTTGGAGGACCTACTCTTCTTCAGTTGGCCCAGGAACAATGTGCATTAGAAATCCCTAAACCAGTTTGGATTCAGCTTGAACCTCTTGTTAACCGAGTTGTCTTATTTTCAATTCTGTGCCCTACTATAACCTGACAACATTCTTCCCACTAAGATCAGCAATTGGATCGTGCAGCTGAAAGACTGTGACAGCCACTGGAGGCAGAGATGTGACCCTGAGACACTTAATGTGCAGGATGTTTCCCATATTCTGTAAAGATTTCGATAGGTGAGAGTAGCTGGATGCTAATGATGCAAATGATACCCTTAATGAGTCTGTGCAACAAAAGAGGTGCATTTTTCCTGTTAGTTGCACCTATGTGAACCCAGGGAAAATGTCCCTGGATTTCCAGCGTGACTCACAAGAGCAGAACTTGATTTGTCTTTTCTTTCGCTTGCATTTGTCAGTGTCCTATCTGCTTCCCTCTGTGCTCCAAACCCATTTCATCTTTTAGAGCATCTTGAATGATTTTACAAATGTAGTTTAATTAGAAGTTTCAGACCAGCTTTTAGAAATAGGCCAGAAGCCTTTGTCTAACATAAGACCTAAGAAGACTTGGGGGGTTTGCCCTGTTAGTTTTTGATCTGAAGGATGATGGCTATCCACTGAACAGAATGGGTATGTGCTTATTAAAGCTGACACCAGGAAAGTTTTTTATTATCCGATGCAGGATGAAGTTTAGCTACCATAACCTTAGAAACCTCAGCTACTGAGAGTCTACACCCCTCCCTGCTGTCTGTTCCAGCTTTTAAGTATCAGTAGAGTAAGAGAGTTTTCCCCGTGTCTAAACATCCATTTGTGTAGCTTAAGCCTCTTTGTTCTCACAGCAATAGCAGGCATAAGAAACAGTTGTTTTCTGTCTTTTTTGCATATATATTTTATGTTGTTGATGTTTGTTTTCTCAGTCTCTGCTTTCCAAGCTGAACTGACCCCATGCTTTAAATCTTTCCTGTAGGTCCCCTTTTCTAGAGCTCTTGTTGTTTTTTTTCTACTCTCTCTGATCCATGCATTCCTTGAACTGTGATCCTCAAAGCAATACATAGCGCTTTCTGAGGGATTTGTTCAGCTTTGAGTTGCAAAGAAGGAATTCTCTTTGTATTTCAAGAGTTATGATTTTTCTTCCCTCCCCCCCCGCCCTGTTTTTACTGCAGTTTGACATTTACTTCTGTTTACTTTGTGATCCTCTAGAAACTCCATATCTCTCATTTATTTATTTATTTATTTGTTTATTTATTTATATTTTATTTGTAGAATAGCTGTATAATCAGCTGCTTCCCAGCTTTTGTGCAATTGCTTTTTCTGTGGAGTTTGCTCTTGTGTAGCCGTAGCTGACCATATTGACCGCGCTTCTGGCTGGTTTAGTGTCCAGGAAGAGAATACCTGTATCTGCAAGAAATTCAGGAAAAAAGTATGTAATTTTTTTGCTTTAACTTGAGCATCTTTTATCCCATTCATTTGTAATATATGTACACACCATTAAATACTGACATGAAACGATTTTGGAATAGAGCAAAGTTTAGATTTAAGAGGATAAAGGAGAATGTAGTTTATTGGAGCACTTTTTCTAGTGGAGTTTTACCGAAATCTGTAGAAACATTCGGAATGTGATGTTCTGGTATTTTCTGAGGCTGAAGTGGCAGACTATAGTGTTTCCCACTAGCTGAGTTGCAGAAGGGCTCTTTTCACGTGCCAAATTATAGAGGAGATTTAGGAACTTCGTGCTGTCTCTTTTTTTTTTGTGTGAGCCAGAGGATGGTAACTACTGGAAATTAATAACTCATGGAAATTAATACACGACTAATATAGGGAAATAATATAGGTCCTGCTTATATTCTTCTGTAATGAACAGTACTTGAACTTTCGTGATTGCTGCTGTTACCACAATGTGAGCTCTGATAGAATGAGAGAACTGAGGGTGTAGATCAATTTGCAACAACAACAAAAAAAATCAGTCTGATGGAAACCAGCTCAGTGATTGAAGTATCCTAAAGATTATAATCAACATGCAATATTGTTCACTCAGTGACTATGCTGTGTGTTGATGCTGTATGTATAAGCCATACTGTCACAGCTGTCATTTTAGCTGTCATATTATGGCGAGAGGAAATGGCCTCAAGTTGTGCTAGGGAAGGTGTAGATTGGGTATTAGGAAGCGTTTCTTCATGGAAAGGGTTGTCAGGCACTGGAACAGGCTGCCCAGGGCAGTGGTGGAGTCACCATCCCTGGAGGTGTTTAAAAGACACGTAGACGAGGTTCTTAGGGACATGGTTTAGTGCCCGAGTCAGGTTAATGGTTGGACTCGATCTTGAGGGTCTCTTCCAACCAAAATGATTCTATGATTCTATTTTTCCCAGCTTCCAGCAGGACAAGAATCCTGCACGTGAAGTCGGTCTTTTGCAATCTGCATGTCTCTTTCTGTCTGAATTTTCACTTTTCTGGGCCTTCTTGGTTACATGTAATTTTATGTTATCATGTACTGCAGTTCCACTGAGCTGGTAGTTTTCAGCAAATACAGCTTGGCTCTCTGAGCTCACAGGGTGCTCCTTGCTGTCTGCTGGCTAGAGGTAGGATCGAATCGAATTCTACAGCTCTCTCTCAGGCACCAATTAAAAATGATCCTAAAATGTGTTGAGGTACATGGCCTCAGAAATCTGACCGCTGTGTTATGAAAAGCAGGAAGATTAACCTTCTCCGATAATGACTAAGAAATCCCCGGTAACACAGTATTTGTGAACAATGACTATAAATAACATATACCATTTTTACACATATCTTTTAAAATACACAAATTAGGAGCTGGAGTTATATCCGTAAAATCCCTGTGAACTCTCTCATCTCTCTACTCTTCTCATCTCAGTAACATCAATCTTACCTAGGGGAACTATTTGCAAACCCAAGCAGGGGATTTCAAGCATATATAAGCACCTCCTGCCCATCTTGCAGTAGATTAATCAATACCACAGCAGCACGATAATGCTCTGCATCAAAAATTTCTGCAGAAGCCTCATCGAGACCTACCAGGGAATGAAGTCATAAAGTGTTATTTCGAGTGCAAAGGCTGGCCACACATTTTGAGAGTGAAGTTATTAATCTCAGCACTGCCAAAAAGTGTGGTACCTGGGGAAGAAATAAAAAATAATATCAGCTTGCTTTTGTTTTTATATCTATGGCTAGGGAATGCAGTATTTTCTTTTCTTCATCCTGATTCTGCCTTCCTCAACAGATTTCCCTCCATCATGGTGTAGTAGGTCAAGTTAATAACTGATAGTGCCACTTGGTTTGACAAGAAGAAGGCATATAGGCTTTTTTCCCTTTCTTTCTGTGTCCTTTTACACAGCTGTCCATTTGTGGTATTCATATATTACAGATTACCCTGCAGGTATTGGCTTCGAAGGCAGAAGAAGAAGAACATTGTTATGGAATATTCAAATCAGTTATACACATTTTGATGCCGACTCTCCAGCATCTTGTTGCAATGAAGCCACTTCTTTGAGAAAGAGTTATTAAGTAACTACTACGAATGCAAATAGCTGTAAAAGTGTGCCAGGCAGTACAATATCTAGCACTGTGACGCTTGAGTTTTAAGAGGGAGGAAAAAAGACTGTATTTTAAGGTACAAAGCATGGCTTGCTCCTGCTTCTATTGGGGAAGATATCATCATAATACCTTCCAATAACATTATAATTAGTATTTTACACTATTTATGTTAATGAGGGCCAAACAGCTGACTTAATGTGATTCATGTGGAAATGAAGAATGCACTCTGTCTTTTATCACAGCATCAGTGTGATGGGTAATTAAAAGCTAATCAAGTGGTCTCCAAGCAGTTCTGGGCTATAACTTACCACTATAACCAGCAGGATGGATTAATGCTTGATAAGATAGACTCAGTGCTGTTTTTCCTCATTTTAATTCAAGTGGTAGAATTTCATCCTTTCGGTAAAATAGATGATGCCATTTCAGAATATTATATGTTTGTGTATAAATTTAGGAGGGGAGGATATGATAATAAGGCACAGGGAAAAAGAGAAAGAGGTTGTTGATAGAGCAATATAATACAGACAGCACGGCAGGGCAGGCAAAATAGTAATCTCAGATCTCAACCCCTTTTGAACAGGAGCTGCAGTTTGGTGCAGTTCAGCCTGTGCATCCTCATGGATGCTCTGAGAGCTCATGTTGAGTGTTTTTTTCTGACAGAAGAGTTCCAGACACCTTCTCCTCCCTCTCTCCTCGTTTTCTCCTTCCTGTTTCCTGCTTTGATAGTTTGGTAAAATCTCACCCACCCGGAAAGCAAAAGTCCAGAGTTACAGACTAGCTACTGTAAATCATCATAGTACCTCTGGAGACTTGTTAGCTGCGAATCTGCTCTTTGATGTGTCTGTGAATGGTGAAACTGTCTGGATTGATGGGGATGCACATGAAAGTTTACACTGATTATCCTCTTGACTCGGTATTAACTTGGATTTATAGTTCTAGCAAGAGCTGCCAACCCCAGCCATTAGGTACCCTGAACCATTCTCTAGTAACACAAATGGAAGCACAGAGCTAAACCCTTGAGGCTATTATGTGCAAGAGTTCTCCATAAGTTAAGATAAAAAACACACAGTGTAGACTAATCATGGGAAAAGTGAATTATTAAGAACCTAGCCTCTCAAAGGCCTTAGTGATGCTAAGATGTATCATCCTACATCTACTAACATTAAAAACATACTGTGTTTAATTAAAATGCATGACGCAGATGGTTATACAAAGCTAAATGCATACTCCAGAGATGCTGATTTCCGCTGAAACCAGGATAAGCAGGGCTGAACAATGATAGGTGAGCTTTTTTGTTTCATCCTGACTTTCCTGAAGTTGTTAATGACAATCTCTAACAAGAAAATGCCTTTTCTATCTATCCTCAAAGCAGTGGCACTGCACTGCTTGCATCAGGGGAGGAAAACCCACGCTCTTCTCAGCAGCCTGCCTTGCCCCGTGTCAGTAAAAATTATGCACAGCACTGATAAGTTCAAGATGGTATCAGTGCTTATTTTCAGTAGATGCTATGACCTTGTATTTGACTCCATGACATTTGTCATCAGTGATAATTGTGTGCTGCTTTCTATAGCTTGCAAATTTTCTCTACCCAGCATTTTGTCTTCATTCTCCTTTACTGCTTCATTTTCCAGAATTCTTTCTAGAGCATATTACACCAGAAATACAATGTTGTATTCAGGCTATTAGTTCTACTTAATGAAGAATATGAAGCACTTAGATTAAACCTGGAAATGATCGACTATTAAGAAACTCCTACATTTTACTACGTGCGATTAATGTAATTAATACCTTACTGTTTAGAAACACTTCAAAGAGACTCTTGGAAGGATAGTGTCCTGGCTGCAAATCACCAAGTGTAAATAACCAGTTACATTTGTGTTGGCCAGTTTTATGTATTTGTTTCTTATACAGTTCTCCCACTCAAGTGAGATACAGACTATTAACATGCATCTTTCTTTATTAGCAATAACGTCAGTAGTGGATTTGAACCAAATCACTAGACTCCTTGAAAGTGTAGCTGCAGCACAGAAAATGAATGTCAGTGTAGGTTGGAGCAGAAGTCCATCTTGCTCAGTACTGTCTCTGAGAGTGGGCAATAGTAGACACGATGTAAGACCAAGCAATGGGGACTGGTATTTTCAACCATATTCTTCCAGTCTCTGATGGTACGTGGCTCAGCAGATTCCTTAACCAGAGGTGGTAGATCTTTATGTTTAACATCTTATTCTCCATTAACATGTCTTACTGTTTTGAAATGTGTTTGTACTAAAATTTGATGTAACAGCGATTTGCACAAATTCCAGAGGCCCAGCAGCTCCGGACAGTGCTGGATGCTGACCCCTGTGCCACACTTCACACTGGGATGCAGGGCTCTCTTGTATGGAGAGATGTAGTCTGGGAGTCATGGCGCTATGTTAGATTTTAGGGTTTTTTTGGTGAGGGAGTTTGGGACAGGCATTGTCCATCTCCACGTCTCTCCAGTGCTGTTCCAGCTCTGGGCAGCCTTGTGTGGTGGCCCTCAAGGCATTGACTGTTCTCATGCTCCTCCTGACATTCACCCATGTGAAGAAAGAGGCTTTTACGGTGAACCTCTGTGTTGCTCCAATGAACTGTGTATTCCTTTCTCAAATCATTTCTTTCCTTCTGGTTCAGTGCTGTACTGATTCTGCAGTATAGCTGATTTTCTGCCCTTCCATAGCAGTGACTGGACAGTAATGAAACTGGACCTATATAATTCTTTTTCCCAAATTGTGATTTTATTCTAATGTGGAACAGAATATTCTCATAGAAAACATTTCTCAAAAGGAGAAGGAATAAAAATATATAAATAAATACGTAAGAAAAAGTTATAAGAAAATGGGACTTACTGTGCTTATTCTGCTCTCTGTGACCTGACCTGCAGTATTAAGTAAAAGTTGCCATGAAGTTGCATATTGTCTCCCTCTTTAAGTGAATAATAATTATGAAATTGCAAAACCCAGATCCAGTTTACTGTTATAAATGGATTACATATATGAATAGCTTTTGGACATCTTAGTAAGCAGTGAAACTGTTGCTTATGAAGACATTTATTTTATATTGCTTTTGCATGCAGGGCAATAATTCCCCACTTGTTTGTGATTTTTGTTAAATGTGACGCCCACACGTATTTTAAGATAAATAGTTATCCAAAGTAATCTATTTGATTCAGCATCTCAATATTTACCTAATGAATGTATATTGCATATAATTAATCTTCTTATATTTTACTGTTTGAAACATTCAAAAAAAGAACATAAACAGAGTGGGCAACTTCATGCTATGCAATAAACTGCAAATGAATAGAGGCTTTTAGCAAAGGTGTTTGAACTTACAGCTCATGGCTGGCTTACAGTGTTTTGCCTTCAGACAAAACGAGTTTTTTCAAAGAATTCTCTTGCAAAGCCTTTTTATTCCCTAATGCATTCTTATAAATTAAAATGTCCTGGAAATTGATTTTTCTGTCTGTTACTGTGTCAGGTAAAAGGGTGGAATTCTGTGCATATACATTCGGGTTCTCTCTTAATCACGATATCCGCAGAGCTGGGAGCTTCAGAAGCTCTGCAGACAAATAGCCAAAGAGTGATACGTGACACTTTTTTGTGACCCTTTTGCCTTGGAATCAAAGTTGTGTAATGTAGCTCTTGGTCTGTCAGTTCCCCTCCTGTAGCTTTTGGTGCAGTTGGCTGTTTTCACTCAGAATTCATGGTGAATTAAAGATCTTAATGATATCTTTTAAACTTGGGTAAATAAAGGACAAGAATGTTGAAGAAGGAACTCGGACTCACTGGAAGAGGCATTTGTAAATTCATATATCCTGAGGGTCAAGGGCCACTTCCAACAGCTATGTCACATAGGATCTAAATAGGTCTACTGGAATGAACTGGAAGTACTGGTTGAGGTGGATGGGAAAGCACAAAACCTGACTTTTAGGACGTAAAACACGAATCTGCAAGAGAAGTCTTTTTAAACTTCACCATTCATGAAACAGCCTGTTAACTCTGGAGCTGGATTGAGTTTCTGCTGTGGTTAAAGCCATGCTGTGAATCTCTACTGACAAGCAGGACACCTTTTGTTCATGACTGACAGCCCATGTATTGCCGTGCAAGATAATAACAGCTTTGAAGAATGACGGGGAAGCAAGGATGCTGATTAAGATATGAATATTATCCCAATAAGTAGGAAAGCAAGGGAAATTATCCATTTTCCTATAGGCTGGCAATTTAAAAAAATAGTACCCTTTTTTTTTTCACACTTCCTCTAGTTTTCATACAGATATACAGCAATTTGGTTTAGTGGCTTTTTTTTTTTAAATCTTCTTTCTGATTATTTAATTTCAGACTGACTATTTCTTGGGCATCATGAATAATTATTTGCAATTTTTCTTGTCTGTACTGTTCCTACTTATACAGACCTCTCCTATCCTTCTGCTTCTCTAATTCCTGCAAGCTATAATTTTGTATGTGTAGTTATGCTTTTTTTTCCCCTCACAAGTGCATTACATTGTATTCATCAGTACTGAAATTCAACAGCGATTTTATCACACTGTCACTCAGCATTGTGAGATCCTTTTGTGAGTCTTTGAAATCAGCACAGAATTGACTATTCTGAATCATTTTGTGTTATTTATTCCCTTTTCCAGACCATTTATGAATATGCTGAGCTGAACAAACTCTGGGACAGATCCTTGAGGGACTTTCCTGGAACCTTTCCTTCACTCTGAAGAAGTTCTCTGTTATTCCCCTTGTTTCTTGTGTTTTAAATTTGTATTAATCCATAAGGAGACAGTTCGTTTGGTCAGTCTGCCTGTCTGTGCTTGCACTATGTTGCTTCCCATCCTTATTCACATGCTTCTGCTCCACCTGAGCTTTTCACAAAGGGGGACCAGCTCCCTGACGATTGCACAGGAGTGAATCGGGAGCAAGTGGACCTAGGAGCACCTCAGTGAGCCTAGAAATCCAACAGGTAAAGGAGACCATGATGTTTTTCTCTTTCCTTCATCACAATCAGAAGAGAAGAACAATTACAGCTACTACAATAAATGCAGCCAGCACTTGGTGCGGCAGCAAGACAAGGGAAGGGGAGAGTCGTGGACCTGGCTGGCCGTTAATTGAACCTGAGGAGGGTTTACACAAGGAACCAGACTGGCAGCCTAAAAGCACTGATTTATAAGGCTGTTGATGAGCAGTGACCCCGTCAGGAAGATCAGTGGCAAACTGCTGCTTCAGCATTGCCCGTCAGAGCAAAGTTCAGTGCAAACAGCCCACACGTGCATATTTATAGACGTATTAATATCTATACAGTCATTACCATCCCAGACGTCTATTAGCATATCCATGTATTACAACATCTAGGCATTCACCAGACCAAACCTGTTATCCTTCATATTGATCAGGTTTTTATACACATATTGAGAGAGATGTACTAGATGTACTTGTTTTTAGTTGATATTTATAAAGGCAGACAACTAAATATGCACCTGTGGTCACAGTTTATCTTTTGCTCCCTGCTTTCCTAGGAAGATTGCACAGCTGTGTTCAAGATTATTTCCCTTTTTAATGGTATCTCACCTCCACACTGAAACTGCATCAGTGTCTGAAGTCCTTCGAATTATAAATACATCTCAGCATTCCCTGGTGTAATGCATCATATGGATGCATCTCACTCTCCAAGTATGAAATATTCACTTGGTCTACTTGGATTGCTGTACATGGAATATTTTAATATTATACAAATCAACTTTTTTTTTTTTTTCCCAAAAAAACGCTTTTTCATCACCTTCATATTGTAGGACTTTTTTAGATGTATAAATAAAATCAGTGGTTTAAAATCCTTGTTTAGAATAATGCTTTTGAACACAAGATGCAGATACAATGCAAAGTAAGAGACTCAGCATTTGCACTTTCTTTAATAGCACAGAGGAATTTTCTATTTCAAGTCCAGTTTTGATTTTCTAACGTGAGTTTGCCCATCTTGAGTGAGTAGGTAATGGACTGAGGATTAGCACTTTTTTTTTTAATTGAAAAGACTTCAGGGTTTTCCTACCACCAAATTAAAATCTGAAATTTTGCAGACCTGTACTCTGGAAAACCCCAAATCCTAATCTCGAAAATCTTTCAAGCACAAAACCATTCATATTTTTAATCAAGATTTTTAGTTTTTGTTTTAATCTTTTAAATATCTCTAAATAAAAATGTGAATATCAATTAATTAAAGCTTCCAAACTTAAGGATCCTTTTAAAAAAATGGTCTTCATAATGCTGAAGGCAGGTATTTTTAAAAATTTGGAAGCAGCGGTATGAAAATGCTCTGATTAGAAAAATCAGAGAATCTGAATCTGTCAAATGCCTTCTATTCTGATGAACTTCCATCTCCTGAGAGGGCAGAAGCCTTTAAACAGAAAATTTGCAACCAGTTCTACTGACATGCTCTATGTTTGAAGCTCTGCAATTCTCTTCCTCTGTCTGTGCCGTATCTATCAATTTACACACAAAATGATGAAAAATATAATGAATGCAGAACCTAAATGTGTTGGAGCCCTAGGGAACTGTCTCAGTAAAATCATCTCTCCTCATTTACACAGCTTATTCATAACGGCTGTTATTCATATTTATTATTTTCCTTCTTCCCTTTGCACAGCTTGGCAATGCTCAATAGCCCTGGTGGCTGAGGAAGCTGGAATAGCCAATGGGAACACCAAGAGGTTAATGTCCTTCTGCACATCCAGGCTTCCTCTGACCTTCCATCAGGCAGGGACTTCTCCCAGCTTCCCATCACCAGGTGTAGGATATTTTTTCTTTCTCCTTCTCAAGTGAATCAGACCTGACTTCAAAGTCCTGATTTCAAGACGCCACTGAGCTTTTAAGTCTCTCTAGGGGATACCTAGCTGTTGGAAGGTGGCTCTTGAGAGATGGTGGCTGGAAGTGAAGTGGTGGTCTGAAATCACAGGAGCTGCCTTCCAGAAACAGCATTGTGGATCCTGAAGTCAGGAAGAGCCAGAGGGCTGACACAGCAGGGTGATACCCAGGGCAGCATGGGCACACTGCTTCCATGGCAGGTTTTGGAGTTGCCATCAACATCTGGGACTGAAAAGCAACTGAGATGTCACCACACTGTCCTTCCGGGTTAGATACATTGCCATGAGCCTTTGCTTGAGGCACTGAGAGGGACCTGCTGGTTCAGTTAGTTGTGGCATCAGGGAACTTTTGGGATGAATGCTGTAAAGTGCAAAATGGGCAATGTCCTTTAGTACAGACTTGAGAGTGCAAAGTAGGGCGGTCATCAGCAAAGAGAGGACACAGTGCTGTGAGTGTCATCTAGCAAAACAAGCTGAAGTTTAGGACTCTGTTAAATAGATCGGAGCTTTTTACTATCAAAGCTCTCTCATTTGTACAGCAACTACTCTGACCATTAGTATGAAGTTTGCCTTCAATATTATAGGAAAAGAGCATTTAAAAGAGCAGTGCAAATGGGTTTGAGAAGCAAGATTATTTGTAAAGACTTGTATTATAGCAATACTTTTGTTTGGCTGGCCAGAAAGTCCCTGAAACAAGCCACTGCTCTCTGTTCCCTCTCTGTTTTGGTCTGTTGTCTCAGCTCTCACAGCTCCAGACAGTAACATCCTATTAAGCAGGTCAGTCCCGTACCATGACCTGGGTAAGACTGATCTGCAAGCAGTTCCTTGGTCCACAGCACTAACTCTCTTCTCGTGGAGAACTAAATAAGCTTTCTGGGAGAGAGGCAGGAGCCAGAGTTGTTCATCCATGAGCACAAGAACCCTTTCTAACCATCTTTCACTCTTCTACTGGTTCTACAAGAATGTTTGCATGAAGCTGTGAGTTCTGTCACTCTATAAATTGTTCCGGTAAAAGATCAATGAAGACTAAAGCCTCATGAATTAAGTTTCCACACCTGATTTCATTAGAGGCTGCAAATCAGCCAGATGCTTAGATAAGCTTACCTTTAAGCATCTGATCAGTCTTGCTTCTACTCAGCTCTCCGCTGTCTTAGCTCCAGGCATGCAAGCAGTTCAAGTGAAGATGCTTTGATGGAATAAATCTATGTGCGTGATAGATTATGATAAATGCAATATGTGCTTTGAGCTTTAGTGTAGACCTAACAAAAAAGGAGCAATTACTGTTTGTTTTTGCCTTGGAAGTCCTTTGTGTAGTAATGTTTGCTATTAACTTTAGGTATGACTAAAATTCACTGGGCTGCATGAGCAGAAACATAACTGGAAGAATTTTCTAGTGCACATTAGCTTTAATGCTGCAGAGAATTCAGGGACAGCGATCTGGATCTTAAGTAATCTGTTCTGAATGCTGGTTTGAACACTTGTTATGAACAAGGCCTGGACAGAATGATGGGCTGGAGTGGTGGACAGTCATCGCTTTTGGTCTTGGAGGATATCTTACACTTAATATTCTTTCAACTTCCAGTAATCTATAGGAATTACTAATAATGTTTCTTATTAGTGCACTCAGCTTTCGTTTCTTTAACTAAGAAAGGGTGTTGGAGAGAGGAAGGATTTAAATGGACAACAAAACCAGAGCTGGAATTCAGAAGCTTTCCTGGTTTGCAAAGTACATTCAGCTGTGACTTTGTTTTGCCTATGTCATTCTTGGTTTGCAGATAAATAGCAGCACAAACAGATTCACATGTAAATTTGTCCCATGATACTACACAGCAGAAAAGAACATGGCTCTCCAGGGCTTGTCTTCTCCAGTTCAAGGGGTAGCAAGTCCCCCTGGCAAGCTGGCTGATGTGCTCAATGTTTGCAGAAGTGAGACCAGAGGAAAGAGTGAGAAATCACATGAATTCTTTTTTTTTTTTTTTCCTACCGATTTTGTGCAATCTGGAGGTAGTCCCTGCAGCAGTTTAACAGCACACATCAGTGTGTGAGGGGCAAGCTGATATATATATACATATACATATATATATATATATATTATTTCTGTTAGGGAGCTGGTTGCCTTTGGAGCATCCTCACTTCAAGAGGAATACAGTCCCCACCACTGCTTAATTGCTGGGGCTCATTCCCCAGAGCGTGGAGGGCAGCTCCTGCATGGTAAAGGGGAGCCCAAGCAACCCAATATTTATTAAAGTGATATAGACCCAGCTCTCCTGGGCCAAGTGATGGCACACTTCTCTCTGCAGGAACATTTAGGCAACTCCCTGTGAAAATCAACTGTTTGTAGTGGAAATGCTGATATCTTATCTGCAGTGACAATAATGGAGGAAGCATGAAAAATGCCCAGGGAGCCCCTTTATTGGTTTTAATGTGAAAACAGAGGCGCATTCACAACTGTAATTTGCTCAGGACAGAAATTCACTCCTTGTTATCTGTGGGTCCAAATTTAATGCGCTTTTAATTGCCTATTCAATGCACCTAGCAATTAAGGCAAAATATTATCTCTTCTTTTGAAAAATGTATGAGCTTTGCAATTAGAAGCAATTGTCCTCATTAATTGAAAGTGCAGCTTTATTTTCTGTTGATTGTATTTTTTTATTATTAAGGGATTCTAAAGGCTTTTTAAATCCCATTAAAGGGCAAATGCTATTGTGTGCTTCCACTGCAGTCACAAAGCACAAACAAGGGGGTCAGCTCTGTACTCGTGAGGCTCTTAAAGCTCTGTGATTATTCAGCATGAAGTTAGTGATGTTTAAATACACTGAGTTGTGCTGGAGTGTAACTATCACACTGGACATCTTGTTCTCACAACAATCAGTGCTCAGATTCATGCCTTCCGGGGCAATAGCCATCGCTATTTTATGTACATGTGCTTTTCCAAGGAAAATAGTGCCAGGCCCTTGTGTGCTGCTGTTTGATGAAGGAAAATTAAATTTAACTGCACTGCATGCGGAAGGAGGCACTTGGGCAACATCAAGAATTTTGAAAAGTCCAGAATATTGGACACAAGGTCAGCAAATCCATAGCTGGATCAGGGAACCAGATAAAACAGAGCACACTGCACAGGAACTGCAGCTGGTACTTCACATCAAGGTTGCAGGAGATTGTTGTGACCAAGTTGTTTTTCAAATGATCATCTCATTCAGTCTGCAAGGGAGAGCTCCTGTCTGTTGCTCTCATGTTGCATCCTGGGAACAGTCAGACTGATGGAAAACAGGAAAAATTGTAAGCTCAGATGAAAATGTTGGACAAAATACGTTTTGGAAATGAAGACACCAGCCCAGTCCTTGTATGTCCTGAATATCTCACTCCAAATACAATGATATCTCTAATATAAGCTGCATCATGACTTTGATAACACCATCACAACTACAGTAGAGAAATTGGGACATTTTCAACATTCAGGCTACTCTACCTGTTAGTGGATGCCAGAATTTAACCTCAATGTATAATATCAAACCTCCCTCCTGTGCAAAATCCCGCACAAGACCTTCGGAGTCTCACTTCACCCTTCAGCAGAGAGCTGGAGCAGGTAGAGATGCACTGATTTACATGCAAAGTCATCTCTCGTGTTTTCTTGTCCATGCCATTGCAAATGGAAGCAAATGGACATGGCCAGAGTTTTCTTCTGAAAACTCTCTTCCTTCGTGTCACCTTTCCATTACTAGATGCTGTGTTCCACCGAGCAGCTCCGATGAAAGACACGAGGCAACTGCTTCATTTAACACTACTTGACGAAGTGATCTCTCCTGACCTCCCAGCAGCAACCTTCTCACTCATTTTAAGTACAATGTAATTGCTGGATTTCTGACTCACCTCACTGTCTTTGGAGTGCACTTCTATGCCTGCATTTTTAGGCATGAGTTTAAAATACACTGCTAAATGCTATCTGCTCATATTTCTATATTACTCTGGTGTTCTGGCTGGGATGTCTGTCAATCAAATAGATGTTTAACCTTTTCTTCTGAGGGGAGAAAGTAACATGGGATAATGTTCATCGGTCTGTGAGGAATAAGTGCTTAAACACTGCATGCATCTGTGTACTTATTTGAGTGTAATTGGATTTTATGGGACAGTGTTTGGGTTGCTTCTCCCCAGACCTGGCAAACAGCTCAGCCACTTGATTTGTGAGTATTTCAGTAGCGGCAGTCAGGGTCCAGCTCACCTTTTGAGTGGTTCACTGCATCTCTGACAAGGGACCATGTATTCCCAGCAAAATGCTGGAGGATCCAGGCTGGCTAGTAACAGGAAAGATGGAGCTATGGTTGTACTCTACATTAATGCACAAGAATATTACTTGTGCTGTATTCGTATCCAGAGGCTCTCACCAAAATCATGGTGCTACTGGAGCTGACAGGGAGTGAGCAGCATCCCCAGAAGGTAATTCATCCTGTCTTAACAGCAGTGTCTGAGCAAGGCACATGTATTATTCTCAAGGGGTGCCTCTCTTTCTTTTAATTATAGTGGAAGGCTAGACAACTTGCCAAGCTAAATAGTTAGTATTAGCTGAAACAAATTCCCATCACGCTCTCTATATAATCCCATTTATTCTACAAAGGAAATTCACGTTGATTTTTCTGACATCTACCTTAAGATGGGCTGAACAGCTCTGTTGAGGTGCCACTCTCTCCACCAGTTATTCCAGGAGCCCAAGAGTGGACGTTCAGATAGCCAGAGTAGTGAGGGCAACCCCAGTCTGGCTTGGTGAGCCATACTTGGCCACCTATTCCTTAGTTACTGTCTTTATGCGTAGTTTATTTTTGAAGTTTCAGTGAATATATTTAGAAGCTTAAATATATTAATGGGACCCAGTAATATAATAAAATTTTTAAACATATGAATAATATTCCCTTAAAGTTACTCCAGGGCATTCCAGCTCATGCTGCCATTTTGCACTAAAAATAGGTGTCTTTAAAATCCATAGTTCTTTCTGATTCCTGTTTGAGAAACTGTGGGTTTGAGTCATAGAAGCATAGAATATCAGGTTGGAAGGGACCAGAAGGATCATCTAGTCCAACCTTTTTTGGCAAAAGCACAGTCTAGATAAGATGGCCCAGCACCCTGTCCAGTTGAATTTTAAAACTGTCCTTAGGGACAGATTCTTGACTGGTTTAAATGGGTGTCTGATCCTCTGTCTTCATGTGCCAGCTCTTATGTCTTAAACTAGAGACTAAAATGCTTTTCAGCCTGGAGCATGTCATCCAATGCACAGGGCACTCAGGAGAAGTCTTCTCATTGCTACTGGTCTACTGAGATTAGTTGGGTGCTGCAGTTTTCCATCTCAGATCTCCTCCAGGTAGAATCTGTCTATCAAAAGCTTTTTCCCACAGGGTCCCAAGTGCCTTGTGGGAGCCACAGAGCCTAGACCTAGGTTCAGTGGTCTTCCATGAGCACTGAGAAGGTTGAGTCCCTTCCAGTAGGGAGATTTTAAAGAAGAGGGCTTCCTTCCTTCGTATGTTCTTGTTGATCTAATTTTTCCCAGCCTTCCCTCCTGGTGTAAATGAGGCTTGATCACTAAAACCAGAAGCCAGCTTTGCAAGAAAATGGTTACACAAGGTGTTGTTCACATTAAAAATTGTTAAAAGTGTGACGAGAATTTGGGGTGAAGCAGTCTTTCTTACTGCTAAGGCTTGAATGGTACTTGCGGTGAATTTATAGTAGTTCATTCCTATGTTCTATAATTCATATGGATTTTTAATTCTCCTTCAAGAAATATACTGCCTACAGTGATGTGCATTTTTTACCTTATTGTTTCTCCTGCCATTCCCAAGCTGGTAAGTGGAGAGAAGGCATCTTTGATGCCCAGACTAGCAGTTACCATGTCTATACATAATTTAGCCATGAGCAGTAGAATATGTGTGACTCAGTGTAGACACTAGTGCAGATGGGCCAGTTGACTGAAGCTGCCCCGAGTAATGGTGTCAATATAGTAAAGGACACAAGATCTGTGTCCTCCCAAAATAGGTATTTAAACTAAATCAGATACATCGTGTCTTTTTCTCTTCATCTACTAAGAAGGGAGCTAAGAGAGCATGGTTCACCTTCACAGTGTCTATACTATAGGTGTCTGAAGTTGGCTACAATAACACCTCTCACCTCTTACATGCCACTGGAACACCCCATGTGGCAAGTGTTTACAGGGCTGTTGTCTTGTCACCATCTTGCCTCTTGTTAGAACTCTGTCTCTCAAGAGCGTAAGTTGGTAATAGCAACCAACAGTTTTGTAGTTCCAGAATCTGCAACAGTGCAACTACTGATGAGTTATTTTTTTTATGTGTATATTCATTCTCCAACTTGCAAATCAGAAGAGAAGCCTGAAGTATTCATTCAGTCTATCCTAAGCAGTGTCTGTCTGTGGCCTTCTGGAGGGACTGGGCTCTGACCCTAGGAAGTAGTCTCTGAACTGCTGTAGCCCATTCTCAGGAAACAAAATCACGGTTGATTTGGTCTGAGTTCACATTTGCTAGGAGAGCACAATGTGCTGTAGAACTGGGTTGACTTTATCGCTATAGGAATGTCCAGAGACAGCTTTGAGTCATCAAGCATGGCTGTGAACTCATCTTGCTCTGCGATAGATGCCAAGTGTGATTGGGATGGATAACCTGGGAGTTTTCATCTTCAGACCAGTATCACTCCAGTCTTTCTTGGCTTTTACTGGGACACAGCTGTTGATCTTGAAAAATCATAAAAAAAAAACTTTATTGTGCTTATTCATGGTCTAAAGGAGTTGCAGAGTTGTTCATTATGAATGAATTAATGCTTTAGTATACATTTTGTATTATACCAGTGCCTTCAGGGAAACACTAATCAGGGTGGGGAGGTGACATGGAGAGAACAGGGACTGTATGTTCCCACTTGGGAAAAGCCTAAGAGAACAGACTTGAATCTAGGAAGGATCTGAACCATCACAGATCCGTTCTCTCAGTCCATAGTGCAAAGAGCTGCAGAGGTCTATGAGGACCATTGCCATGCATTGATGGGAGCCAGGCACAAAAGTCATAGAAAGTGGTCTCTGCAGAGAAAGAATTATAATCCTCATTTGGGTTTGGCTTATTGTGCCAGAAGATAGGTAGGGCTATCTTGAATGTGGAAAAAAAAACAGTGAAAAACTACAAAAATGTCAAATATAAATATTAAAAGCCAGCATCTTCAAATTCCCGTGTTGTCCTCTCACAGCAGCTTTCCTTAGTGTTTCTTGTCCTTTCACATTTTCTTGGCAGATAAATCTGCTGCATCTTACTGCTCTCCTGTGATCTCTTGCCATGCAGGAATGGGTTTATTCCGATTTGTCTTTTCAATGATTTCTGAATATTTGATTTTAAGGATCACAGCATGGTCTGTGGTGAGGAAGTGCGTCTGAACTGAATGCTTGATAATGTGGCACATCATCACCTGAATCATATTAAGTGGTGTTTTTAGAAAACATCAGCCTGGCTCCAGACAAAGACATCTTATTGGTAGGAAGGAAGTGTTTAACCTAGAATTTGACGGTCTCGTTTCATTGATTTGAGACTGCTCACTACGTGCAGTACCATTAACAGCAAAACGTCACAAAACCATGCTGTCCCCTGACAACTATTCCACTTTTTTTCCAATTGACCATGTTGTACTGCTTCCCTAGCACCATATTGGAGTGAATTGATGTAAAGCCATCCTCTGCTCACGACATTAAACTAGTCCTTTACCCGTGCTATGGTTATGTTCTCCATAGAGAACAGGGGAGGTGGTCCTTATTTTAGGACATCGTGATAGGCTGGAGAAAAAAACCCAACAGTTGCAAAACATCACCAGTGACTTACATTAGTGAATCACAAATTTGGGAGTGAGTTTCAACAGTGGACAGTTTTCTCGTTGGATTGAAGGTGACTGGGATGGGGATTAAAGGTGGCTGGGATGGGTTTCATTGTGGAGGGGCAATAAAAGAAGGTAAACCAGTTTTACAGATTGAGATGAAAACATCCCTGTTCTTGAGCATTTCATGGTAGGGTTATGAGGACTAGGGGTAGGTCCATTTCTTTTTAAACTGTTTGTTAGGTAAAGTTTCTTCTTGCCTATGTTCTTGCCCATTCTGATTTTATTTTACATGCTGAACTTCTTCCACTCCTCTGACATTTCTCTGTGTTTCTTTGTGCTACACATCTGTTATTCTGCCTCTTCCTATTTATTTCCTCTTCCTACTTTCTAAAATCACTTAAAATCCTCCCTCCCTGCTCCCTTTCTTCTCTGTCAGCAGCCCTCAGGCTTTCCATCTATTGATCTGTTAACCTGCACTTTGTCTTGTATTACTTTGTTGTCTTAAGAGTGAAGTTTAACTGCGCAGAGGACTTGTCATTCCTGCACTGACAAATCACAGGGCAGTTTAAATGGTATGGACAAGTTTTGCAATAATAATCACCTATAATGTTTATATTTGTATGGCAAGCTAATAACTGGAGGCAAGTTAGGGGTGTAAATCCTGTAAATTGCAGAGGTTTCCAATTATGTGGCTACAGGAATGACTTAATAATATCAATGACAGTTCTGTTCTTTTATGTATGATGTGGGAGAATAGGCAGCAGAGACCTGTTACAGATTTTGCCTTTTACCTTACTCCACCCTTACCAGCGGAAGTACCACCACCCAGTTCAGCACCTAGTTATTTTTACCACAAATTTCTGGGGTCAGAACTGTACAGCATTTTCAAAAAAGGCTGGAAGCAAGAATTTATTTATTTTTATATATATATGTATATATGTATATACTCACCATGTAATAAAATTAAGCTCTAAAGATTTTTAAATGGCCTTTTGTTAAAAGTGCACGTTGACCAGCAATGCGTAGACCTCATACTGTCCAGAATACAGGGAAATCTCACTGTGTCTTTTACAGCAGGTTGGCCGTGTGATGTATAAATGGTGGCACACAATCGCTACTGAGATTTTTCAGCTATGTCTGAGGAATAAATCCTTATGAAAAGCAGAATCTTATTGACCATTCAGCTTCTGCTAACATCAGGTCCAAATTAAGTTCCTGGGGGCACTCTTGAAAGCAAAAGGCATCAGATTATAAGAATTTGGGTTTTTATTGCCAATTGAATACCTAAACAAATCACTGAGATATTTATGTTAACAAGCTGTTTCTGCACCTCAGCATAAAAATACTTCTTACATACATAGAGGAGTGACACGTGTGTGCCCACACTGGCTGTGTACATACACCCCTCCACATACATAGGAAGAGAGTGAGAGGATTTTTTTGCACCATTACTCTCAAAGATATTTTACAGCAAATTCAGGGAGCATTTAAGCTTTGTCTGCCACGTTCAGTCAATGTGTATTAAAGGTGCAATAAAGATGCAAAGACATCAACGAGCACAACACCTGGTGCAGTCACAACTGCCGGGTTGAAGTCTCTGGAATACATGATTTCTTCCCTTTCCCTGTAAAGTTTTTTTCAAAAGTAGCAGTGAGCATAATTTACTGTCCTAGCAAGACATAAATTGTTTTCTGAGAAAAACACTGGGCTTTTGCCTACATGTTTCAGGCAGCTGTGATTATAGAAAAAGAGGCTTTAGGAAACTGGCCTCCTTTGATTGCATCCTTGTTATAAATATATCTATTTCCATATCTTCCTTTTGTTATAACTGCAGAGACATTTTTTTGTTTTTATTTTATTTCATTTCAATTAATGTTTGCTTTTTAATAAAACCAAATGCGTTGTAAGAAAGTTATTAATTTTGAAGAAAGTTCCTTACCCAAGTTTTAGGTATATTTTAGTAATTCGTTATTCTCTCAGCAATGAATCTTGCCCTGGTGCTCTCAGGTCAAGATTGGCTGTCTTTATGAGGAAATTAGGCAATCATCACTGCTGGTTTGTTTTGCTTTGCTTTGGTTTGTTTTTTAACAGAAGCCAAGGTGGATAAGCTTTTGTTCAGGAATGGCAAAGACCACTCTGATACCAATTGTCCCACCCAGTCTTACTTTCCATGATTGCATGGTAAAACATCTCTTCATCAAAGAAATTCCTGGACTAGTGTTCTAGAAGCAAGAGGAAATGGGGAGTGACATACCAGAGATGTAATCTGCTCTGTTACACTGTATGTAAATGACAAAATTCTGAATGTTAGATAAGCTTACAGGGGTAAGTCCTCACAACCTGGTTCAAGAAATGCAGTCTGTGTTGAGAAAAAGATCTGAATTAAGGACAATCTATTATTGTGCTCCACAGTGTCTTCCCCATTAATGGAGTTCAACCTCATTGTGCTCTTGTTGTAATGCATTACAATGTCTGAGCACAAATACCAGATCCATAAAGACCCCAAAGCCTATCAGGAATACAGAAGAACTCAGGATTTCTCCTTGATTTCTGGTGGAGCAGACTGGAGTGATAACATCCTCACACCTACCAGTTAACTACCTGACAAGCACAATCCTCCCTGCCACCACACAGAGAATAATCAAAATACCAAAGTTGTGTAGTTCTTATTTAAAAAAAAACAAGCAAAAAAAGTTTTGGAGCAGTGCCCATCTTATCTGTCAGCTAAACTCACAGCCTTGCCAGTCCTCCATCCTGAGGAACTCTTCCTCAGAAGCACAGCTGGCAGCATCATAGCGGGACTCCTGGGTGTGCCTGCAATATACAGCAAGAAGGTGAGTGCTGCTGGAGTTTTAAGCTGGAATGTATTTTGAGATATGGCCAGGCAAGGCTGTCGGAAGCCTTTGAGGGCTGCATGTACCTCTCTGAGGGTAAAAGTTGGCCTTTGCTAGGTTCTTCACAGAGCCAACACAGGAAGTGTTGTGTGTTGCACGATGTGCAGAGCTTCAGCGTGTGAAACACGTTTCCAGGTCACAATGGAAAGAATTGTAAGTTTGACTTACAGTTTGGACTTGCTGGATACATTACTTCTCTCTCTGGTACATAGAACTATTGCAGCAGTTGTTACTACAAGAGATGCTACACTTTAAAAAAGCCTAGCCACTCTTACCTCGGTGGGACAACTAGGATGATCAGTTTTGTGATTCCTGGCATCTACAGCTGCCTCTTAGGAGTGGTTAAAACTCTACCCAAACCCCTTTTTTATAACTCCTAGTGCTATTTACCTGTATTCTCCATCATTATTGATACTGTTAGGATGTGGTGTGCAGTTTAAACTTCGTTGCTAATTCTGAAATTGAAATGAAGACTTGTCTTCTACTTAATAGATAACATTTTCATAACTGCTTTTGGATGGGTAATTCAGAGCTGAGAATCATAAAATCACGGAGTTGTGGAATCATAGATCACAGAATGGTTTGGACTGGAAGGGACCTTTAAAGATCATCTAGTCCAATGCCCTGCCATGGGCAGGGACACCTTCCACCAGACCAGGTTGCTCAAAGCCTCATCCAACCTGACCTTGAACACTTCCAGTGATGGAGCATCCACAGCTTCTCTGGGCAGCTTGTTCCAGTGCCTCACCATCCTCATAGTGAATAATTTCCTCCTTATATCTAATCTAAATCTACCCTCAAAATCCACATACCCCTGTCTATTTTACTAATGGATTGGATATTTAGTGGCAGTACAGGTTCAAGAAACATTTCTACCTAGGCAGCCAATAAGGGAAGTCAAAGATAGACTTTTTATTATCCATAAGCAAGGCTAAATTTTGAAACCTTGCAAATCAATTCCTGCTGAAAGAAATATCCATGGCATGGAATCCAGGTACTTTCTTAATCTGCATTCTTATTGAAGTGTATATAACACATTCATTATGTAGGGAGGTGTTCAGAAAAAGCAAGTTAATCTCAGTCCAGACAACCACAAAGCCATTCACAATTCATTCAAATTAAGTCATAAAATAAACTCCCTGCTTGCAAGGGCTTCCCCAGAGGCAAGACATCACCATAAGAACAGTATGACCTTTTGTCAACACACTTGCATGCAGAGACATTATAAATATGGGTGTAACAGTCTTTAAGTGCCTTGCACAATAAGAACAGAAGAAGGCTGTGTCCATGCTAGGTAAGGTAGGCAAATAATTAACCATTGTTTAACATTTCATGAAAATTAGAATGAATTGAACTTAGGGTTTGGGGGGATGTTCTTAGCTACTTCTGGGTCTATTCATTTGAGAAATAACTATCTTTGAGCTCTTTAATGGGAAGGGACAAGACTTTTGGTGGGAATTCTCCATGGTCTCAAGGGTTTTATTTGGGTTTTCCTATGTAATGAATGGCTGGGAGGAAGGCTGTGTTGAGAAAGGTGTGAAGAAAATCACGCTCTGCTTAATTATGGTACTTAAGGAATTTGTTCTTTTTTAAGTTGAAAATTTAATTAATCAGAAATATAAAGAAAATGTAATTAGGGGGTGTAAGCTTCTGACATTGTATTTTGTACAATACATAGTCACACCATGGGGAAATGTTATAAGGAGGTTCTGTTTGTGTTCCATTTACTGGCTTTTCCTCCTAGGAAAGATTCTTTGATGATAAATGTGTTTAAAAACCCATTACAACTGTTACATTGGGTTGTTTTGAATTGGAAAGGGGTAAAAAACCAGCATCAACCATTTTGTATTTCAAACACAATTCATGCTGAAACATTCTGCTGCAGCATAATTTAAACTGCAGACAGATTGGAACAAATAATGCAGAACTGCTTTGTTTTAAAATATTGGTATAGATAAAAATGTATTATTCAAGGGAGCTCTTTGAGCTAGTTCTGAAATAGAAAATAATGTATGCAGATGGTCTTATATACATATGTAAGTGAGAAATTTGAAGAAGCAGCAGCACATGGGACCCAGCTGTGATCTCATCAGATGCTCTACAGGGATGCTCTCTAGCTTGTAAAGGTTATTTTTCCTTCTTCCTCTTCCAATTCCAAAGGCCTTTGTAATTATTTTCCACCTTTTATCCTCTTCTCTACCCACATTATTTAACCTTCCCTTGCCTCTTCCTTCTTAGACATCCTTGATAAGAATACAGTGATCGGTCAGCTTGCTTACTCTATTATTCCTCCTGTTTGGTGTCACTGCTTTTGTATTTTTTATCCACAATCTGCCTTCTGTGGCCACAAGAAAGATGCCTTCTCTGTCCCCTACCGTGGCTATCTGTATACCTCATTAGAGTGTTTTCTGGACTACTTGGAAGATACTTGGGACAGAGTCTGCTCTGTTGCCTCT
This sequence comes from Pampusana beccarii, assembly GCA_013399365.1. Lineage (NCBI taxonomy): Eukaryota > Metazoa > Chordata > Aves > Columbiformes > Columbidae > Pampusana > Pampusana beccarii. The sequence continues at coordinate 306,479 of VWYH01008589.1, forward strand.
GCAACACACAAGCTATTGCTTGACCTGGAAGGAACCAGCGTACAGGTCTCCCTTGTGATGTAGTGGACATTGCATCCTACACAAAAGCTCTTCCTGCAGCCTCTCTATGAAGTCCTGTCATCAAGAAGCTTATACAGCCTTGAGCATCTTGTATTTCTTCCCAGTGGACAGTCCTGTCCATCAAACAAGTGGAGTAGGTGGGTCTTCTCCATTTTCAGAAAGCAGTGGTGACCTACACAGTTGTGGGGATCACTATGATTTCTGTAACACACCTCATCAGTGGAAACGTTGTGTTTCTAGTGTAGGAGTAGCTCAACCAGTTGCACCACCATGTTATTTTTAAAGCAGAGATCATCAGCATTTTATTTCACAGCACAAGCATTTCAAGTGGAAAGTGGCAAAGTGCAGTTTGTAGATAATGCCAACTTATAGTCAATGTTTAGCTCATAGCTCACGGAACACCCATGTTAGTTGTTGGTGAGGATGCTGTAGGGTCAGAAAACTGAGGGATGGTATATCTGCAGGAGTCTGCAGTGCTGTCCTCCTGCTTGAGGGCAATACGCTGCCTGAGAGCCTTTCTGGCTCTGCTTGCTGCCGGTGGAAATGGCAGCATTGGGGTTCAGGGCTGGCAGAGAGACTGAAGCGTGATGGTGACCGCAGACTGCTGCATCTTCCTATAGCTGCCCTCGAGCCAGCGACAGCTGAGCCCCTCACCTAACACCCCTCACCAAGCACATTTCCATCCCCAGCACACACACAGTATGGGAAAGGAACTGGGATTTATCTTCTCCAGCACAAGCATCAGGACTAGTGCTAGCAAACTGTCAGGGCTTATGGGTGCTGGTGGTTCTTTGTAGAGAAGACCTGGGGGCTGTAGGGGACCCCCAAGCTGGTAGGGGATACTGGGAGGCAACTGGGGGCAGCCTCAAACCCAGACATCAGATGTCTCCACGGAGACAAGCTGAGGCAAATTTTTGATACTTCAACAAAAAAGCTGCATTTTTGCACTCAGGCTTGCTCTGGGAGAGACAAAAGGCATCTGCCACAAGGGCGGCGGGTGTTTTTTCAACCCTCTTCATGTCTGGCAGCTGTAGACGGGCAAAATTATTTTGAACTTTGCAGCCTTTCTTTGTCCTTGGCCAGCATATAGAACTGGTCACGAGTTAATCATGGAGGATGACCTTCAACAAGTGTCGTCTCTGCCGCCTGGGCAAAAATCATAGTGACCCTCTAAGGCAGAGGTGTCAAACTCATTTTTACTGGGGGCCACATCAGCCTCACAGTTGCCTTCAAAGGGTGGGATGTAATTTTAGGACTGTATAAATGTAATTATTCCTACATTTATATGTTCCTAAAATTACATTTGGTCCTTTGAAGGCAACCGTGAGGCAGATGTGGCCCCTGGTGAAAATGAGTTTGGCACCCCTGCTCTAAGGGAAGTATCAGATCTTGCCCTCTGTGGTGGTCTGAGTTTTAACTTTTTCATCTTTGATCAATAAAAGGCAGCTATAGCTTTCTGATCACTTTGAGATGCTCAGGACTAAATAAATCTACTTACCATTGCATTCAACTTTGTGGCCAAAAATATAGGGCCAGTGCTTTAGCCGAAAAAGTTATAGAGCACACTCTAGGTGTGATTCACATCTATTGCATGTACTGACGTGGGATGAGGCTTAACTTATGCTGGGCTGGTGTGGATGAAGGCATAAGGTTTTCAAATATGCCTAAGAGACAGCTGTTTCGAGGGACTGCAAACTTGATAGGCCAGGAGGACTCTCTGTCTCCAAAGTCAATATTGCCATATTTGTAGGTGACTGAGAATCTTGTGATAGCCTTTCCTTTTGTATGTGAGTAATAGATGATGTGGACTAAGGTACTGGAGAAAAAAATCAGTAGTCAACATGACAGAAGGCAGAGAGTATATTTAATTTCTGCCCTTGAGAGAACTTGTGATGGGAGGGACATTTGAAAGCAAAGACTGAAAAGGTGGTTAAATTATTTCATCTCCCTGATGCGTTTTGCTGTACATTTTTCTTCTACCCTTTCAGCTGAAGAAACTGTATAACAGGTGACATTTTATATAAAAGCAGATCTCAGTAAATAACAAGATAAAGTTAAGCAATATCTTTAATATTAGCAATATACATAAGTTCCTTTAATAGGCATGGCACTAGCTGTAAAAGCGACCGTTCTTTATGAACACCTCCAATTGGCATATTCTGTAGGATCCTTTTGATGTGTAGATAGAATCTATCTTTGAGCACTAATCATGCAGCTCACACAATTGTATTAGCATGTAGACCATGCAGTTATACTCTGTAAAAGCATTCTGCTACAGCAGATGGAGTAGCAGCTTGTTTTTGAAATTGAGCTAAAATATAAAAAACTAGAAGCAATTTTTTGGGAGGATGGTATTGACTGTAATTTTGGAAGTTCTCAAGTTGTCAAGATCAAGCACCTGGGCACTCTTTAACTAAAACTTTTATCACCATGAGATAAAAATGTTGATTCATTCTTTGCAATATCAGTGTTTAGATTTTCAAAAACAACAAGTTATTTCTGGTGTCCCAGTTTCTATTTTCCTAGGGTTTTTCCACTATACAAAGACCTATTTTTACAAAGCAACACTTCAGAAATCAAGCCTCTTCAATGAGATTTAAATTGGACACTCAAAATCCCTAGTTATTTGTGAATAATTCAGGCCTAGATAATTCTAAAGTAAATATCCACCATTTATACATATCAGAATCAGTTAATATCTGAGAAACAGTTTAAACTAATATCAGTTCATTAATGTTTTATGTCTGTGCGAAAGGAAGGAATAAACTATTCATCATCTCCCTTTTGGATAGGACAGAAAGTGATGAGATTAAACCCAGTGGTTTAGCTTAAATAGCGTAGATCAGCTTTCTAGTAGTAAGACACCAATTGAATAGTTATTGGAAGGCTGGGCAATCTCTGTTATTTGAGGTTTTTGTGAAAAGCTTAGAAACCTGCCAAGGATGATCTGTTAGACCTGGTCCAGCTTTGCCAAAGAAGATTGACTAGGTGGACTCATCGTGTCTTTTTCAGCCTTATTTTTTATCATTCTACCTATGTATATGTCATGCCATATGATGTATATCTTCTGAACATCATCTATATGATTTAATAGATGTTAATTGCTTCTATTCCCACATATACAGGTCTCACAGACCAACAAATATTGGTAGTTTATAGATGTGGTCTGCTGGATGAATAGTTTCGTATTTGGCTTTCTCGTTTTCCACACTGTGGAATGAAAGGCTAATCAGGCTAACAGTAATGAAGGACACTTTATTTGCCAGGTTGGCAAGAGCAGAGCAGACGCAGAGGTTTTGCTAAAGAACCTGTTCTTTTCAGCTCTGAGAAAAGTCTGCAATGGGGCCACAAGGTGGCAGATGAGCTGCAAAGATTACAAATTAATAGCTGAAAAATGAAAAATAGATTGCAAATGACAAGTTTAAAGAAAAAAAGAATATGAAAGTATTAAGTATAAGGTCATTACTTTGCTTTTGTATGCTTTCCTGAAAAACCAGCAGTGCTTCCTATCACATAACAATCAAATACTCACATCTCCATTGCAACAGGTTTGGGTTCTAATTGCACTCAATGGTAGCTAAATCAAGCATGACCAGCTTTTGGGCAGAGTCCTTATTTTGGGCGTTATTCCAGAAAATTTACTGTGTTTGGCGTTTCTTCGGTGTTCAGACAGAATCAGTTCAAGCATGAATTAATTTTTATCTGTGAAGAAAAACAAGAGTTTCCTTGAGACTAGAGCATTTGCGTTGTATGTTTCTGCTGGATCCTGCACCTGCGTGTTTAAATGCATTTGTACATCTGATGCTTGTAGCAGGATAGAGAGGAGTCAGAAAAAATTGGCAGCACCTGGTTTTTGCAGTTCAGAATGGATGATCAGAAATGGTGAGCAGAGGACCCTGATTCTGCTCAGAGCAGTTAGTCCAATGTCTGATGGACTCGTTCTCTTTCTGGTGGTTCAACAGCATTTTTTTCCTGAACTCTAGAAAGGCTGTTCTGCATGACTTACAACTAAGCTAAAAAAAAAATAATTAAAAAAAAGATCTCCTGAACTGTTATCACTTTCCTTTCGGGATGGACTGAATTACAAGCACTGTCTGAACCACTCCCCACCCTACCGAACATGAAGGAGACAGGAAACATCCTGAACAAGTTCTAATTCATTTCGTAGAATCACAAAATTGTAGAGTCATAGAATTATTTTCGTTGGAAGAGACTCTCAAGATCATCGAGTCCAACTGTTAACCTAACACTGTCACTAAACCATGTCCCTCAGAACCTTGTCTAAACGCCTTTTAAACCGCTCCAGAGATGGTGGCTCCACCAGTTCCCTGGGCAACCTGCTCCTATGCCTGGCAACCCTTTCTGGGAATAAATTTTCCCTAATATTTCATCCTTTCTCACACTATACAAGCTAATCCTTATCCTGCACCTTGAAAACATTTAAGGGAAATGAAGAAGCTTCCAGGATATTTCTTGCTGCTTTAAACTATTTCTTCAGTTTTCAGGTGCTGTAAAACCCCATGGCCTTCACAGGGAGTTGCTGTCAGCACGTGGCTGGTCGGTGTCCTCTGTCTGTGGCCATCATGGAGATGAGACCACGAGACTCCTCATGCCATGATGTGCGAACTATCATGAGGATGCTCTAATGTTCAGAAGAGGCTGTTTTAGCCCACCCGTGAGGATGCGGCATCCTGGAGATGCCATGGGGATGAGCAGCCAGCACCAATTCAGGGTGTTTTGCCTCCGTGCTCATCCTTGGCCAGCTCAGATCAAAGCAGCCTCTTGGTAGACAGGGCAGACTGAGGTACCTGAGAGCCTGTGGAGCAGGCAACACTTCAGATGTCCTGGTCCCTCAGCACCACTGGGTTGACTATCTCCCATCTTTCTTTTGCAAGTCCTATTTTACTTGGTCGCGTTAAAGAAGAGCGAGTTCTTCGGGTTTTCCTTCGAGGCTGATCTTATCTTGCTTTTGTAAGAGCTATTTGAAGCACAGAGTAGCTTTCAGACAATGACAGCCCCTTGCTAGCGGTAATAAACCTAATCTGAACAGAGACGTGCTGCTCGTTAATGGAAACGTTAATAGCGGTTCTATTGCTTTTGTAGTTTTAAATAATTTTACTGAATAATTAAACAGCAATTTATTCTTCTTGTTTTGAAAGCAGTCTTCTCTTCAGCTTGTTTTTGTTATACTGTTGATTTTCCTGTGTTTGATCTTACATTTGCTATAAGAAGGATATATACTGAAGTACTTTTAAAACAGAGTAGATAAATGAATTTGCTGCCTGTGGTCTTGTGAAAGGCTTAGTAATTATATGAGTGAATTTTTTGTCATAAATAATTCAGTCAGTATTAATTAAAAATGCTTGTTTATTAATCACTGGGTTCCATATCTTCTGTTTATTAATTTTCCTTTTATTACAATAGTCTCTCGTTAGTTATTGTCACTAAAGGAAATTTCCAAGTACATTCCAGAGGGATCGGGTGACAGTGAGTGGCTGAAAAAAGATTCCTGTTGATGTTTTTTTAAAGGCTTATCCTGTGTCTGTTACTTTTCTTACTTCATTGTCCTAAGAACAGACGAATTTTCTGAGTGCAAAAGAGAAATGTTCACAGTGCTTCTTGCTTTGTTGTTGGTTATGGTGGCTAATCATAGTAAATCAAGAATGTTTAATGAATACATTAATTAGAATTCAGCGGAATCAAGAATACTTTAATGCTTTCTCTGTTTCAAAGGGTAAATATGAATTAATAGCTTATACCTATCAACAAATCCAGCTTATTATAGTCAGAGAAGGAAGGAAAAAAGATGTTATGAGATACAGATTTCTGGAGTATGTAAGCCGAACATTAAAAATGATGAGTTCCTGTTCTTGTGGCGCTGTGAGCATCCACAGCTTTGGGGGAGTCAAAGGCATTCAGGACATTTCAGGTGTGGGTTCAATTCTGGAAACATTAAGAAAAGAGTCTCATGGCTCCTTGTTGGAGCTGGCACAGCAGAGACTGGGAGTGCTGATTTTCTCTAAACTGCAGTAGTTAGACTAATGAGATAAAAATCTTTGATTTGGGTAGTATTTGTTCACTCTTCTCCTTTGCATTTCCTGATTTATCTTGGTTAGTTATTTATGTCCATAAACAGTAGTTTCAACAAAGCCTCATCACTGCAAAGAATGTGGCTTTCATAGTTATCACAAACCTTATAAAAATAAAGTGCTCTTTTTTAATCAACTCTTTTGATATTACTCTTCAAAATGAATTCACTAGGATTTGCCATTCAATGGATTTTTTTCTTAGAGTAGAATGACATATATTATTAGCTTTATTGACCAAATTACTTTCAATAGTTAAAAATTTAAGCATCAGGGAAGTGGCAGTTAAGAGATTACACTGTTTGTTAAGCCTTCTGGACATTTTCAGTCCCTTGAATCATGTTTCAAATTTTGTCTGACATCCTGAATGAAGTCAATATTCTTTTGGAAAAGCTCAAATAGCAAGACCCTGTGCACAGGAGTTATTGCATAGATGTCTACATCTGAACTCATCATCCTTGCCTTCCTTTGCAGACACCAGATTTGAAACATGGGACTTGTAGGGTGTTATTCCTCTCATCTCAAAATAATTTAAACGAGTCACATTCTTTAAGTGTCTAATTCTTCCTGCTGACCATAAAGAGACACTGAGGTGATTAGTTTGGCAACTGACATCCTTTCTGGGGATGTTTAAAGTGAGATGAAATCCCACCCACATAGACTGTGTGAGACAAGACAGGAAGACTTTGTACAGTACAGCATCAGGAGAGCTTAAATGGTGTAAAGCTAGATTCATTGTATGAGTCAGTGATGCCATTGTTGAGTTTTGTGGAATAGCTAAATCAGCATCACAATTACAGTATCAGATTTTCTGCATATTTCTGGTTACAACACTGTGATTAGCTATAGTATTATGCCATCGTTATGATATTAATATCATGATTATGAGATATTATGCTATGATGTATTTCCTAGATCAGAAAAAGGAGAATAAGCTCTCTTTAGAAGACTGAGCTGAAATCATTACTACCTTAAAAGTCTATGTGCTTTTTTTGTGGATCAGGTTTAAACATAGTATTTGTAATTTAGAATGGGCATTTATGAATCTTTCCTCAGAGTCCTATCTGGAGGATCTGAGGTATTTCATATAAAGTGCTTGTTATAAAGTGATAATGTGATACCCCACTTAAGAACTGAAGTCAACAACCTCTGGCTTGATAATAGCATTGGTTGAACATTACCTCAGTTTTATAACCTACTGTATGTTAGTTACATTCTAAAATAAATGGATATATAGTACCTTGAAGGGAAGATTTTTCTGCCATCATAGGGCTGCAGTGCACATGAAGACCTGCCTTGCTAATGGCTGATGGAATGAAGTGGAGACAATACCAGAACATGGGGATGATCACGGTTCTTGGAAAAGTTTGTGGAAGACTTCTTGAAAATTAGATTATTGCTAAAGCTAGGTAACATCTGCATTCCTACAACTGCCTACATAGAAATGAAAGCATGAATGCAGGAATCTGTTTAAGGAATGGCATATTATATATAGTCTTGGAAACTGCTACAAGTGAAACTTCAAAGAAGGCAAGATGAAGGCAATGATGGATTTGGAACACGTTCCCACTGTTCCTGGCAACCCATACATGTCAGAATCCATCATTAGAGAGCATTTATTCTCTCAAACTCCCTGTCTCTCCTGTAAGGAACCTGCAAGATAATACTCATGGTGTACTGTAGCAGGTGAAAGATTGCCAAAGTTGATTAGCTGGAGTTAGCCTTCTCTATATAGTTTTTATTGGAGTTCTGAAGTTAATTTTATGTCCTATGGTTTTGTTATTTCTGTTTCTTCCAGTGACAAAGAATACAACAGAGCGAACTTTCACAGGTGTAGCGTATGTATGCTTTTCCTCTGCTTTCTTCTTCATTTTTGCAGTCAATAATGTTTCATCCAGGTATAAGCTGGAAAGGCTCTACACAAAGACTATAGGAGTCACTGTTGTACAACATTAATAAAGCATTATTATATTTTTCCCTCCATTATCATTGCAGGTTTTGGTCAAAATCTCTTCAGACTAGGTCTTATAATACAGGAAATACAGACAAGTAAATACAATATTCTTCACTCCAGTGTAACTGGCCACTCTTCAAAATTTAGTGGTACCATTTGCAACTGACTTCTACAACAGGACTCTTCCTCTGGGACCATTGCTGGATGAAGATGCCAGGAGACAGATTTAGACCCTTCTTTGTCTGCAAGTGTTCTAAAGCAGTAAATTTGCCTGGGGCTTGCACAATGTTCAAGTGGCACCAAACAGCCCATTTCTATATTTCCAAATTCTCTTACCCTCCAAAGTAATCTACTGGGAATGGCCAACTGTGCCCAGGAAGCCTGTGAGGTTCTGAGAGACATTGATCAAGTCTGCCTGACACTCTGACAGTGTACCAGGAGGGACAACATTTAAAAGTCTGGGAACACTGACATTTTTTGGTTTAGTAGTAGAGATACAGCTTTTACAATAACGAGTTATTTTGATACCACGATTTAAGGAGTTACGTGCTAGTTATGTATGCTGCCAGTAAAAAACTAGGGTTCATAGCCTCTGAGACTGGGGATTAGAGGAAAAATACATGATTCAAGAATTCAGAAACTGAATCTCTCTATCACATGTTATCCCTTTCAGACAAAAGCTTCTGAAAGCCAAAGAGTTCACATTGTTCCTCAGCTGCCTCCATACACAGAAATGGCAGCATCCCTTCAGACATTGTGGCTATTGGTGGGAATTGAATAAAATTATGTTCAATACCGAAAGAGTAAGACCTAAAAATTTGTGGAAATTGAATCCATGACCTTCAATACCAAAAGAGTAAGATCTGAGCCAAAAGGTAGGCCTTTTATCTGTAGGAAACCAGTGGACTGTTACAGATACCAGGGCTCGCTATTAGATGAAGACATGATTATACACTAAGCCAGTGTATTATTACACTTTCATTTCCTCTGCTGAAAGGTCTATTATCCTCTCTGTGAGCATGATCTAATGTCTGTTGAAGTCAGTGTGAGCTTTTCATTGAGTTTAATCGGCTCTGAATCATGATCTAAATGTGTGAGCCTGTTCACACCTGCTAGAATTAAACAGGGTATGAGAGCTATGAAGAGGTGATCTTTAAATATCTATATATCTATCTCCATACCTATCTCTATATATACATCTATCTTCCATATAAACACTGTTTCAGACATAACAGAATAGCTATCTGAAAGTGATAACACAATGTGTGAAGGAATCCAGACTAAATTTAATCAAGGGGTTGTAAAGGGCAATTTGGGTAAAACTGACAGAATGATAAAGGAGATTTGTGGATGAAAGGAAAACACGAGATGGGAGTTCTCAGGAGTAACTTTCAGAAAGAAGGGAAACTGAGATGCAATTTCATGGTGGGTGGTTTTCCTTCTGTTGCTTTGAGTAACTTGGCTATCCTAATTCTGAAAACACATTCTCTTACACCAGTTTTTTATAATCAGCATATATTTGTTTGAGGTTTATTTTCTACTTTTTCTTTCTCTATTACTGCAATGAATATATGTTTTTTTCTCCCTTTGACTATTTTCCTCAGATATTTTGGCTACTGATTTCATCACAGTTCTAAATAGAACATAGGAGGGGGAGGACTCTTTCTCAGGAGACTTTAGCCATATAAAGTGAGTTGTCTGTTCTAGGTAAGATATGTAAGCTCACCCTTTAATCAATGGAGAGAAATATTAACTCCACAGAAAGATGTATACCACACACCTTAGACACTTAGGATGAGATGAAACAATTGTTTGGAAAATGCACATCAGTTTGCAGAAGGCTGCTTGGCCACTTATGCCTGTGAGAGGTCACACGCTGGTTCTGTGCCTCTGTACTTGCAAACTTCCAGCTCTTTCCTATTCTACCCTTTAAATATCTAATTCATATCTAATTGAACAGCTCCTGCCTATGAGCCTACCTGAGCAGCTCCATCGTTGGGCTGGTTCGTGTTCGCCACCTTACCGTGCACTGAGTTTCACCATGAATGCCATAAACATGTACAGTAGTGAGTGTGACAGCTGTCATTAAAGGCTGGGTCTCTGAAGGTAGAGTGGGTCTAATCCAAAATCCATCGGCAACGAATCCGCCCTCTGAGGTTGTGCAAATAACACGGAAAATTTTCCCATCTTTCTAATCCCGGACCATGTGAAATATCTCCCAATGTCTGAATATTCAGTTATTTGAAATTGTTGCCAGAGAACAATGCTCTTACAAGGACAAGACTGGGGCTTTAGGACAGTTTTACATGGCAGGAAAAGGGCTCTCAGTTGTCTTTAAGTTCTTGACCTGAATCTGTTTGATCTACTTACACTACAGTATAGAAGAACGGTAACATCGGTCATACCAAAGGTTTGTCTAGAATTTCATCCTACACCTGACATTCAATAGGCACTGATTCTCAGCATTTAGGAAATCAAGAGAAAGTGTGTATAGAGCTGTTGTGCTGTATGTACGCCTTAGCTTCCCTTCGTCAACAGTCACAGAAATTTCTGAGCTGCAGGTTTCTTAAGTACTGTTATGTTTAACAGCCAGTCTCAGTCCTCCCCTCCGGTGTTCTAGTTACATTTTCCAGCAGAGTAGGAGATTTTCTAATATATTTATTTCTTGACAACTCCAGCTTATTTGCATATATTCTCATGGCAATTCACTGATGAGAAACTGACTTAGACTCTAAAAGGAACTGCACATGCTACAGTTCTGCCTACACTTCGGGTTTCCCCACTTTCATCCAGTGGTATAACTGCACAATTACAAATCTTCATTGTGACAGCCAAAACTTCCATTTCTACTAGTGGAAATTACCCCTGTTGGAAAGCAGGCGAAGAGATTTTCTTGCAAATTCTGGTTGATTGCCGTGAAGAGTCCACCGAAATGGAACTGCGGTTGTGCAGCTACAGCAGTAGATGGATCAGTTTAAATCTATAGTATAGACAAGTATAGACTATAAATCAGTAAACATTTTCAGTACACTAGCTATTTCAGCCACAATTATTTATTGTAGTGGAGATAAACATACATTTGATGTGTGTATATAAAAAGTGAGAGAATATACCAACTGAGAGAGCATTACATGGCATGTGGCTGTGGGTTGCATACTGCTGGGATCAAATTCTCCTTTGCATCAAACTCATAGAAATACTGACACAACTAAAATCTTCCATAGTTTATCACTGCCAATAGAGAAATTGCCTGGCCAGTATTATGTTGTCTGGAAAGAAAGGAAAACTATGATAAGTCAGCCACTCACTTTTAAAATAAAAAAATATATCTTGGTAATAACGTAGTGTTGAAAACTTTAAGCTCTCTGAACGGCTCACAGAGATTGGCATACAAAATCATCTGCAAAGAGTAGAAATAGCTTTAAAGGATTTGGGGCCAGATTTTCTGAATTTCCCCATCTTCCTCTGCATCTTCCAGTCAGCTGGCATCAACATCACTTACTGTACATACTGCAAGAAGTGAGAATGTTTTTCCTACTGTATTACTGGTCTGTAAATCGTTATTTTGATCAACTGAACCTGGAAACTCATAACAGGCCAAATCATGTGTTGTGTAGCAAGAACGCAGGTGCAGAATGGGAAACACTGATTTCCATTTCCCTACTTTCTCCTACCACAACAAGGGAGTGGCCATGGCACAAACCCAGAAACCCTGTGTTTCCAGGGGCCCTACCAGAAGACATGGAATCACAGAATCAAAGAATGGTTGGGGTTGGAAGGGACCTCTGGAGATCATCCAGTCCAACCCACCTGCTAAAGCAGGGTCACCAGAGCAGATCACACAGGAAGGTGTCCAGGGTGGTTTGAATGTCTACAGAGAAGGAGACTCCACAACCTCTCTGGGCAGCCTGGTCCAGGGCTCTGGCACCTCAAAATAAAGAAGATTCTCCTCATATTCAGATAGAACCTCCTGTGCTTCAGTCTGTGCCTGTTGCCCCTCATCCTATCACTGGGCACCACTGAACAGAGTCTAGTCCCATCCTCTTGACACCCACCCCTGAGATATTTATAAGCATTGATAAGATGCCATCTCAGCTTTCTCCAGACTGAACAGCCCCAGCTCTCTCAGTCTTTCCTCACAAAAAAGATGCTCCAGGCCCCTCATCATCTTTGTAACCCTGACACTTCTGAGGATGTGGCTTCATCCTGCAACCTCCCTCTTTACCACCCTTCTCACACCACATGACTTGACATGGGTTCCTCTGCATCACTTGGTCCAAAGAGCAAGAGGTGCAGAAAGTAGTGAGAGGAAGCTGGAAGATGCATTGTCTGGAGGTCCAGGCCATGTTTGCATGGCACAAAAGGTGTGCCGTTTTGGCACCCTCAGCCATAGCATGTGTCTCTGTAGCATCTTCTGCTTGCCCTGTATGCAGCTAGAAAAGCTTGGGTTTTGACATGGTTAACACTGAATCTGTGAATGAACATTGCTCTTTTAAGAATATCATTAACTTTCTGCTATGAAGAGCCAATCTATTAATTATTATTGTTAATTATTAAGTAGTATTATGATTAACTTCCTCTAGAAACAATGTGAGGATCCTAGGGAGATGATTTAGACAGGAAATGGGCATAACAAGGAAGGAAATATAAGTTAAGTATACAGTAATTTTTTTGACATTACCATTTTGGTGCACTTAGCAGGGGTGGTCAGGTTGTCTGATCAAATTTATGTTTGACCTAATGACCTCAGTCTGCCTGGAGACAAGTGGAGACAAGTAGGCACTGCTAAGGCATGACTCATCTTCTGAGAGCAGACCTCTGAGTCAGATGAAGCCCCCAGAAGTGCCTGTTTCTTTCCATTGATCATACAGGTCAGATATAAGTGCTCACATTACAAATACATAAAGATGGAGGATGTGAAGCTTCCTATAAAGATACTACACTCAATGTAGATGTGCTGATGCAGGTACAAGTCTTGGAACAACAATAAATGCTCTCAGTAATGTCAGAAGAGAAATAATAATCATTTATGTATCTTAATCTCTTCAGGCTGATATCTGATTTCTGATGAGATGTAGATGCTCAACTTTTTACAGTAGGAAACTCAACCTGTACACTGAGATCCATCATAGAATCAATGAAATACAACTGACATTAAAAGAAAGCTAAAATAAAGAAGGGTAATTTGGTAACCTCTTACATGTTCTGGGTGAAATTAGTTTTTATCAATTTGGAGGATTATGTTTCCACATAAACTTTTATGGTCTGCAACATCTTTATTACTCAAATCAAATAGTGGCTGGTGTTCTGGATCTTACTTTGGTCTTGGAAAGATACCTGATTTTATTAGATTGTTTGATCTTGTTTAAGTGCAGCTGTTAATCAGTCCCTTTCTACGTACCTCTATCTTCCTTTGTTTTTTTCTGGAAAATTATTTCTGTCATTAAGACCGAACTCTACTAATCTGAGCAAAAATCATCTTGCCCATTGCTATTGTAGGAAAACTTTACATACTTTCCAGAAACCCAAATGGTTTCCACATGACTCACATATATCAGGTAGCTGAAGGAAGGTCTCGGTGGATTTGGGCAGCCTTGTTACACTTCCCTCTGTGCATTGTTTTAGATTCACTGGTCTTTAGCCCCACCCATAATTTTCAAGGAATTACTGAGGATTCGGACCTTACTTCTTTAATCACATAAAAAGTATCAGACTATCATGGGGTTTTTTGTACATTACACTTAAATATATAGATGAGTGCTGTCAACAGAAACAGTTGTGAGATAACTTCCGTTTTGTTTTTCTGATCATATACAGATTTTTTCTGAGTTAAGCATCTAAATTTTTCTGAATTCCAAAAATGTTCTAAATGTTTTTTCTATCTTTGTTTATGCAAAAATAAATGCTGAAAAACAGCAACAACAAACCCACAACAGGTATTTATTCTTTATAAATAAAAACTTTGTTGTTTTCCAGGTTGCTATCTATCCACTGTTTCAGAGTATAGAAATACATTACCAATTTATGCAGAAAATCATGGAACAAGAATCAATGAGGAGGATTAAAAGAAAACTGATCTTGTACTGATCTGCTCTTTCAGCATCTAGAATTGGACATTACAAAAATCTTAATTTATTTTTACATGATCAAGGGTGTAAGAAAGTTAAAAACAGAGTTAAATTAGCCTTTGCGTATCTCTATAACACACTATGTACATGTATCATTTCTAAGAAAACAGCAATGTTCAACTTATACAAGAGGATTGAAAGGTACAGTTGAGAGTCTACCATCTTGAATAGGATTAGATTAAAAGGACATAATGAGGTGATACTAAGGATGCTCTACAATTGCTCATTTCCTATTTATTGTAGACCTCTAAGTACCTCCAATGGGTGTTATTAGTGGAGAGACAGTCAGCCCACATCATAATTTTGTCCTTTACATCAGTCACACATTGTGAACTGTATAAGTCGTTGCAACTATGTAAAGGGTTCATGAACTGCTGGAGTTTGGGTTTTCATTTGTTTATCTCATATGGTGTCATTTCAGCAGCGAGGATATAAATAGTCAGACTTTCTAGATTGTTCCTCAAATGAATTAACATTTTTCTCTATGACATGGCCAACTGAGGGGGTCTGAGCAACCTGATCTGGGTGAAGATGTCTCTGCTTCTGGCAGGGGGGTTAGACTAGATGAGCTTTGAAGGTCCCTTGGAACCCAAACTATTCTGTAATTCTATGACAAGACTGAAATTCCCTTTATATACCTGTGTGTTTTCATTCACTATTCATGGAGGATTGTGTTAAGCCAAGTGGGATGGAATAGTGCTCTTCAGAAAGACCGAAACTACAAATGTCACATTAAAGACCACACTTTAGCCACTCCTATGGTTAACATGAGCAGGGTAGCTGAGGAAATGGAAAAGCAATAACCCCAGGAAATCTCCCCTTTCTAGGTCCACTCTGTGATTATTCCATAGCTGGAGAGGAGTACGAACCCAGTGAAGGGTATCGCTCTGCACATCTTGGTGCACATTAACCCAGATGAAGTGCTGGGCTCACAAAACAACAACGATCCTCTTAATTTGGTCCATTCAGAGCTGTGCACACTTGGGTCCACTGCGTGTCTGGGGCAGCAATGATTTTCTGATTTGGGTTGTTTGCAGCACGTTGACTTGTAGGATGGAAGAAGTGATGCTCAGCTGTGAACACCCAGCAGCATGTGCTCCTCTGCACACTGACAAATAAATCAGCACGTACTGTCTCCTCCTTTCAGGATATCTCTGAATGCTGATCATCAGCTCATAGGCTCTTGCTTATATGGGTTTTGCACCTAATATGCTCTTTGCAGCTAAGAATTGGATCTAAAAGGAGAAATTTCTTCACCAGCGCAGTGGCATTGCTGCTTCTGTAGCTATATTTTTCTTGTGCTTACCAGTTCATTCCAGAAGCTTAACAGGCTGAGCATTGTCTTTGAGTTTGAAAATCTCAGTTGTGGAAAATGCAGTTTAACAAACTGAAACTCCTGACAGTACAGAAACAATATTAACAGTAGATGATGATTAGAGCTATTGGAGCCTGATTGTTAATTGGATTGTTACAAATGAAACAAACGGACCATTAAAAGGACGTCAAACATGGTGGCTTGCAGTAGGGACAGCATTCTTTGGCAAAGACAAATTGTTCATTAAGGCAATATGACGACTATAAGTAGCAGTCATTAACACCAAATTTCACTCTAATGGGATGCTCTTTGGTGCCTGGCTAATTTCCCTTCTTCTTGTGCTTCTTTAACAGGCTTTTTTTTTTTTTAATGTGTTTGCTCTGTGTTTTCTTTGGATTTGTCACCCAGCCGTATGCACTTTTACCCTGACAGACTCCTGACAGCTTTTCTGTTTGCCTGTTTGTTTGTGCAGCCATTTCTTAAGTCACTGACATACACCAGGAGACCTGTCAGTCCTTTTTAGCCTGGTGGCAACGCTCCAGTGCACATGAGAGCCCCCTACTATTTATTATCCTGCTTGTTTCTTCTTTCTGTTCCATTATGGCTACCTGCAGAGCCACAGTGCCAGACCTAGAAATACCTGTTGTTTTGCACCCAAACTGCTTCTTTTCTCATTTGCCCTGCCCAGATCAGAAGCAATTCCATCAAAATGGGTGTAACATCAGCATAAGCAAAAATGGGAGCACAGTCTCAGTAAAGAGGTGCTCCACATATGCCAGGGTGGTATGCTAGTGCTCTAAGTCAGAGTTGGTTCTGAGGAAACCTTTGAGTTTGCATTTCTTAGGCGTTTTTTTGACTAATTTCAGGATGGACCTTTGTTTTTCTAGTGTTTAATTTCCAGAGGAGTTCTGCACTAATGAGCATTAAGTACTCAGCAGTTAGCAGCAGCATCTGAGCTGAGCACTGGTTACATCCCACTGTGTGTCCTGAGCTCATTCCTCCGTGTATCCCACATCAGTGCCCTAAACCCGGTGCTGGGTCTTGTCTGCAGCTCCTCCGGGAAGCTTTTTTTCCCCTCAAAGGAGCAGTCAGGTGCACGTTGCAAACTCAGGCCTTGTCTCAAGACCCTACACTCAGTTTGGGATATAGGTATGATATGCACCCTTGCTTAGGGTCTTGGAAATGCCCAGGGTTTGATGGATTTTTCCAAACTATACTGGCCACAGGCTGACAACAACAGCCAGTGACTGCACTGCCTCTTCTTCAGACCGGCTTATACAGCTTTGGCTGATCATGCAGCTCACAACACTAGATTTAGCACATTCCATTACTCAGAGCCTCCTGGTGTACAGTTTTACTGCTGCTGAGAGGGTGCATGGATGGGTCCAAGTTCCCAAAACCCCAGGCTCGAGGTACTAAAGATACAGTTCCTGTTTTTGTGTATTTGACCAGTTGTTTGTATATTATGTAGCAATGGGAAAGTCACCCCAATAGTTCTCATCAAGCATCTGTTGTGCCTATTTTTATAGCTTAATTACTTAACCCATACTCTTAGCATGCAAACTAGCTGCAGTCTTTAGCAACACTAACTATTCAATTCATGCCATATATCTTTAAATGCTGTTTTTGAACATTTTCCCAGTCTACTCATCCTCCTCCATACAAATACCACGTGTGTCTTGTGCAGACCTTCCTAGTCCTCTGATGGATGACAGGCAGCCTGCTCATTAGTCCTGTGTTTAATTGGTTATCAGTCACACTCTCAAGCTTGCCATCTCTTGGGTTGCACAGCTACTTTTATTGAACCTCACCTTTTTTTTTCCAGGCCTTTCCAGCATTTCTTTAGCCCTTGCTTGGATAAGAGGAAGCCTCAGAAGATTTCTAAGGTCGTGGTGCTGGTCAAGAAAAGAATTAAGAGGGAAGGGATGCTCTATTGCAGCTTTGTCTCAAATAGGTGAGGGACTTCTGGGGCTCATGACAATGTCCTTTTAGCTTGATTCACCATTCTTTAGTAGCTTATGTTGTATTTTTATATCCAGTAGGATGTGCCTGCATGTAGCCCTGCCTGTATGTGCAGACTCAGTGCAGGTAATTTTGTGAATTGACCAAATGCTTATGTGCTTGTGTGATCCATGGGAAGCAAAATAACCAGGTACTGCTCTGGGTGAGTGGGCTGTCAGCTTGGCATGTAGCTTTGCTTGAAAAATTAGACTGAATAAATGCATACAGATGCTCTGTCAGTCAGCTGCTGCAGCTGTGTAGCTTTGTGGAATTTGAGAGTCGTTGGTGTCCTTCAGAGACAAGTTTATAGCAGACCCATGGTGTGATAGCAGCATCCATCTCCACACAGACCTTGATTCTTCTGCTGATATTGTGAACAGAAGTCTTTTCCCACGAGGAAACCCTCTGACATAAAGATTTCCCAGGCTGGGCAGGGTCATTTGCAGACAGGTGACAGTGTTTGTAACACAGTGGCCTGTGGTCTATAGAGACAGAAATTACTTTGATAACAGACTTACTTTCAGTAAAGATTAAATGATGTTTCTCTCCTGTTGGTAAGATTAATATAACATATGTATTCTACACACTGTCTCTCAAGCTGTCTGGCTCGACTTTTGGGTAATGGAAATGATATTTTTTCCTCTTTTCTACTTGCAATACTCTTCAGTTGTTGAAGAAATCGCTTTTCACAGAAGAGATCACAGTTTGCAATGTTTTAATCTTTGCAAACTCAGAAATCTGAGGTTTATAATTACTTCCAATTATTTCTTATAGCAGCCCTTTCTAACCCTAAGAAGTTATTGATGTAATGGTGTTTGCTCCTTGTTAGGGAAATGATACCCTGTGAAGTGTCTTGAGTAAAATTAATTGCTCCATCTTTTATTGATCTGTTTGGTTCATGCAATTGATTTACCTTTTATTACTGATTCGCTGATGATATTTACAATACAAGCTGGTAGTTAAATCCTTCTCTTGTGCAAAGTATCATGAAAGGAATTGTTCGCCAAAATATTTTTCTTTGCAATAGCTGTTCAACTGATACAGAAAAGAGGTCTGTCACAATGGATAAAAAGCAAAGGTAACTTTTGCAACGGGGAGAGATAATTCCTGAGAATTGAATCTGCTTTCTCTGGTCATGGGTAGACTATTCCCAGTGGAAAATACCTTTCTTCCTAAAATACCCTTCTCTTGTAAATCTAAGTAATCATCAAGTTCAGTAAACCAGTTATGGAGAATGAACGATGGACAATGAATGCAGAATGATACGGGATGTGAAGCTTTTCATTTTTCTGTGAAATTACTTTGTGTAATGCCACTTCTTGAGGATATTCAAATTCATAGCTGGTTGGAAATTACGTAACTGTTGAAAGACACAACTGGATGGTGAAGCCCTTTGACTGCTCCATTGCCCTTAGTCTTCTCCAAGCCATCTGGGTGAAATAAATGGGGGGCAGGACTGAGTCCATCACTCAGGGTGTGTAAATGCCACTTGTGTTCGACCTAAATACGGCATGGGCCAAAGTGCGATGCGCACAGTCTGCTACCTACTGTAGCACTATATTCCTTCGTAGTACATGATAAATAAAAGAGATTTTGGAGTCTAGTCTAATAGTATTTAGCTTCAGCTGTGCTTTTCTTGCAGCAGCTTGAAGGAGAGAGCAGATGCCAGGCTTACACAGACAGACCTTGGTGGCTTTCAGTCAGTATGCCGTTGAGTCATAGGAATTACCCTTGTAAGACATGGTCCATACCCGTGAATTGCCTTCTAAAATATCTGTGATTTGTGACAAAGAGTGTGTTTACCTATGCTATTTGTCTGTTTGTGTATGTGAAATTTCTAAGTTGATCCTTAACCCCACTGAAAGGGATCTACCAATCTGGAGAAGTATGGCAGAGCTACATTAAGAAACTGGAGAGCCACTTGCTCTTTCTGTTTCTTCTCTAATTGTCTTCAGGATCATCTTTTAAATGCAAATGAGATCAAATGCATATAGATACATACAAAGGTTTTCCGAAGGTAAAAGCCTTAAAATAAAAGCAAAGCCCAAAGTGTCATTGCTTAACATGAATTTAGTTGTGAAATGTGCTTGGACCCACTGTCTTGTGCCAGTCTTGTGTTGGGGGACAGAAAGAGTTTGCAGACTGTTGACTTATGAATATCTTAACTCACTACTCCCAAGTATCAGCATTGGATAAGGTGTTGGTAATGTCTGCCACCACCACAAGAACAAAAGGTGTTTGTGCTCAGTACTCAGACTGTTGGTAGTTTTCCCATCAATACAGCATCACAAGGAGCTGGAATTCAGGTGAATTTACATGTGATTTTAAGGGAGTTTTTTGAAATCGAGAGGCGGTTATGCTGTCCATAAAAACATAGCCTGGGAACCAGGACCCCAAACCAACCTGCTCATGCTGAAGTTAATAGTAGTTTCTGCCTTCCTTTTTGCATGAGGAGGACATAAGAAAGCTGCTTCCATACGGGTTACTGAAGGTAGGAAATAATGATATAATCAGAATCAGGCCCTTTGATTATTTGCTGCTGCTCTATTCTAATCTTCTAACCTGCTGCTGCCTCTTTTTTTCAGAAAATGCAGAACACTATTAATTTATTTTTCACAAACCACATATACTTATTAAACAGACTCGGGCACCTGGATCGTTGCTCCTCAAGAGCTCCTGTGCATATCTTGTTCTCTAACTGCCAGCCACACTGACCTTCAAGCGCTTTGTGCAAAATGCTGAAGAATGACCAAGAGCAACGTTTTAATAACTTCACTAGCATATTAAAATATGGCAAAAGAGCTACTTTATTGTGTGGAGCAGCTGGTACTCAGTCCAATAGGATTTACCAAAAAAACTTTTTTGCTTCTGGCTTTAGGATGAGTCATAATTGATCCCAAGAGGATAGCTCAACTAATCTCCGAACAAAACAGAATTATGATAAGTATTTTGCAAAATTTAATTATTCTGCCCCTGGGAACTTACAGCCTTTAGAGGAGATCAGCTTCTTACCAGATTTATTTGGACTAGGGATTTGTAAAGGGACAAATCATGTTTAACTTGTGTCATAAAACTATCTTAATTTTGGTCTGGTTAAAAAATTAATCAAGGGGCATATTCTTTACTCCAAATGACCTTGGACTGTGGGCCAAGATCCAGGTCCTCAGAGGCACAAAATTGTCCAGATAGGAATTAAACATCTAACACTCACTGCTTTTGATGGAATTATTTACTGAGCTACCTTTGTGGGTCTGAGACTAAATCCTAGTGCGGACCTGGGCTTTCAAGAGACACTTGCAAGCACCAGCTGGCGTATGTGATGCTGTGTATATGCTGATGTTACACAGCAGTGAGAGATATAGTGAGAAAGCAGCTCTGACACAGCTGCCTGTGGATAAAGTGTGGGAGACCAGTGGTTTGGGCAGCAGAGGCAGAAAGCAGAGCAATGTCCATGCAGTCAGACAGAGAAGAGCGATGGCTTCACACAAGGGGAGCAAAGATGATATCTTAACTTTTTTAAGCACTAGAAGTTTTCTATAGTTCACTACCGCTCAAGTGTATTCACAAACATCCTCTGAACGGCATCTGTATTTTGTTCTCTAGAGCATCTGACAAAAATATGTTGAGGCAAAGATCAGAGCTAGACAGGTTACACATTAGAGTAACAGCAAATCTTGCTCAGTCAGGCAACATTTGGATTTTGGTTTCCAGAACTACTGCTGGATGTGTGATCCCACAAAAAAAGAATTAATTCTTCCAGTGAATGGTGACTCGAACAGTATACTCTTGGTTTGTTTTAAGAGGGAGCTCTCAGTGGTAAATTTGTTTTCTGCTCTTAGGCACCAGGAGAGAGAGAGTGTAGAAATATCTCCAGGAAAAGAAAATGTTTATGAGGTACAAGAAAAACCTTTAAAATGAAGAAAAACAAACAAACAAACACAAAAACCACACCACAAACAAACAAAACAGAAAAAAACAACCAAACCACAAAACAAAACAACAAGGGGAAAACCTAGTTATTTTCTGCTGACTTCAAATGAGCATTCAGTCTTTCTGCTGTGGTGAAATAGTCAAAATAATTGAAAGAATCTATCTTGGTGTCCCACAGAAACAATGTATCTTTTAGTTAAACAGTGTAAATGTACTTTTGTTGGTAGGAAAAAATATATTGTAACTAGAATTTTTTCTCAATTCCCTGAGATCGCCTTAATGGGGACACTGAAGCTAAACAAGTGCTCACACATATCAAATTAATTTTCAGTACATACCTGACATAGGAACGCTTAAGGATGGAAACAGGTTGGTGGGCACACGTTCCTCCAGTCTGCTGTGAAATGTGGATTTAAATCCTGTATAACTAATTTCCATCATACAAAAAACTCAGGGGCTTATGTTAAGTGATAACGTTGACACCAGAAAAGCTGCGGAGTCAGACTCTGCTCCATATATAGCAGCATTATGACACTGAGTGGTGTTTGTGAACCGTCAGCTGTGGCCTGCTGATGTTCTGGTACACAGAGAGCTGACAGGAGGGATGTGTCTCTGCTGTACGTGGATGCCAGATCCAGTTAGGAGCTGCAGATGTTGGAAGGGACAATTTGGAGCCAGATGTGGGAATCTATCTGCTCTCTCTCATGGACACAAACTGCACTGGTGCTGCTAGAGATAAACTTTGTGATCATCTGCAGGGTGGAGATGGAAACGCTGTTCAGAGAAGCAGGAGGCACTTCTGAATCCATAAAAAGGGAAAAGAGCAATTGTCTGCAGGTGAAAGGCTGTGTTGCCACCTGCTTATTGCGGAGCCGGTGTCTCAAGAGGGTCTGCATGGTGAATGTCAGCACTAAGATAATTTTAAAGGTGGTTAGCTAGTAAGATGTGCATGTATAATCATATATGTATGACTTTTCTTTGGTGTAACTATGCTTTACTGCAGAGGGCTGTAACTTCAAGAGGCTCCCATGAGCACTGCTTGGTGCGTTGTGGACAATATTCACATTATTAGCACTTTGGAGGGCTGAAGAAGGTGGATTGCAAAATATAAATTTATGGGTTGCTGTTTCACAGACCTCTCAGTGAATTTATTTGTCTTGCAAGTAATGGATTAATTTCTGCCAAATATAAATTCTAAATTCAGACTCAAATCTGGAAGTCAAGCTAGAGACTCTCTCCTATTCATCATCTCTAGTAATAGGAATTATTTGGGTCAAACTGCTCCTGTGCAAAGCCATTAGCCTTCAGCTGGACTGTAGGATTTCTGTACCTGGGATGAGTGCATAATTTGCAAACAATGGTGTTATATAATTGACAATGTAGCACACATACATCCCTGTAACTTGTGCTTTTAATCTGCAAGATGATCTTTATTGGTGATCAACTTTTTCACTTACATTTTATTTTTCTTCATTGTTTATGAGGATTTCCAACAGCTTGCTTGCTTGCTTGCTTTCTCTCTCTCTTTCTCTGTCTTTTCTGGGGCTTTTTATTGACACTAATGTGTGGCTGTTGTTTAAATGAATAATTGAGTGGATTCAGGGTTAAATATTGATTAATTGTTAAGGAGTTTGGATTCAAAGTGGATGGCTGTACAAAGGGCTGGCACATGTGAGGAAGGCATTGCCAGAAAGGAAAATACCATATTTATTGCCTGATTTTGTCGTATATTACTGCACAGCTTTAAAAAATAATGCTGTAAGCTTTTCAGCTTCAGATCTGATCCTCTTGTAAAAGAACAATATTATTTTCCCCATTATGCTGCTGCAAAGAAAGAATTATGTGACATGTCCTTGCCTACTTGCAGAGATGAAAAGAGAATCCAGCCAATGCATCCAGATGCTCTTGTCACACCATCATGTTGCCTGTTCGTACATCATGTCTGGTTGGTGTTTGAAATCCAGATCCATTTCCCAAACTATACACTCCTCACCGGTAAGAATCCAGTTTTCCCAAATGCTCAAACTGTGAAAGATTCCTGATACAAATGTATATTTGGAAGCTTTGAGTCTTTGAATTTATTGTGCAGCTACGTGGTCCTAATGGCAAATCTTTAGTTGAAACAAACTGTCTGTGTGCTACTGAGATCAGATAAGTCACAGTGGTTAAGAATAGAGTTGGAATAAATTTACTTAGCAGAAGCAGTTAATGACGGACAGAAATGTCCTATAGGTTGTTACAGCCCAATGGATCACCAGTTTTAGGGAGCAGGAGAATCTATCAATTGCAGATCTCCCTTACTGTCTCCTGCATTGCCATTTCTTGTAACGGGAGATGATAGCTGTGTGGCAAGGGCAGTTACACCACTGAAGTCAGTGGAGTTGGATTAGATTTACTACAGCAAAAGTAGAATGAGAATGTGGTTTCCTCTTTTTATGCCTTAGGTGTTTGTCAGTTTGTGTTTTTGTCAGGTCTCTGCCTAGGTGGAGATTGGCCAGGAAGAGCTAGGTTTACTAAACAGATAAAACTATTTCTACCAATAAGGAGGGAAAAAAAAAACCAAACAGCTTTCTGCTCAATAACCCATATGTAAAAGCCCATTTTTCTTTCCCAGCAAAACCAAAGAAGTGATTTTCATTCTGAAGGAGACTATAGAAGCAACATAAAAAGTGCTTCTTCCAAGGATTTTTCTCCAAGACAGATGCACCTCGCATCGCAATGATGGCAGAGGGCTGGTGTTCCGTGTCCTTGTGCGCCGGAGGAGGATGGGATGTATTAGTTCTAAAGTACAAATGAACAAGCTACCTTCTCATCTTACATTCAGATCAGGGTGATCAGTCTGTCCAACAGTCTCAGCAACTGGTGCTGCTGCCCATCGTTATGATTCGTTAGTACTTGCCATGCAAAATTCACTGTCAATAACAGTTTCTGACTCTGTTCCATTATCATTCATATTACTATCAGGCTGCAAACCCAGTGTGGCTAAGACATGTATAGAGAATTAAAAGAGCCCTTTCTGGGTGAAATAACTAGTAAATCTCTGATGCAATTGCCTGTTTTGGTGATTCTGATGTGCAAGCCTGGATAAACTGTTTCTGGTTACATTGATTTATCAAATCAAGAGATGTCAGGTCACCGTCAGAAGCTCCAAATGTTTCTGTGCCTGTATGTGGAAAATCAAAACAAAGAGAGAATTCTGGCTTTGGCTGTTTTTGCTACATATTTTTGTTGAAAGTGGTGATCCGAGGCAAGCATGAATTTTAAGGGGAAAAGTAAAATTGCAGAGACCAGTGCTCTAGAGATTTCTGCTTCTCAGCATTGAGTAATACATTTCCACAAGCCAGCACATCGGCTTCTGTGAGGGGGGAACAAATAGGACCTTAAGGATTCATTTTTCTCCCAGACAGCAGTGTTTGCTGCCTTGTGGACAGGTTTGTAACCCTATACAACAGCAGTCTTTATTACTTGCTTGGCTACCATGACTGGTATCGCTGCCTTCCTTGCTGTAACTTGGCTTTTCGTGCTGTGAAAGATCTGCACTGCTGGGGTGAGAAACAACCAGCAGGCTGGAGGAGACACAACTCCAAGGAGGATGACCACGAGGAGATGTTCATTTTTTTCTACAGCCAAACAAAAGACCTTTGTGTTTGTACTTTCACATGGAGACCCCATGTCTTGTCATTTGATAAATCAATATCTCCAGAAATAATCTGGCCAGGCCTGGATATCAAGCGTTGTCCAAACAGAGTACTACTTCAGAGCTGTGCTGCATACAAGGGGTGAGCGGAGAGGTCATTTATCCACATCTGTACCTTCAAGAAGAACGTCCTTGTAGCACAGCTGAAGCTCTTAGCACAAATAAATTCTCTACTACCCAGCTGAGAACTAAAAAGCTGCAGTGAAGCTTGGCTGGTTGTAAAAGCAGCAGAACTAAACTAGCACTAAGTGCTTCCTAAAACTTCAGCTTCCCTTGAGCCTTCTTGACAGTTCAGATCCTTTCTTTAATGTGCTACTTGCAGAAACACTTATATACAGCATTAGTTTGAAGAAACAGCAGTTTTGCTGTCATGACTTAAAGAAACACCAAAATGCAGGCTTGCAACTTTGCAAGCAGCCAGTGCAAGGTGCCACAAGAGTGTAAGAACGTAAAAGTGGCCATGCCAATTGAGATAAAAAGTCAATTAATCCCAGCAGTGCATCCCATTGCTGCCCACCAAGCCGTTGTGCTCAGTTCCTGCAAAACCCTGAAGTGGAGGGTCTGGCTTAGAAAAACCTGTGTTATGGCTGTATCAAGACCACTGAGTTTGAGGGGTTCAGCTGGTTGTGTTGTGTTTTCCAGACCTTTGCAGCCACCAGTGCTGATGAAACGGCTACAACAGCAGCAGCTTCTTGACTGACTACCTGAACAATGCTTGAATATGAGGGCAGTCAAATCTGAAACAAATCACCCTAAATCTAATATTGCTGTTTTCCTTATTATGGCTTCTACAAGTTTGCCTAGCGGAGCTTTTTCAGCTTTCAGGCTGTTAGTGATCCAGGTCCCGCTGCAATGCTTTTATTTTCTATCCTCTACAGTTCCCAAGGAAGCTTTACTGAAAGGTTAAATGTTGCCAGTAATTCAGCTGTTTGATCACTGGGGTCCCTTAGAAGGAGTTGTCAGTTGCTAGTGTTCACTTTGCCTGTTTGTACCATCACCTCTTCTATGATTAGTTCAGTCTCAAACATACCTACAGGCTAACAAAGGATAGACAAGACTCTGCCCAGTTTCTTCTACAGCAAACAACAATGTGAAGAATTTATTAGCTGCCTGGCAATGGCCTTGTTGTCCCTGAGTGCTCCTTGTCTACTGGGATCATCAATTGGCCCTACAGACTCTCTGGTCAGGCCTTTTGCTCCTGGTATATTGGAAGAATAAATTACTATTTGTTTTAATCTTTTGGTTGGTTGCTTCTCAGACTGTTTTTTTCATCTGCCCCTTTTTATTTTTGTGTTTACTAAAGAGAAATTGATAGTTCACTATATTTTTATTATCATTATTTGGTTGGATACAGTTTAAGTATGTTGAATGATGCTTTCTTAAGTCTAATAACTCCTTTTTCTTTGCTGTGTTGTCACATTTATTTCCTTTTATCCTTTTTCAAGACTTCCTTAATGGGTGTTATTCAGTGGTGCTGTGCTTCCAGTTTTGCATCCTTCAGTAGCCTCCATACTGCCTAAAAGGATTTAATTCCCTCAGATGCCTGTTTTAACTTTTTAACAAGCTTCCTCACTTTTACTGAAGCCATCTATGGGAGTTTAGGTCTACTGTACTGGATTTTTGTTGCTCTTGTAAGGACATTGAATCTAAGTGCATTTTAGTCACTGTCAAAGTGTAGGGCTTCCACTCTGCAAGATTCAGTGCATTGCTCAGTATCAAGGCAAGGGTTGCGTTTCATCTCACCATCTGCTTCAATGGGCTATTGCAGATAACTGAAATCCCTGGTATATTAAGAATATAACTCCTGTTTCACTGAGGTCATTGCAATCACCGTTTTAGAGGATCTACTGAGGGGAGCTGCAGGTGTATGAAGTTCAAGCCCATGCTCCTGAGATTATTCATTTATGGTCAACCTTTATCAGTGGGGTGGATAATAACTTGAGGAGTGGGAGCTATTCTTGAATTTCAGAGCATAATTTCCTTTTCCGTGCATCTCAGTTCATCAGCAGCCAGAACCTGGTCTTTGCTGGGAGGGATAACGCTGTTCCCTAATTCACCCCCACTGGGCTATTTGCCAGCCTTGTACGGAGACCCTTTACCCACAGGGTGGCTGCACTGTGGGAGAGGAGGAGGAGATGTTAACAACAACCCCGGAGGAAAATCCCCTCCAACTGCAAGCCAACTGCAGCCTTTGGGGGTGTGTTTGCACCATATGGCACCGCACAGCTCTGGAAAACAAACCTGACTGAGCAGGCTTTGCACAGCCAAGCTCACATGTTGTTTCTTGCTGTTATTTCACACTTCTTAGGTACACCTCCGGGAAATCTTCAGCATATGCCAACATAACCCAAATATGTATTCTACTTTGTCTTTTTTTTTTTTTTTTCCTGGGGTCAGTAGTATTAGGTAAAAGCTTTAGAGTGAAAAACTGACATCTAATTTACCTTATTCTGCACTGAGAGAAGGTGATATTCTAATTTCATATACAAATGTCCTGTTTCCTATTCTGTATGCACTGATGTCTGTGATAAGTTTTCAAGTGTTTTTAGCAGGAGCAGGATTATGGGTTAGTGCTGGAGTAGTTTTTGCAGGAGAGAAAACCATGTTTCTAAATAATGAATATAAGAAGTGAATCATCACAGTGGTCTTATCTTGTGCTATTAAGCACCACTATGAAACCAGCTCCAAATACAGCTGAGGTAAAAAGAGTCTGATGAACCTCTGGCATTTTTATTCTTGCACTGTGAATATCCTTAGATAAGATGAAAACTTATCAAGTGCTAAAGATATGGCTATGCCATCCTAGCAAAACCCATAGCAACACAAAGGTATGAAGGTAAGAGATGCTAACTGAGGGAAAACATTCTTCTTCTACTGAAAAATATTACTTTTTGTTTGAAAATAAAAAGAATCCAAGGCCCTATAGCAACAACAAAAATAATGCATCACAAGTTTACCTCTCCCTCTTACTACAATTGAGCAAAGACAAGTTCCAGCATTGAATTTCACTCATGCTGGTTTTTGGACACAGTTTGTCAATGGTGTCATAGTATTGGCAGTAACTCAAGTGGCAGAAACCTATGAAGATACCTAATGACACATTATAATTTCTGAATGTATTTGTCTAGTGGCTTGTGCATTCTTAATTATTTATCCTGCTGACCAGTTCTAGCACTGACAGCCCGTGTTGTGCGTTGGACCACTCAGTGGAGCATAAAAGAGTGCAGAGATCTGTGAAACAAAGTAAAACACACATTGGAATTCCCACTGTATTTCCCTGGGCTGTCAGATGACAAATATTTAATCAGTCAGAGATCAGTAGAGCATATATTTCACCTGTCAAGGTCTTTATTTGGAAACAAAGCCTTGAGAAATGCAACCATTGCAGTGTAACTCTTGTGAAAAAAGCATAGGACTGAGACAACATGGCTGTTGTTGGTAGTCTTATTTGCAGACTCACGTAATTTCATTAGGGTTTGATTGTTTCTCCTAGGCAATTTTATAAGGGTTGGGTTTTTTTTTCCTCTTGTGGTAGATTGTTAGAGAAGATGACACTGTTCCATCATGTCTCTCAACAAGTGCTCCTATGAACTCTGGATGCTATATACACTATTGGGAGCTTGTCCCTTTTACAGTGAATTGCAAAGCTGAAATGAGAAAAACAAGTTTGTGCCCTTTATTGCTTCTTTACGATGCATAAAAGCAGTTTCAGTGCTTGTTCTACCACTGGGCTTTCAACACCAATATCAAGCTCTCAGTACCTGGTTTTGCTCATGAGCTCTGAGGACAAAAGGTTCAAAGGGACAGGAGTTTCACAATGGGCAGAAACAGAACCTGATTTTTATTTGTCATTCAGCCTCTGAACTGCTCTGTAAGTACCAAACTCTACTTTCTCTCTGTTGGTGTACACCTCTTTGCCAAGATTGATTTCACCTAACTTTAGGTGTCACCCTTGTAAATGAAGGGAAAGAAACAGGTATGTTTAGAGAGTGGCTCTTAGATGCTATCTTTAGCTTGAGAAGAATCCCACCATTGATCCAGAAATGCTTTACCTTGTCATAAAGTAGATGCCCAGAATAGGTCAGATGAATCACTTAAACTTACGGAATGGATATCACTGACAGGAAAACTTGGTGCCTCTTTAGCCTTATTTGCACATAAACACTTCGACTGTGCAACAGAAAGAGCCACTAAGGCCACAGAGGCCTTCATCTGTTTCCTGCAATCACGTCAGCAGCACCGTCTGATTCCTGTGGCACAGTTCTGCTTTATTTATGAGTCTTGTTGTTTTAAGGCGAAAAACACTACAGCTTCTTCTGAAGAAATCCTCCAGTTTTACATGCAAGAGCAAGAAACTGCTTGTAGGCAAACAAAAAAAATCAGCTTGGGAGACAGGGTATGGCCGTACCTTCCAACTGTTACATATTTAAGTGTAAGGAAAGCAATTCCAGATGTTGTGTGGATGGAGCTGGGTGATGGCACAGGATATGGTGAACTTGAGCCCTCACCTGAGCAAAGACAGCGAAAACACTAGGAATAGATGGTGGGTTTCACATACAATTCATGTTTCAGTCTATTTTTATTTCCACCAAATAAACCTCAGGCTAAAAAGATAAAAGCAAACTTGCTTATTCTTGGTAGATAACAGGAACACAGCCCATTCTGATTAAAGGACTTGAAGGGACATAGTGACAGGCATGTGAAAGATTGGCCTAACAGTTGATTGAACACTTCTATTATGTTAGAAAACTTATTCCTGCTGATCAGTGGTGCTGATACGCCCTTGGGACACATAACAAGGACCAGACTTGAGTGTGTGCTGGAAAGCTTGTGCTCTGAATAGGAGAAACCTGCATCATGATCACCTCTCATCCAGTTCACAGCAGCTGCTGGGGGCAATCTCTTGTAGATAGCATTAATATATGCCCATATCACACTATTATCCATACCTACAACTCCACTAGTATTTTATGCTCCCGTACTTCTTACACAGAGTTAGGGAAGAAAGACGGGGAAATGAATGGAGGGCTGTGTGTCATCTTTGTCAGATACCAAGTGCGTGTCCAGTGTATAGTGGCTGGTTATGCTGCCAGTGCCTATCTTCTAAGGAGAATTGATTTCACCCACAGATATATCATGTCTGAATATGAAGGAAGCCTTGAAATTCGTTTAAATTAAACAGGTAGAGTGGGATCAATCTGAGTACTTGAGTTCTTCTTCCCAGAGACAGGAACCATTTTATCTTACTTTATCTTCTTTCTCAGTCAATTAGCAGACAGGAGCAATTTAGAGGATGATGTATGCGATTACTTAGACATCTGCTTTAGGGTGAGATAAATCATACTGCAGGTTCCCTTGGCTGGGCATGAAGACAAAGGTTGAATGATGTCTAAGTGAATGTGAGCCAGACCTTACTGAATGTCTTCTGACCCAACTGTCCTTTTCTCCCTGCTCTGAATGTGTTTCTTTTTGCCATTTCAAGGGCAGTAGTTAATGCAGAACGAAGTGGTGTCAGTCTAGCAACACAAGCAGCAAACCCAGCAGTACTAAGGCATTGCCTTCTAATAAAAAATTGTCAGGCAAGTCTGAGGAATGGGACTGTGTGAAAGATACCTATCAGACTGCATTTTGGAGGCAGCACTGGAGCATAGCTTCCTTGGAAACATAAAATAAATAAACTTCAGATTTTAGCTTTGGGTTGAAAAGTCAACATATGTAGCTGCCTGGAACCAGTGGCTTCAGTTTACTATGTTCACCTCTGGAAAATTGTTGCTCATCCAACTGTAAATATCTGACAGAGAGCCAGACACCCCCAAGGGCACCTCGGGAACAGGCAGTTTCAATGGTTACTAGTATATCATCAGCATACATACGCCGAGCAAAAGCGTGCCGGTGAGACCTGTTCCCAAATGATGGTAAGTAAATCAGAAATAATATCCAAGGCCAAAAGATTGCATCTCTGGAGGTTGTTGTGGTGTAGTTAAATGGGTAGAAGGGGATTGTGAATGACCTTCAGATGCAAGGAAATTGAGGGAGGTATCTGGGTTTCATGAGGTGACTCCTGAGATGGAGAGGCAGGACTCCGAAGGGCCAGCAGGGATTTGGATGGCAGGTAGCACTAACAGCCACCACGGAGATGGAATTGATGTGGTCAGAGGGGAATTAGACTAAGTTTTGCAGCTGGTGCATGAAAAGGGTGTCTTTGGACAGGGTGAAGTGAATGTCCTGCACCCTGATGAGACAGCAAACAGATCAAAGTCAAAGGTCTAGCTAAATGCTTGTTGCAGCAGGGAAAAATCTGGAAAACACAGTGTGTAGACCCAAGACCTAGAACTTGGTTTCCCATACTGAGGAAATATTGGTAGATACTACTTGACTAAGGCCAGCTGGTGTGTGGGGGATGCCAGAGGCCACCAGGCTTTAAGGTCAAGCCACTGTGCTTTGGGGATGAACAACAGAGTTTAGCTAGACTTAACCCACTTAAAGTCAGAGGATATTTTTTTTACCAGTACATGCCCAGTACTCAGATCAGATGTAAGATAAGGGAATACAGGGGAACTGTTAATGAGGCTAACTATCCTGGTGATATATTCTGAAAATACCAACAAAACATTTTTCTCTTCCAGATGTTTTGATTAAGCAAAATTCAGATGTTTCCATGGAGATCGCAGATTTTGCTGAAGCTCCAGTAAAACAGTGATCACCATGTATTTTCCTGAATCTTCTTGTGACCTTTGTGACCTTCCCTGGGGTGTGATTTTGTGGCACAGCCAACCTGTTAAAATCAGTGGTGCCACTTTACCATTTCCCCAGGCCTGGTTGGCTATTTCCATCCTCCCCCTTGTATTGCTACTGCTGTTCATCAGATCCTGCAAGGAACTCTTTTTTTCTTCCACTTGCTTTCACTGTCATTTAAATATTACTTTTTTTTTTAAGCCATCATTAGTCCTCTCTTACAATTTGTCTCTCCGTGGCAGTCTCAGACACATTGTAAAGGCCATGCTAAATTCTTGCTCAGACACATCTGTTTTTATTCTTGCTATTATGCTTCCAGTCTCACCCAGTGGAGGAATGGTACTGGAGGTAAAGCTTGTAACTGGCACAGATTAACTTTGGCATCTATATGCCAGGAACAGCAAGAGCAGGGCCATGCTGTGAGCAAAGGAGAGATGATTGTGACAGTGGGACTGGCATGGGATGTGGATGGAGGGTCTGGAAACTTCTTCTACCTCCTTCTTGAACTTTGCTAATTTCTGATAAATCTGATTCAAGATTACAGGTGGTGTCACATGGGAGCAGACCTTGAACGCAGGCAGTCAAACTCCTAGGAGTGGAAGGAGAGGCTGCAGAGGAGGATTGTGTAAAAAGATTGTTACAGGATGCTCAGGGGAGTTAGAGTCCGTCAGTGCACAACTCTTCATGTTTCCCTCACAGATTTCCTGACTATTTAAATTCTTTTGGATCATATTTGTAATTAATATCTAAGTGCACCAGGAATCTCACTTGCAGTTACAAAATTGACGAAGGGCTCCTCATGTAGAAGTTTTTGAAATTTTGCTGTTAATACTTCTGTGACTCAGTTTCTTCACAGGAGAACAGGGACAGTTATTATCCCTTACTCCACAGAGGTCTTGGTGGGTGGCTATAGCAGGATTAAAATGGGGAACTTTGGAGTTAACAGTTTCCACTACGACACAGCTTGCTTGCAGGATGGTGTTTTGCAAGTGAAAAAGACACGTCTGTATATTTTACAGTAGAATTATGTTTTATAGCGTTCTCCATGACATCTCCCCAAGGCCAGTGCTGGTGTGTTGTATCTGCTAGAATCACTTGAACAGAACTGCTTCTGCTGCTCAAGAGAGGGGAGAATTTGCATTATTTTGTACTTCAGTCAGAGTGAGGATCCCACTGTGAAGTTTTAGAGAGTCTCTTTAGGGGAAATGGATGGGGAACTGAGCTATCACCATGTTCTGGCTACAAATCTGATAGCAACTTCTGCCTGAAGAACACCTTTGAAGGAGTCTGTGTTTCTGTTGAAATGATGTGCAAGGTCCTATAACTGGGATTTATTCTAAGCCCATTGCAGCAGAAAAAGTGACTAATACTACCCCATTATGTCCATATATGTGAGGTGGAGAGGGGGCTTTCCATGCATCATTCAGACCCATCCTTTTACAGTGAGTGCAAAGTGGTTGTTATTAATATCGTTTGCGGCATGTGCAGTGATTAGTTTACTCCAAAATCAGACCCTGTCTTGCCACTGGGAGGGTATCTGGGAAGAGATTGCAGTTTCCTACAGAATTCACTCTGCAGTCTTAATCAATCTGGGGTACAAAGTGTTTGGGTTTGGGCCTTGTTTTCTGAAATCTAAGCTCACTCAATCATTTAGGAGCATTTCTGTTTCTGCAGCGGAAGGTCCCCAGGGTCCCCAGGGTCCCCTGTTATATCTGGTGGCTGTTGGAGAACCGCAGGGTGATGCACTGTTGGGGAACCTTGCAGGGCACAGCTTTCCTCCCCATGCCCAGACCACAATTCCTGCGATAAAGTCTGAAGGGCATGAGCCTGAAGGAGAACAAAGTAGCAGGGCTGTCTTCATACAGCCTCACCAGGTACACTGTAGCCCTTTGTGCCCACAATGAGTGGTGTTCAGCGAGTAAAACCAGATATCAAATTCATGTGAATCCAATAGGCTAAGCTATAAAATTGCTAATATGATATGGAGGTGTTACTCTGATGTAATGGGCCATTTAGAAAAAAATAGATATAGATTTTCTGTCTTTTACCTGATCCATTTCCTTTCTCACAAAGGAACAGCTAAGAAGGAAAGTGCAGTGCTCTTGTTTCATGGTGATGCTTTAATGGAGGTGCTTTGAATCATTTGCTTTAAATTGCTGTTACCTATTATTTTCATATCCGCTTTTCGTTACAGTTAAGCAAAGCACCTGTTTAGTAATTCTTACCCAAGGCCACAAGCAAACAGTAGCAAGATATTTAGTGTTACTAAGAAGCCTCAGGAACTTGGTGTGTGTGTCCATAAACTACAAACATTTCTGTGGACCAAATGAGTTTGCACACATGGCTGGGATTTGTGCTCAGAGTTATAGCTCTTAGTTGTGCAGGATCCTCATCATCTTTGCTCCAAGAGGAGGGGATTTCAGTAATTTATTAGAAAGTGCTGCATTGTGAAAGGTGTGAGGACTTTTTTAATGCAAAGGATTGAGTGTATGTTCCATATCCTCCTTCAGCACCTTGTCTGCAGGGAGGTTGGGCTCACAGCAGCCACAAGCAGAAGCAAATCCCTCAATGAAGCTGTAAAACTCTTGGATTTGGCCCTGAGGGTCCTTAAAAACAGCATCAGAACAGATGAATGATGGGACCGCTTGCAGAGTTGATTGCAATTTCCTATTATTATGATTTTCTGTCAAAAATTTGTGGTTTTATGCAAATATATATATATATAACAGAGATCAACAGGAATCTGTCGGCTTCAACAATATTTTGCTCAAAGCAAATAAAATGCTCTAAGCCACCCTGTCTCTCTCTATCACACGTGGTCACCCCCTGCAAACCGAGGGAAGAGTTCGAAGGCAGCAAAATGTTCTGCTTTTGACATTTTCCGAATGCATCGTTTTTCACTGCAAAGTCGTCTCATACTTCAGAATTTCCTAAATATTTGAGAGCTATGGTAAAAAAAAACAACCTCAAAACAACAAAACACACAAACAAAAGCAAATGATGACAGCAACAAAACGTAATGTACTTCATAAAAACCTTTAAATAAAATGGGTTTTCCCATTTTGTCTTAACAGGCAACGAGTTCATTGAGTTGACTCGTTCTACTCTGGGTGCTGAGGAACACAGAAAGTTTGGCATGTGGGGCAAGAAAGGGTTCTTTTCGAGATATTCCATGCAGTCCTTTACTCTTCAGCCTCTGGTAGAGGTGCTTTTAATTATTTAGTTCTTCAGACATGCCACTGTGGGTTTATATGTAGCATGTCAGAACTTAAAACCAAGAGGTGTCAGGAGTGGAAGCCTATGGAATAGTGGGAAGCTATACCACAGTATATTGTATAGCATATTGTATGAAACAAGGGACAGGTTCACTGTATTTCATCCATTCTGAGGGCAAAATCTATCAGCTGAGTGCTGTGGAAATGAATAGGCTACATTCCCTGACAAAGTGGTTGTTTAATCTGTATGTACCTCTTCACTTATATTAAATTAGGTGTCAAGTGCAAACCTCTTTCCAAATTTAGAAAATAATTAGTTGGATACAACCAAATGCAATCTGAGCAAGGCCGAGAGAATTAATGATTTGTCAAGTCTATGTTTAGTAAATAACAAAGCAGAAATTAAGACACTGTCAAAAAGATTTAGTTCAAAAAGTAAGTAAAAAGTTTTATTATGAAGTAGAAATCAAACACTTTATGTTTTGCTAATTCATACTGTCATGCTTAGTATTTATTATGTATCCTGTGGTTTTCCCACTACCTGACTGTTAATTCAGTGAGACAAACTCAGTAGGTGACTGATTCAGTGGTAATGTAATTAAAAGCCCATAAATCATATTGAGCCAGTATTTCAGAGTGTTTGTCTTTCAGTACTTTTTTGAAAACTTGTTCCTGAAGCATTAGGACATGATTTAGTGGAGACGAGGGATTAATCTTTCTTTACTGT
The DNA here is from genome assembly GCA_013399365.1 of Pampusana beccarii. Classification (NCBI taxonomy): domain Eukaryota; kingdom Metazoa; phylum Chordata; class Aves; order Columbiformes; family Columbidae; genus Pampusana; species Pampusana beccarii. Next base: position 342,327 of record VWYH01008589.1, read on the forward strand.
TCTTGTTTTTAGAAGACTGTTTCGAAAAACAAATTAAAAGGTTGGTTGAATCACATAATGGTGCTCACACACACACATACACACAAAAATACACACATGCACACACACACACAAAAACCCCCCCAACGACCAAACAAAAATTATTCTCAGCGTAATAGTTGCTGAAACTCCAGTGTCTGGTCCTACTCTGTTTACCGTATTGTAAGGAAACTGTGCCAGAATTGTGCTATAAAAACTTCTAGTTCCTTTAGCTGTGCACAGTGGGGATCCCAATGTGCTTGCTCCCTAAAGACTCCTGAGGCATATAAGGGGTTAATCAGTCTGATCCTTCAGTAAGCCCTGAATTACACAGCCTGGAGTCCTCAAACAGCTCCATTTCAGCCAAATTTCCCCCAGAACTGGGAAATGTGCCTTTCTCATGAGCAGGCTACGCATTGCTCAGTATGTCAAACTGAGCGCAGGTTTGTTGAGAAAGGCTCTTCCTGTGGAAGACTCTGGTACCAGTGGCAGCTCTAGGGCATCCTTGCTCCTGAGGTCTGTGATGGAGAGTGTGCTGGGATGGCTGGTATTCAGTTGATGGCTTTGACACAGGTCTCTCCCTTCCTTCCCTTTTTACAGTGTCTCTGGAGGAGTCTTGTAGATACCATGTTAATGCTGTTTGTCTTGCAGCACAAGCTCGTACTCTTGTTGCAACTCCTAAGGTAACTCTAAAAGCTGAAGGGCTGTAAAAGCACAGAGGTGGATGATTTGCACCCAAGAATTTTGCGGGAGATGGCCAAGTTACTCCTAGGTTTGCTAAAACTGGTGGTTAGCAAGGCCATGAAACTGCAGGAAAGTGAATACACCAATGGTTTTAAAGGATAAATAGAACAACTTGGATAATTGCAGTTCTTTCAGCATGACAGATCCCAGAGAAGAAAATGGAATATCCAATCTGGGATTTTACTGATAAAAGATTAACAGACAGTAATGTAATTAATGCTAATCTACCTAGGATTATTGGAAATAGACCTTGTCAAACTAAAGTGGGTAACTTTATTTGATGTCTTTACAAATTGTGTTGATAAGGGGAATAATATCAGTTTGATGGATTTAGGCTTTGCTAAAACATTTGTCTTAGTCCCTCACAGAAAAATAGAAAATCAACATGGATGAATTAAATTGATTAAAAGTTGCTAATGGGAAGAACTCAAACCATTCCTGTAAACTGGAGATCATTGCTGGGCAGGTGAACTTCTAGTTAAGACTTCTATTTAATACTTCTGTCAATGCTTTGAAAGAAAGCATAAAATCCTTCCTGATAAAGCATGGTGATGACAGCAATATTGGGGGGAGTGATAAATAGTGAGAGGAGGGGTGATGGGCATGGAATGGTCTGAATCGATCGGTAAACTGAGCTTGGCCAAGCAATGTACCTTTTACAACAGCAAATATAAAGCTGTAAATCAAATAAAGAACAAAGGCATTGATGCTGGGCAGAGGCTGCTGCTTCAGAAGCTGATACCCTGGAAAGTCTGGTCACAGTGATAAAACTGACTCCTGGCTTGAGATCTCACAAGATGAGCTGAGGGGTTCCTTAGGTTGTCACGTAAGGTAACATCCAGCTGGCTTTGTGAGTTTTCAACATGGCACATCTACCTAGGTTGTGGCTGTTTTTCTATACACAACAAAGGTCTTCATTTTGCAAGATACATAGGGCCATGCTAAGTCCTTTTGTCCATCGAGCATACACTTAAAGAGTTTGCTGAGCTGGGGACCTTCACCGCAAGATACTCTTCCATTATCTTGTGGTTGTTTGTTTTATTTTTTTTTTCCCCCTTGGTTTCATAAACTCATTTGGATGCAGTGGTTTTCTGTGGTTTAATTTACTTTCTCTGTGTTGTTATTGTCTCCAAACTCTGTATATTTACAAAAGGAATTAAATGGGTACTATTTATTTTACAGCTTGTAATGGCCCTTTTGGAGGGAAGCCATTATGTAGATACTTATAACATACATCTTTTCCTATTAGAGAGCTCTCATGACATAAATACAACAAAACAAATATTGGGCTCAGTCCTGCAAACAGTTTCTCGCAAAACACGCTTTATTTCCAAGAACAGCTCTGTAAAAACACTTAAATATTCATTCAGCTTAGTAGAGGCTGGGAGTGTCTCCTGATTTTATCCATTAAAGCAGATGTTTGATTATAGATGTCTGGGTAAAAGTGTCATTAAAAAATGAATGTGCTTGTGGGAGCAAGTGCATGTGCAAAAATCTCAACCAATTTCAGTAGAACTGTTCCTATTGCTCCCAGTTTCAGCTCGGTAAGCAAACTTAAAGTGATTTAAAAACCCTTTTGTCCTGCAGGGTCAGCATGGACAACTTAAGCAAAAAAGCTGAATCTGGACCAATGTATTGGATTTTACATTAAAAAAGATGAAAAACTATTTCTGCTAATGGAGGGGAGGAGAGGAGAGGAGAGGAGAGGAGAGGAGAGGAGAGGAGAGGAGAGGAGAGGAGAGGAGAGGAGAGGAGAGGAGGGGAGAGGAGAGGAGAGGAGAGNGGCATAGTGAAACAAGGGATTCATTCACTGCTTCTCATCAGGTGTTCGGCAGGCAGGTGTTCAGCCATCTCCAGGAAAGCAGGGCTCCACCACACGTCATGGTGACTTGGGAAGACAAATGCCATCACTCTGAGTGTCCCCTCTTCCTTCTTCTTCCCCCAAAATATATATGGAGTATGATGTCATATGGAATGGAACATCAGTCAGTTGGTGTCAGCTGTCCTGGCTGTGGCCCAATCCAACCTTTTGTGCATTCCCTGCCTTCTCATTGACAGGCCAGTATGAGAACCTGTAAAGTCCTTGACTGCTCAGCAACAACTAAAACATCAGTGTGTTATTAACGTTCTTCTCATAATGAATACAAAATACAGCACTGTACCAGCTACTAGGAAGAAAATTAACTCCATCCCATCTGAAACCAGGACATAAAGGAAAGGAAAAGGGAAGGAAAAAGGGAAAGGGAAAGGAAAAGGGAAAGATGGAAAAAAATGTGAATGAAAGAATGGCAGGAAATTGTTTCCTTTCTGTCAAATAATCTGTGAAATTTGTTCCTTTTAGAAAGCTGATGAAAATACAAGCATTACAGACACCTGCAAAAATGTTTTTCTTTTTGAATCAAGGTCTTGGGATAATTCAGGTTGCAGGAGACCTCAGGAGGTCACTAGCCCAATCCCCTGCTCAAACCAGGTCAGCTATGAAGTCACACCAGGTCATTCAGATCTTTATCCTGTTAGATCTTGGACACCTCCAAGGATGGAGACTGCAGAAACTCACTGGGCAACCTGTCTCACTGCTTGACTGTCCTCATGGAGAAATGCGGAGTAAAAAGTAAGAAAAACAAGGCAGTCCCCAGCTCTGGCTTGTTGTCAGGTTGTTTGGGAGAAGTTCAAGAGCTCTTTGCAGGCACAGGAACCAATTTAACTGAGAGAGAAAAGTATGAGGTTGCCTGCAGTGGGTGCTTTTCTCTGCTGCCTTGTGTCAGGGGAAGTGTTGATTGCTCTGTCAAATTTTGGCTGGGGGCAGTATTAACCCCCTTTGTCAAAAATAAGTATGTTTGCTGGATGAAATGGTATTAAATTAAAAATTAGTGTACTGGGGAAGTTTTGTGGAGTGAGTTTCTTACCGTCTGCCTACAGTCAGTTTTGAAAATAACTGGTGTAGGCTTAAATGCAATTGGTCTACCACAGATGAAGCCAAAGGGTCTAATATTAAACATGAAAGTTGTCTGGAGGTATTGACCTTAATGGGGCAACAATGATTTATCCCAGCGGAGAATCTGGCTCTGCCTGATGATTTGTTTCCTTTGTTTTCTTCTCTCCCTTACTGTTCCTATACTTGGCTTCTCTCATCCCTCCCTGCTCCTTTTGCAATCAGATACATATACATGTAGATTTGTTTCTCATTCATGGATTTTTCATTTTGCTATCAGCCTTAAGGCTGATTTCTGAACAGAGGCATGAGTGCTTCAGGTTTTAAGCTCAAGAAATGTTTGCAGTCTTTATGCTACTCAAACCCAGGAATTTGTGTGGGATAAACGCAGGCTGAGACTAGCCAGGCTCAAAGATTGTTTCTCAACAGCATTTTAATACCAGAAATCTTGGTTGTTTTATTCTGGTCATTGCTGCTCTATGGACACAGGAAAACAGTTTATTCTTTTTGTATGTCCTGGAAAATCAACTCAATTTTCTTTGAAAGCCTCTCTTGCCAGAATATATCCCTTTGATGCAAAGCCTGATATCTTGATATTATGCCTAACTCACAGCAGGGTACCAAAGACCTTGAATAAATTTACTTCAGAAGTGAGATGAAACAGATTTATCACCTACTGAACTGATACTTCTTGGAGACTAAACTTTTTTTTTTTTTTAAAAGTGATATTCCCCTGGTCTGATCCTGAAAACAGAGCAACTTAGGACTTGTCACAGCCGTATTGATCAGCTGAAGCACTGGAGCCATCCATAGGACTAGTACTCTTATTAGTGATAAGTTGGTCAATCTTATCACTCTCTTCTGACCATATCACTTCCCTGCTCCAACCTTGGTGACTTTCTCTACTATTTATCAGAGCTCTTGAACTCTGCACGGCTTCTCTTTTTATCATATGCTCCAATGCAAGCATTAGACTTTGCCCAGGTTGCTGCCTATTCACTGAAAGAAGGCGAAAGCACGTAAAAAAAACCCCTTATATAAAATGGCAAATGTGATGTTGTTTCCAAAATTATTTCTTTGTAAAGGAAAGCCCCAGAAAGGGAGGTAAAGAATAATAGTGGTAGTATAAGTATTACAAACTATTTTGCCTGAATTCTTGCGATTAAGTGAGCCCCTTTATATTTCCTCCATCTTGCATTTGTTGGATTGGATCTTACTTCTTCTTGCCAATGTCTTCGAGAGCTCCTAGTTGGTTTTGATTCAGCTGTGCAGATCTTTGGGGTTCATTGCTGGAGTAGGTACCAAGAGCATTTTTCTGCTTCTGCCTTAGTTTGAAATTTGCTCTGACAACACTGACAGTCGGTGGAAAGGGGACAGATAAAAAAGTCAAATTCCTTCAGTCCTTGGCACAGGGGCAGGAGGAGCAGAGGCAGATCAAGGCAGGCAGTGCCTTGTACAGTTTAGTTTTGTGGCATTTCTCATTCTAACTCCTGGTTTCTTTTGCTGCTAAGTTGGTAAAACTTTAACTGTTCCAGGTACCTTCTGCAAGCAAGATGACACCTCAGGTTGATGTATTTTTTTTTCTTCCCTTTTCTAATTTAAACTAAAAATATTCAGAGAGTGAATCTGGTGATAAAAATACCATGTTAGCTGTTAGGCTTCTTTGCAGTCATGCTGTTGAGAAGCTATAGCCCCCCATGTTTTGAGCCAAAGACTGAAGTCTGCAGCAAGAAGCTTTTACCCTTCCTCTGAAAAATCTGCTGATGCCAATCTAATGTAATAATATTTGAAAAACTGCAGTTTCTACATGTTTCTTATCAGATACAGAGATCCAAGGACAGCAGCAGCAGAGAGAGTCAGGTGTACCGTGGGCCATGAAGTGCAAGGGAGCAGGAGACCAAAAATTAATCTGGTGTAAGAGAAGTCTAGTGATGGGATACCTGAGATGGTACTTTGTGGAGAACAGCAGCACCATAACCTTTGCACTACCCTTGTCAGCTTGTAACCCAGCTTTCAGAGACTCAATAATCTCTGGTTGATAGCAAACAATTGTCAAATCTAGTAGTAAAGTGTGTACTTTATCTGCATTTGGTGCTGCCTCTGTATAGGTTGATGACCGCTGATGATTTCTGAGAGCACATCTAGGGGAAATCATTGCCTAAAATTGAAAGAACAAGAAAAGTGCCATAGCAGAAGGCAGTAGCAAAATTCTGGTGACCAAAACATTGAGTGAATAAAAAGGAAGAGCCTTACTGTCTCGGTAGCTAAGAAGTCCAGAAGTCCCTGTTAAGACATAGACAGTAATATTTTAGTCACTGTTCTCTGTTACAAGGCTAGCAGGTATTTGCTGATCAGTTGGCAGAGCTGTAAAGTTCTCACATTATATATTGCATCCAAAATATCTCTAGATGTTTCTTTTAATGGTGCCGTTAATTCAAGACTTCTTTGCTTCATGCCCTTCTGGAATGGGGAGGGCAGGCAGATTCAAACCTTGTAAAACCAGGAAATTTGTAGGCAAACTGTTGTCTTGGAAGCTGGGAAGGGACCAGAGCACCTAAAGGATGCAGTCCTGAGGGTTTTGCTTTCCTCCACCTGTTTTAGTTTCACTTAAACACTTAAGCACACAGCACTGACACCTCCAGTTTATAACAAAGGCTACTTTCATGTCCAACTGACAGCCAGGCTTGGAGATGGGTAGTGAAGAAAATGAGAAATAGAACAAGTTAACAGGAAAACTAGTGGCTTTGATGTCTCCTGTAGCCTTCAAATCAAGACTGGATGCCTTTCTGGAAGGCAGGCTTTAGCCAGTCAGTAATTATTTAATTTCGCACAAAAGTGACCAGATAGAATGTGATGGCTTCTGTTCTGCTAGAGTATTAGGTTGTCCCTGCTGACCTGAAAATCTATGAATCTCTAAGAAGGAGACATCAAGAGACACTCAGGCAATGTGCTGTTGTCAGTGTAGAGTGTTTGTCGAGAACAGGAACTCTCCTTGCTCTACTAGACCTGAATTTCACCATGGCTTTGGCCAAGAGCTGTTCATCTTTGCTCTATCATGCTTGTGCAGTTGATTCAGTGTCTTCTGTGAGTCCTGAGAGGGGACCACACAGGTACCAGTGTTACCAGTGTGCTGATAACTGGAGCAGCAAAGTTGGCATGATTTAAAGATCTTTGCATTTCCTTGTTTCTGTTATTTACCTTGAATATTTTGGAAGTGTCCAAGGTATAAACAGGTAGTCTTTCTTCAACACTTTTTGGGACTGTAGTGAACAATACTAGTTACACAGCAAGACATTTCAAAGGGGGTAAATTTAACCACCAACAATATTTTTGTGGCTGCAGTGGCAAGAGTTTTGTCCATACTGAAGTTCATGGAAATCTTGAGTTATTGACTTCAGTGGGATTTGGATAAGACCTGATGACCTTCTGCTTCCGTTCTTACAGTTAATAATGATGCTTTATTGTCAATAGTGGGGACAGAAGGAAGCCATGAGGAAAGTGCTTACTCTTAAATGATTTGCCTTTAAACGATTTCCACTGTACAGGGTACTAGGCCACAGACCCTTCTTAGAAAAATGACTTAACACTGCAATTAAGTGGGTGCAACTTTTTCCAGTACAATACTCATCAGTCTCATCAATCTAAAGAAAATAAGTGCTCTAAAGCAAATTTATGAGGTTCTGTGGATTGATCAATAGATTAGTCAATATAAGGGAGTTCAGCATCTCTCACAAACACTTCATTCTAGTAGCTGTTGATTGTCTGCTGAGGAAAGGGTTGCAAGTCTCCCAAATGTATCTCCTGCATACATCTCCTTCTGCTCTGAACAGACGGGGTCTCGGGGCTGTGGGGATCAGGCCGTGGATTTAAGAGGCAAGCAGAAGGAATGGCCAAATCTAAGGACAAGGTTTGCAATGAACTTTGTTAAACTATCACTTTTTTGTATGTGAAGTCCAAGCCCAGGGAACGGTTGCTGTTTGGGCTTTATAGGTTAAAAGACACCTGGCGTTTATAAATGCCTGAGGGAAATTCAATAGTTAGTGTTTATGTGCAAGGTCATGGGCCTGGGAAGTTGGAACTAACCCACAGCCAGAGCATGCCCTCAACTGAGATAGAATGGAAAGCTTTCAAAGTGAGAGTGGACTGCATTTTATAATAGTTCCTGGAGAAGTACCTGATTTCTGAGCAACTGCAAGGAATGCTTTTGTGTATTTTTGTTTTGTCGGTTGGTTTTTTTTTTGGTTTTGTTGGGGTTTTTTTTGTGTGTGTGTGTGTGTGTTGGTTTTTTTTTTCTTTAATGCATGTATTGCAAATTACCAGAGGCTTCAGATTTTTAGGGAAGGCACTAAGAGGTAACCATTCCACATTTGTAGGACAGTTCACTGGCAGAATTTGCTCTAATTGATCCATTCAGGAGAGTTATGTTGGTAGTGTGAATATAATCGACCCACCACAGATTATTATTGCTGTCACAGAGCTTCTCTGCAGATGTGATAGAAAGTAACTCTGGCTGGAGATTCCAGGCTTTGGAGAATCTCATCAGCCTTGAGCAGTACACATACTTGTATGCTACTGAGATAAACATGAAATACAACATTCATAAATACCAGACCCTTGGGCTTGGAACACGTAATGAATGTGAAATGAGTTTCTTGTATTTAAGTAGATGTGAGGGAATGCTACGTACTAACTTACAATAGAGTTCTATTCATTAAGCTTCCCTTGTAAAAATGTGTATTTATGTTTCTCCTTAATTAATACATTGCGAAAACATCTGTTCATATTAGCTTAGGAAAATTATTGACTCAAATACAAGTTATATGAAAAATCATAGGTCTCTGACTGACAGATTGCTAGCAACGTTTGCATTTTATACCTGTATCATGATAGGTCTGGCAAATTGTATCTTACTAGCCCATTATTATTCAGCAAAATATCAATAATGGAAGAGATTTATATATTTTTGTCATCTATCATATAGAAACGAAATCCAAAATTAAATGAGATTTGGTTCACGTTGCCATGAAAACACTGTACCTATAAAGAATAAACTGTAGCTAAAATGTACTAAGAAGATTAATTAAACAATATCTCTTGGTTTTGGACTTAATACTTCAGTCAAGTCCTTTTCTGAAATCATGGCATGCGTGTAATCCTGCATTTGCAGTAGTGCCAGGGAAAAAACTTCAGTGTTCCACTACTAATAGCTTTGACAGAAGCTGTGATTTGGCATCAGCTCCACAAATCCTGATTGTATTGTCTTCTCACCCACCATCAGTAGATTGCCAGGAGTTTTTTGTATTTAAATGAAAAATGAAAATATAGGATGTGCAAACTCTGAAGTAAGCCAGTATATAAATAAGTTAAAATGCAATGTGTATCACTCCAGAAAGTGGTTTAGAGTGTATTTCTGAAAAGAAAATTGTTTTCAAAAATGACACATTCTTATCCGTAGATATGTGACTTCCTATGTTTATTTCAAGAAGATTGCCTGGTTTTGGTGACAAATGCACTTTATTAATTTTGGAATCAAGATGAGTGCACAGCAAAGAGGCAATGAACTGTGCATTCAATTCTTTGTGTGTGTTATCATCAGAGTGGCTTTCCTGACTCCAAGAAGTTGTGCCTGTGCAAAGTCATTGAAAACAATGGCATTGAAAACAATGTTTCTGAGAGCAGTTAAGGCTGAAAAACTTTTAGCTTTGCTGCAAAATTAATTTAAGATTTCCAGCTCTTAGATCAAACCTTGGACACACAAAATAAACTATGAGATTGAATGAGATGGTACTTTTAAATACACAGTGCAGACTGGTCTTTATAGGTCACATAAACCAGAGTTTAAGTCCATGCAGCTCATCAGATTTTGCAAGTCAGTCATTTGTGGTTCCATACAAATCCTACAAGTCTGTCAATGTCTTGCTGAAATCATATCCCCATTTCTGTTCCTCTTGACCAGATAGACAGAAAAATTTTACCTCAAAAGGAGGCATAGCAAAACACAGTTTACAGCAGCACCAAGAGTTTGGAATTCCAGCTCTGGGACCAAAAGCTCTCTCTGTATTATCAGGTAACTTCAGGATCAGTCCCTGGTCTTTGGTCATCCACAGTGTAGGATGAATGCAAGCCACAGAATTTTAAACATGCATACCTGTATGGCTGGAAGGAAGAAACTGGAAGATTTTGTATTTATCTGGGTATGAGATAAATATGATACTCCACAGCCAGGCCTTCTGGGTCACCCATCCTCAATCCTGCAGGGCTCCAGGGGCTTGACCAAACCCATCCTGGGTGATGGGTGTTTTGCAATGAAGATGTTTTGCTGTGAGAAATGAGCTCTCATAAACAGTTCAGGATGTGATAGAGTCCCTGGTTAGTGCCAGTCTTGCCCAGAGACAGCCCTAACCCCTCTTGATCTGTGAAGGTCACCCATACTGTGATCCTCAACAAAACCAAATCTCAAAGCATCTGAAGAGCAGACGGGTACCTCCTCAGCTGGCACCCCTGCACACAAACAGCTGACTCAGCTATGTGTGGGATGAGAAGGGATGCAACCATAACATGAAAAGACTGACAGACAGGTTGGGATGTCAGCCCCGGGACCACTATAACCTCCAGTACTGTTTTTGGAGGGCTCAATTTCTCTTGGATTTTTTATTTGAATCTCCAGTCAGACTGATATTTAAATTTATCTGGTCTCCAGAACATTGTACTGGCTCATGAGAGGACTGTTTTATCTCTGTTTTGAGACTCTGCTGTGTTGGAAAGCCTTCATTTAAAGTCTGCAGAATGGTTTGTGACTGCATCAGCTACGCACTGTTTTCTGCTTGTCTTTTGTCTCCTTCAGTAGAGTGTGTTTGAGACTGGAGTAGCCCCATGTGAAAATGACTCAGTCCCTGAGTCCATTTCATCTGGAAACCACCGAGAACCAATAAACACAGAATCCCACATTGACATTAATGCAAACCACTTTTTAGAGCAGAAGTTGACATTACCAGGCGCCAACAGATGGCTTTTATGAGCCACTGAAAAGTGCTATTTGTGGAGACAATTCAGCATACAAACCGTGTGTAGGGAGCAAGAAACAAGGTTGCCTCATTTTTATCAGATTATTTAGCATAAAAACATCACTTTTGCTTCTCAAATTTTGACTTATTCCTCTTGCTGCTGCTTTACTTGAACAGATTAAACCAGATTTGTCTAGGGTGAAATTTTGACTTGAATTAAGATAAAAGCTGTGTTTAATCAAGTACCTCATGCTCTGTAGCTTCCCAGACATTCTTTATCTCCTATTTGAGCACATTACCTACCTCTTCATAATTTTAATTTTGTATCAACAGTTGCCAAGATTGGTTGTAACTGTCCTCCCTGACCAGCAGGTACTTAATCAGGAATTATTTGGGATGGCCAGACTCTTTAAAAAAAAACAAAAGCAATGCTTTAGAAATATTTGTTAGTGTTTAAACTAGTCTCCAGAGCTTTTTTTGGCAAGTGAAGAGAGTTCTGTCTTTTAGACAAACTCCTAGTTTTCCAGTGCCTTCTCTATTTCCATGCGAGTTCAATACCTTGGCCAATAAAGTCACAGAATTCTGGAAATATTTCTTTATAGACAAATGTTTTCTCTCCTTATAACCCTGGAGAGGAGAGATTGTGCTGGGTGGCAGAGGGAAGTTCCCAGAGATGTACCTATGGCTGGGTTTTGAGCTTCTGACTTTACAGGGGATCTGATCATGATGTCGCTCACAAGTAAGTTTTCTGGTAAACAGGAATACCAACAGGACTTCTAAAGCAGGCTTTAGGACATTGCACAAAAGCCACATCTCCAGTTTATTTGGTATAATTATTTTTTTTTTTTCTGAACAACACTAAGATGTTTATCACCATTTGCCTTCAAATTTCCCACTGTTGCACCAAGACAGTTCAAGTGGCAACAGTAGGAGAACCAGTGTTTGCAGAACTGGTATCATCTAAGCCAGGTCTTTGAAATGGTGTTGGTGACTTCAGGTTTCACCTTATTTCAGAACCCAGACTGGGATATGTTTCAGAGACAAAGAATTTGGTGTGAGTCTCTGGAGAGACTTATCATGGTTCAGGTTATGCAGTTGGCAAAAGAGGCCTCCATCATCAACTTTAGAAAGTGCAGAATAGCTGAAAATACTTGTAGTCACTGTAGATCCCACTGTATGTACCCCTGTTGGATTGACCATCATTTTCAGTTGGAAATATGAGAAAAAGTGTGTTTAACAACACAAGCAAACAGAAGTGTGTTGTCCTCAAGCAGTTAATGAGATGTGGTGACCACACAGATAACTGTTGAGACTTAGTTTCCTTCCTCTTCTTAAAATGAGCTGACTGATCAAGGCACAAACCAGCCTCTCTGGGATGTGATTTGGATTGGTATGGCTTGAGACACATTGCTGTGACCAAGACATGAGCAAGACACGAGCAAGACACCAGAACACAGTCCTTGTGCACAGACCTGTCAGTAGAAGCTAGTCCGTTCCTAATAATACCCAAATATTTGCAGACCAACCTTCAGAGGACCCATCAGAGAACACATTCTTTCATAGAAAGAATCAGTCCAGGCACCTAGTACTTCAAAAAAGAGGGAAAAAAAAAACAAAACCAAAACCAAACAACTTTGAGCTGTTAGGTGTTGAAAACAAATCTTAATAAATAGAACATTTGTGATTTTGATGTACAGTGTTCAAATGTGATGAGCCCCAACATATTTCTTTAAGAGTCTGTTTTGTTCTTGACTGGTTTTCAGTGTATTTGGAACAGGCTCTGAAAATGTTAGGGCATCATATAGATAGAGCGCTACAAACACTCCAGGCTGGAGAAACACAGAAAAATCTATGCAGTCTGTTTTTCCATCTGTGGTCTGTGGATCCCTGGAGGGAGGATGAGGGCAGGGGGCTAAGAGGGTCTGTGCTTACTTCTTAGGGATCCTGGAGGAGTAGTTAGGGAAAACAAAAATACTCAGGCTAACTTCACTATCCAGGGGTTCCTGGCTCTGCAGGAAATGTCTGCAGGTCTGCAAGTTAGGAAAAAAGAAAAGAAAAAAAAAAAAAGAAAAAGAAAAAGAAAAAAAGAAAAGGAGCTGAAAACCATTAAAATACACCAACATTGGAACAACACAATCTTTCCAGACTTTACTGTGAATTCACTCACTTCCAGGGGATGCTGGAATAATTTATTTGTTTGTTTGTTTTCTTTTTTTTCTATTCTTCTTTTGTTCTGTCTGTATATTGATCACAGTTTTTGTCTGTGCCCCCAGGCTTGTTTGTAAAATGGGGGCCCTAATGCTCGCTTATCACAGTGGGGTCTTAGGAGCAGCTGGGCGAACTCCACGGGGTCTGGTGGTGCAGCCCAATGCTGCAGGCTCTTTGAAAATTCAACAAACTTCAATGTTCAAGGGCTCAAGTGGGATTTGCCTTATAGAGCTATGCAAACAGCCTCACTCTAGGTCTGAAAAGGCTTTTGAGAAGGTTACGTGAGGCTTTGTGAGTGTAGATCCAACTTGTACAGATTTAAGGCTCTATGCAAATATTTAGGGCAGTCCTAGTTCCTAGGCTGTGTTCATTCACTCTGTAAAGTCCTCTTGAAGGATTAAAGGTGTTACCAGAGTGCATGATGAATTAGGAATTCATAATAAATGTACCTAATCTTAAGTATATTCTGCACAAAAGGAGGCCATATTAGCCATAAAGAGAAGCAAAAAAGACTGGTACTTTGAAGAATGGTGCATGCATAAGGACTCTAGATTATTATCAAGTCATATAGAAAACATCCCAAGGCTTGCTTCTGTGTCTCATATAAATACGAGTTGTGGGTTAATATTATTCTGCCATCCCATGGGGGTAACACTAATCATGGCCCACAAATGACCTGCGTGACTTATTGACAACTTCAGCATATGCTTATTTGAATAAGCAGAGATCTTTTTGATGGGAAACCCATGGCAGGAGGTATAAGGTATAGACTCTAATGGTGGGTTAAGGAGGATGTTCCTAGAGGTCTTTGTTCTGGAAGAGTTCATCACTGGATTGGGAACTCCTCTATTGTGTGCACAAGTATAATGGTGAAGAAGATGCAGTCTCATAGCTAATGCTAGTTACCTTTCTAAGGTTTCCTTTTGGAAAACAAAACAAAACAAAAACAACCAAACCCCCCCACCACCAACAAATGTAGTTGTAATTTTGCACTTGTAACTAATTTTATGTAAAAGAGTCTTCTATAAGATCAGTCCTCAAGAAACCACACCAGAAATTTCAGAGAAGCGGATATTTTCTGAGATTTTTGATAAACTTTGGGTCCAACTGAGCTGGGTACATAATGACAACAGTCTCTCTGGGAGTACTTTTTCATAGACAAATCAAGACCTATAATTAAAGAAAACCTCAACACGTTAAAGTTCACAGTATTCTTGTTTTTATTTTCATTCCACCAGTTGGATATAGGTCTGTGTGGCTTCTTGGCTCTAATCCGAGCTATTGACTATTCCTAGCCAAAGACTGCATCCAGCTGATGGATTTATTAACGGAAATGACAGGGGTCTGCATTTGAACTTGAATGTCTCAAGTTTAACTTCTCTTGACAGTCTCTCAACTTTGCTCTTAAACAATTTGAAGTAATTTGCCCACAATTACTGACTGAGAGTGAACCAGCTTTAGTCAATATATCTCTCTCTTTGAGGAAAAATGTTGCAGTTGGTTCTCTGTGAAAGAAGTGCTGGTAGTATTTGCACTGGAAATAAAAAAATAAAAGAAAAAATGCCCTGCATAAAATAAGGTGATTTATCTGCAAGAGACATGATAAGGATATTACTTTTAATGACAGCTCAGCTAAAATAAAATGTACAATGACTTTAAGAGGTTATAATTTGAGAATCGTGTCTTCTCATGAAGACAGAAAAAGGGCAGTATAAAAAATTGATCATAGGGATACCTATCTCACACAGAATACATTTTTCAAAGGGGAACACCTTTCATGCTTTCAAAGGGAGCCCTACCACTTGAAAAGACATTTATCAGAAACAGGAAACAAGAGGTCTGTGAAACTTGCAGCCTGAAACTGAAAACTGCAGAAACATTTCCCTGGTTTTGTTGCAAACTTGAAATTTTGGATATATACAATATACAAATCTTCAGAAAAGTCTTTGTCTTAACCGTGATGTCTGGAAAGGGTCTATGAGAGGTACCAGAAGTACTGCCTTTTCTTTTTCATAGGATGCTAGGAAGTAACAAAGTGGCCTGATTATTGCCCATTAAAATAAGTAGAAGCAGAAAGCACTTAGGAACCTCAGAAAAACAGACCACCTACCTACATGTTATTTATGTATTTAAAAGCCTATTTTTAGTTTGATGCAATAAAAAAGCTAAGATAAAACATGGCCTGTACCTCAGTCTGTTCCTTGATTTCTTCCCAAAGCCAAATACAAGTCAGTGTGTCTTGCATGTGGTTCTGCTTTATCAGCTCAACTTGGCCAAGTATTTTGGTTCAAGCTCAAATTTTTATTCTTTAAAACACAGTTAGATTTTCCCTTCCAAGCACCTTAGCAATTGTGTCAGTTTGGGCCATAAAACTTAACAGATTTTGTACCACTGCTGCTAGATCTGCTGTTATGTCTTCTGGAGATGCTCCTAGACACAGGACATAGCTGTGTGATATTTTAAAAGCTGTTATCAGTAATGTTCTTGAGCTTGCTGTGAACATAGTTTGTTTCTCATGCTTGTACAATCTTTCTGTTTTCCCTGTATATTTATTTGATTTGGACTGGTATAACATTTGCTGATTCTGGTGATTTTTTGTGTCAGACTAAAGGAGCTGGAACTTGTGTGTATTTCATGAATATCTGAGACTTTTGCATAGCAGGTAGATCAACACAATCTCAGCAAAAACTCCAGGGATTCCTATCTCTATGCAGATGACAAACACCTTCTTGAGCCAAGCTCGCATTCTGACAGCTAATGGAATTAGTGTTTTTGGTTTGCACACCGCTGCCAAAGTAACTGGTGCACAATACAACAGTGACTTGTCCATTCATTAAAATCTGAACTGAAGAGTTTCATGGTGTTTTTTGTACAGCTGGAGAAATAGCTTGATCCAAATGCCACTGGAATAGTTGACAAGACTGTTAACTTTTCTGGGATTTAGACAGAACCCACAACAGTTAGGGATTTTTGGAGGGCAGGTGTTTTTACATGGCCTTTTGAGATGTATCCTTCTAGATAGATATCTTATGTAGAATATGTGCTGAAGGTTGAAAAGTACAAACCATCAAAACTCATTAGGACCATCACATGGAGATTCATGAACTTCTACATTGTTTGCTCAACAGAATTAATTATTTCATAGTCTCTAGACTCTTAAAGTCCCTTCTAGAGTTAGATTATGTTCTTGTAGTTCATACGTGATTTCACAACCCAGGGAACCATGTTCAGTCCATGCTGCTTTTGGCCCACTGATGGATTTACTTTCAAAGGCCATAGTTCAGTTTCTGTCATACAAAGGTAAAACATTACCCTGAATGCATGCATTTTATGGAATAAGTAAAACAGGCCACTTGTTGGGCAGTTTCTAACACCTGTACTGGATACTTAAAACTCCTGTGAAGCTGATGATACCCCGTTCAGCTCACAGCAGTCTGCGTCCTGCTGAGAATACAAATGGTTTGTAGTGGTGCCTGTGCCTCATGCTCATTGCCATGTCAGGAAGTGAATGAATATGGACACTTAATTGTTGACAACCAACAACATAGTTTTGGCATAAATCGCATTTTTTACATAAATTTCCTTTTGTATAGCACTCTAAAGTCAATGGATGTTTACAGAATGCCAAATTCGCTCCAAGGACAGTGCTGAACTGAATTTAGCACAAGTACAGAGAAAACAGAAGCAAAAATACACCACTTTTCTTTTTCATAGCATGAAGCCAGTAGACCAGTTCAGATCTTCATACAAGCTACAGCATTTTCTTCAGAGCCTTTTAAAACCCAGGCTGGTTATACGAAAAGTTGGAGTCATCTCTCTTTGCAGTCCCATCCCATGTTGGTTATAGGGAAAAAAGCCCTCATTGGTAATGAGTGGCTGAGGGTGACTGTTCCTCCACCCAGCAGTAACACCCCACAAGCCATGAGAGCCTGGACTACTGAGAACCACGGTCAGGAAAATGACTGAGATTTCCTGACAACGTCAGGTGGCCAGGGAGCTGGGGCAGGTGACAGAAACCAGGTCTCCAAAGCTACAAGGCCGGCAGAGATCAGCTGTCAGTCAGCCTGTGACTTGTTAGAGCATCTTCAAAACTAATACATCCTTGCAGAACTTTTCCATTCTGACAAATAGATAAGGTCAAGTATCTGTTAATACATCTGGCATCGATCTCTGTCTGATCGGACATCTGTTTTCTTCTTCTCACAGTTCAACTATTTCTCAGAGTGAGGTCAAGTTTTGATCGCAGTCTAGTACTAGACTCATATCCTTCCTGCAGTGCAGCTTCAGACTGATGGAAAATTGTTTTTTTCATAGATTCTCAATTATATTTTTTCTCCACCATCATTTAACTGTTAATTTCTCCAGCCACTGTTAGTGCATTTGGTATAATATTCAAGTTTATGTGCTTCATTCAGTCTGCAATGACTTCTTCCTCATGTGCATGACTTGCAGTGAGACTGATGTTTTGGTATTTTAACCTGTAGGGAAAGGTAGAAAAAAGCATAGAGAGAAGACAGAAGTGTCTGGTTCACCTCAGGAGTGTTTAATAAAAATCTGAGACAATCCTGGTTCATTTTTGAAAGTGAGTGAGTTACACCCTTTGCAACTGGAGGACAACACTGCCATTGAATAAGAGCTATCTCTCTAGGTTCCTACCAGATGTAAATAACATTAGAGAAAAAAATATTTTACACATTAAAATGCTTGCTCTCCAGCTATGACGTGAACGGAGATGCATAGGGCTAGTTAAGCAGCAGTTTTATTTTACAAATGAGGAGACTATGTGTTCATTTGCCCAGGATGAAAAATGAGACGCTTTCTTCTCCCTTTTTGCCCTTTTGAGAAAAGCTGCAGGTGGATGTTGTAGGAAATGGTTGTTGCCTGTGAGTATAGCAGAGGAGAAAGCACAAGTGAGGAGTAAGAACTGCTGCAGCCAAAGGTCAGAATTGGAATAGCATGAAATTACTATAAATTTTCCACAATTAAATTTAGACTGGATTGCTTGAATCAATAAAACTACCTTACGGTTAGTTTAATGAGGGCAAAGCAACTTGTCAGCTCTTGAAGCAGAGCTTGGTAAGCTTTCAAGATCCACTACGTGATGTGGTAACCGCCACGGGAGCTCTGCAGCACTGCCTGCAGTTGGCAGCAACTGCCGAAATTCCCCTGGGAGGGTCCTTCTGCCTGGCAAAGGACAACTTGCAGCATGATGTGACTACTGGCCACAGGTGGCCAAACTCCTTTTCCTGGCCCCAAGCTGTCGCTGCCGCTGTCATCATGAAAGGTCATGTGGAGGCCTGGCTTGTCTGAAAATGTCATTCATTGTCTTTTTCTGCACATAGTGTGGGTCTGTTCAGTTGCAAACACACCTGGGGCCAGTTTAGATGTCCAAGGGTCTCCAACCCTACTAGTAGCACTGCAGGAGGCAAGTCTTCTGTAGATCTTGTGTCTTGCCTGCAAAACTCACGTCCCAGATACACAAGGGCATTTTGCATGGCAAACACACCTCTGTTTAGGAAACTAATTATAACTCAAACGGAGTTTTGTAAATCTAGGTATCTACAATGCAGACATCTGTATGAACTACAATATTTCAGTTGACTACACCATGACTAAATCAGTTGAGATTTAGTCAGAATAAGTCACTGAGATCTGTGGTGCAATTCATCTTATCCTGAAGCAGACATCTAAAATTGGTCACATGACTCCCACCCTAGAAGTGCCAATTTCTCTCCATTGACTGTAAAGGGAGCCCAATGTGAGATGACCTGATGTAACCCTCCATTTTTCGGATGTCAAAAGTTAAGTGAGCTCAATTTCTTTTTTTGTAGCCCTGGTCGTATGTGAACCCTGATGAAGCTCCCCAAATCCAAGAGTTTCTGGTTGGAAGAAGGAGAGGTACAGTATTAATGATTTACAAACCCAGGTTTTGTCCGAGTGATAGGGTCAGCTCTGCCATCCACAGAGACAGGCGTCAGCTCAATATCTCATAGTGCCTAGTTTAGTTCAGGCCAACTGCCCAAGTCTGACCACAAAAACAGCTACTAAAGTTGCCCACTTAAACAACTGTGGGGTGAGTGGCATTTTCCAGTTTAGAAATCAGAGTGAAGAAATTGATTTGCTAAACTGTACATGTGCGTTTTCCCGTCTCTTATTAACATTTGTGGTATTTGCAGTATTTAAAGACTATGCCTTTTTTCTCCTTAGACCATTGGTGCTTGGTTGCAATCCAGAGCACAACAGCTCTGTAGATAGTGCTGTTGCATGTTCCTCCCAATATGTCTGAAGACAGAATTAACTGATATAAGCAATTATAAGACCACAAGATTCATAATGGACTTTCTTTGGAGTAACTACTTAAGATAAATGGATATGATGTCACTAAACTGCTCTCTGATTATCCTTTAAAATCATAAACCCTCTTGCAGGTAACACTTGGGATGTTATATAGGTGCATAAATACAAAATTCATTGATGCCATATTGATTTTATACAGTGACTCAAAGCATTTATCTTAGCTCTACTTATTACTTAACTCCAAGGATGGCAGCAGAATCAGGTTCTCACCAATGGGAAACATTTTTCAGGTTTGTCTGAAGAGTGATACAAGTCGTTTGGTAACAGTATTTTGCATAATCACCTGTTTAAATGATTACCAGCATCATCCTTCTGATGATACTCTATAATAAACCTAATGATTTCTGAAAACTTTATATAACCTTCCCTAACTGGCCCAGACATGTCAAGGTTTTCTGGTCTAACAGTCAGCAAGGTGAAGAAATTGTGCTTAGCATGTGTAAGCCTTTTTCCTGCAGTGTCAAAGCCAAATGTTTTGCCAAACGGCTTGCTCATGTGTAATGTTTTCTGAACAGCTGATACTGCCCTGCATCACAGAGCCTTTGTGTTGCTTCTTGGATCAAGAAGAGAGAAAATAACACTGTCTTTGGGATTGGTTTAGTGATTAATCTTTTGAGTTTTTATTTTGACTTTTTTTTCTTATTTTCAGATAGAGTAACTATGATTACTTCATGCTGTTCTTTGAGTTTGTGATATTTATGTAGTATTTTCCTGTCAGGGAGGTGGGAAATTGACTCCTCAGTAGGGTTAAAAGTGTGCTTATATAAACAGCAGCATAAAATGCAAAGCATGTTCTGAAGTTATTTTGTCATTCCTTTCAAAATCAAAGAAAATTTGAAGAATATGATTCAGTGGAAACCTTACTTTGCTTTAATTATGGTAACATTTAACCCTAATGGAAGCCTGTGAGTTTCCTACAATGACATATTGAATGCTTATGGTAGACCGAGATGGTGGCATGCAAAAATGTTAATAGATGTCCAGATCTCTTTTGCTGATTAACAGTTCCCCAGTGAAAACAATCTGGAAAGAGCGAGTCTTAGCCTAGAATGAAGGTTGAGATTTGTTTCATGTTTCAATCAACCCAGGAGAAATCTCTCAGAAAAGGGGGACACTGTAATAACTCAAGGAGTTCCCAGCACCCTGAGGACAAACAGCTTGCTCCTACTTCTATTCTGGAGCACACCTCCTTCAGCTGTGCCTGCAAAGCTATATGTGTTGGATCAAAAAACAGATCTGGGTAAAAAATATCCTCTTTTTTTTTTTTTTTTCCCCCCTTTATTTTTAGCCTGATCGGAAGACCCCATCAGTATTTCTGACAACAGCACCATTGAGAAGGTAGAGTTTTATAGCATGGTAACAGAAACTAGCACTGCAATACCATCACTTGTGGCTTCAACAGCATCAAACCACGGCTCCAGCCTTGACACATCACGATGGCAGAGGCACGTCCCTTTCTGGCTCTGCTTGCTTGGTGGTTCACTTGACTGGTACTTTCCCTTTAAACTGAACAAAGATGAGATGTTTTAATTATCCTTCTCATTTTAGTGGAACTGAGGTCATTATTTAGCTATTTAATATTTTCTGTGTCAGCATCATTATTTTTTCCACTAAATGTCCTTATCTCCTGTTGTGTTTTCATATTCCTGAGAAGATCACAGGTCCTCAGTAGCATGAAGCTTTAAATATATTGATGTTAAAACCCGCAGATTCCGATGAGCCAGGATTAATCTCAAGGGCTTCCGTATGTCAAAGGCAACATGGGAGTTATGCAAGGAACTGATCTGAAAATTTCCTTGAAGGCTATCTGTCATCAAACACAGACATTTCATGTAAAATTCTTATTCCTGGAATTTAACGCTTTAAAAAGTTACACATTACTTGTTTTCTGGCAGGATTTGTTGCACCACCGAGTGCAGTTAGTCCCAACATGTTGTGAAACAAAGTGCTTAATGCTAAAAGCAGCAGGAATGCTGGGTGTTTGGGCCTCCCTCTTAAAAGCACATCAGTCTGCACACACTGGAGTTAATGCAGTCTGTTTTCCTCTAGGTCATATCTTGTGGTTGGCTGTCTAGTGTCTAATGAAGTGTGTGTTCATGTTGCATCTTTCAGTACTTTACAAGCTTTCGTTGGCAGCCGATTTTCATGAAACATCTCTGAGATTTCTGCTCTTATGTTAAATTTGATTTTAATATAGCAGGACTGTCACACAGTTTCTCTTGAAAATACACACACACACACGCACATATACATAAAATAGCTACTTAAGTTCTATATCCTTAGAAAAAGAGTTTAAGAAGCCTTGGCTCCAAGTAGTTAAACTAATTCTGAATTTGCTTGCTGGCTTTGCTTGTGTGCAAATCACTGTTGCAGTGGTCAACTTCTGTATTCACTGGTGGTTAACATTATCCATATCTCAGCCTTCCAGTGATGTTCTTGCAGAAGCAAGTTGCCTTGGGTTTGTTTGCATCAGGAAAGTGTGAAGGCTGTCAGTGCTATTGAAAATAATGTAGTGGTTTGGAGGGTTTTCTTTTGTCCAATGAATGCTAAGGGGTAACACCTTGTAGTTTGTAACTTAGCCTGGTGATTGCAGTGAAATTACAGCTTGTGGCAGAAACAGATGATAGTTGTGTCTGCGATGCAGAGTCAGGGCATTTGGGTGAGGTTTTAATGAAGCAGTATATTGTTACCCATCCCTAGATCCAATAGCTTGTCATCTAGTTGTGAGCAGAATAATTACCAGTGATAAGGATTCATTAAAAAGGTAACGTGCTCTTAAAAGGCACTGCTGTCTGAAGCTCAGCCTTTGGGTATCAAACCTCTGAGTGGGAATCAGGGAAAGGCAATGAGATGACAGCGTACAGCTCAGAGGATTGGGATGGAGTAGAATGCTTTGTAATGTCACCCACCTTTTTCTGAAAGAGCACACTGGAAAGAAGTCAGAGGAATACCCAGTTGTAAGATCTGCAATGGGACTTACCACTTCCAACCTTTTTAATTATAGAAAATACGAAGAGCTCAATAATATCTGGCTCCACAGATGTGCACAGGCTAAATAGCAGGGACGAAAGCAGCAAATTGGATCTGAAATGAAAAGCATTTAGAGCAACAATGACTCTGGGAGCTTCAGAAGTAAAGAGGCTTTTGGGAAAATAGGAAGAAAAAAGAATAGCTTTGTCTCTTTTAGGGACGATGTCTTCACAACTTTTTTTTTGCCCTTTGGGTTTGTGAAGGAGTGATTTGGCTGACTGTCAGGATAAATAGAACTGCAGAAGTTTGCTGGCCTCTATGTGCTTAGGAGAAGGAACAACACCACTTTTTGACCTCTCACTGAGCTGCTTGGTGAGATACTCATAGCTAACTGCCTTGAGATGAAGTTAGGACCATGTATGCTTTTTTTTTTTTCTTTTGAGGTTGGGAATGCATCTTCCTTCTTCCATTGCTGGATGGGACTGAATGGAAGAAGGGGTCTGTCATTCATGGAGAGGGCCTGTTCTTTTCCCTACGGCAGCCTGGGCAAGCAGCAAGTGGGTAATATTGGAGTGAGGTCATGTCCTCTCAGTGTGGCTGGTTACTACAATTAGACCATTCGGTTTGTTAAGTATTTCCATGTGCTCCTGAAAGCAGCTGAGGGGAGTGCGATTTCACGGCAGGTTTGAAGGCTGGGAGATGTGTAACCAGCTCTCCCCGCAGTTATTTTTCTTACTGATCTTCGATGTCCAGTTCAGTGCTCTAGGACAACTGCCCTCCCACCTTCGTGGAGTCCAGGACTCTGGGCACTGAATGAGACATTACCCTGAGGGTCTCCCAGCCCAGGTTTTGGGCATGGTTTCCCCAACCTTGATCAACCAAGAATCCTCCTGTGTTCTGTGAGCACTAAAAATGATCTGCTGAGGTCTTTTTCTTCCTGTTCTGGTCATTCTTTCCCTTTGGAAATCTCATCCAACAACACTTTATTCCTCTGACTGGCAGTATGTCAGGCGGAATTAAGGAGATGAAGGATGGAAAGCTTTGGGGTTTTTAGACACATTGCTCTAAAAATGATCAAATTTCTCAAGCCCACATTCAGAACAGAAGTGGGGAAAGACTAAACAATGTAGTAGCGTTATTATATACTATGTATTTCATGTATTGATATAATTTTACTTTATTAGCAGATTAAATGTACTGCTTTTTAGTGATTCTCTAGGACACAATCCTCTTTTGATCTCACCGGAGTTACTTCCTTCTCTCTCCATCTGGGAAGACTTTTGATGCCGCTCATTTAGGGAGGAAGGGGATGGTGCACCCCTGCACTCTCTGCTATGAGGGCTTTTCTGCACTTTTCTTACTGGGGCCATGGAGTCTCTTCTGCTGTCTGTTTACTGATTTTACACCTCTTTTTGTACTCTTCCAGGGCATGTACTGTGAACTGGAGACCCCAGGAACAAGGATGTCAGTATTTCTTTTCCATTTGCTTGGGTGTCAGACAGTCCTACCTGAGAGTGCTTAATGCATTTCAGGTCTATTACTCCAACAACTATTTTGCAGTTGAGGTTGAGCAGTAAAGCTGAAACCCCCACTGCCTCTCTCTCTTTACTCTTGTGGCAGTGCAAAGCACATTTTAAAGTACATTTTTTGTACTCTGCCTTAAGAATACAGCACTGACCAGGGGCGAATGGTCCCTGTAGCTCTATTAATGTTAAATGAGGCTTTTCATAAATCATGACTGAATTTCCTACGTTACATTATGCCAGAAATTATCTTAGTGCTCAGTGAAATTAAAGTAGCAAACAAGGATTGATATCTAAGTCGCATATCTACCTAAAAGTATATTACAACTCCATTAAAGAGTACTCCATTAAAAAGTTGAAGATAATTTAACACATTAATTTATATTGCTACCATTAAATAGAAACACAGTATATTTTTAATGCTGAAAAATGTTTATCTGGCAGCTTAATTAAATATTTACAACAAACAGAAACAGCTGAGATCTAATTTTCAAATGCTACTCGGTCATGTTTGGAGAAGGGTAAATATACCTGCATCTGTCTGCCTTTCTAAACAAAAAGGTTGCTAGCTACAGGGGATCACTGGAAGATTTATATGTCTTTTTTTTGTCTTTCATCTACCTAAAACAAAATTTGTACTGCAGCTATAATGATGTAAGTAATAAGGGAAATGGTAATCAAGCAGCATTTAACAGTCTGAAATTGTCTAGAAGTGAAATGCTTCAAATGAATGTTTAAACTGCATAATAATTTTATTGGGAGACTGGAAAATGAGGACTCATCACATGTTGCAGATAGACGGATGGAGAGCTAAGGGTCATCATTTTCCATGAGTCCACCCCTTGCTGATGAAAATGGTCCTTGCACTGATTACTGTGACATGCGTGCCTCATTCTGCAAAACTCAATCCCTGTTTAAATATTTACACTGGAGGTCTTCTTGCCATTTTGGCACTGATCATCTGCACAGCCTTTTCCTATCATTTCGAAGGCTGGGTTTACAAGAATTGGTGCAACTGTTCTATGCTGTTCCAACCCTGTGTGTAGACCCTGGTGCCTCTGAGAAAGCAGCACACAGAAGAATGCTGGGAGTATTTACAGTTTTTTATTTGCTTGAAAACGTCTCACAGGTGCAAAGCTGGAGGATACTCGTGTGGTTGAATGACCCAGAACTATTTGATTGAAGCGGTGAGAGCACCGCCTTAATTTTCTTTTGCTCTTTGCAGTCATTCGCACACCCATCAGTCAGTGTGGGAGTACCTCACACCTGTCCAGAGTGGTGAAAATCACAGCACAAGGTACTGGAGAATCCCAGATTGTGGCTCTTCAGTGTCTTCAGGCTGCAAATAGGGCAGGACTGTGTCACTCTTGGCTAAACCACCTTGGATCCCTCTGGTTTGTGGCAGTCTGGTGCAAGACAAGCCTTAGCATTGAAGAATGAGGTGAATAGACAAGTTGTGCAAAACATGGATCTCTCTCTGTCCCCCCTGCTATAACTTCCACTGTGGGAATTCATGTTGCCAAAGGAGATTAATGCAGTCACAGAAGGAAAAGAGTTGTTAACTAGTGACAGTCAGCAAAAGTGGACCAAATACTTTGGGGCTGGTGCTGTTCTCCGCTGGTTCAAGGTTGAAGCTTTGCTCCTCACTTTTCTTTGTGTTGCCCTTTTCAGAGAGCACTGAAGAATTTTCCCTGATGGTAAATTCTTCAGGAAAACACAGCTTATTTTGGCCGCCCTTTCCTCATGGTAGCTACAAACATGGCCAAGGGAAAGATGGTAATTGCCAATATCCAATTCTCACCACATCCATGTATATACACTAGACACAACTTGCAGCAGCAGTGAGTTGCTCTTATTTATGGCAAATCCTTAGGGGGCACCCGTTGTCATTTGAGATATCTTTGCTCATCTAAGCTGTCCGCATGACACTGGCAGACATTTTGTAAAGCATAAGAAGGACCTCATTGTTCCAGTCTACAGCCTCTGTATATGAACAGGCTCTAATAAAGCATATGATAATATTTTTTCAGGAATGCTGGTCCCCAAAAGGGAGGTTCATCTGTATGTCGGGGTCTACATACTGTGACAATGTACCTTCTCCCACGGCTGCATCCTTGGCCGTGCACTGATGATGTGTTTCCCTGTTTCAAAGCAGCAGATTACTGTTTGGAAGAGTTCAGTGGCCTTACAAAGAAATGTTTCAAATGGGTGAAATCTCTCTGGCCCTCTGTTCTTTTTGTACTCGCCAGCTTTCCCTGTGGGTGAGTTTTTCCTCCTCTCATTCAGAGGCTTAACGAAAGTCATTAAAATTGCCACAAAGCTGTCTGTGAGCAATTCCTGTGTGTGAAAGAAAACAGACAGGACGATGTTGGAAGTAACATTTGGTTTTGAAAAACTCTTTTCATTCTGCTGATCTCCTTGCCCGCTTCAATCACATGAAACAGAAACAAGCATTTAACTAATAAAACATTTCTGTAAAATCACTTTTTCTTGCGCTTGTTTTATATTGCATGGATATATCAATTTTCCCTGCATAAACAAACAAGAGTAATAATTCCTGGATGTTTGAGAATATAGCTATCTCTTATCATCAAGCCCATTTAGGTGATTAAAAGGAATAATAAGAATGGTATTTTATGTTGAATACAGCGCCTTTTATTTGGACACTAACACACTGTGGTCCTTACTTACCAACATCCTAAGCAACTAAATTCTCATGAGGAAAATTAGCCTTTGAGGGCTAATCAGAAACACAGCAGAAGCGCATTTGAAGGGGCACATATTTCAGGAGCTGGCTGAAGGATGAATGTTAAGAAGTAGTCTTGAATGCAAGCTGCTCAGAGCAGAAAATGGTTTGTTGTCACCAGAAGTGAGCATGAATACGTTTTCCTGTCTTGTGAAAAATGCTGAAAATTCAAGGAGTTCTTTATGCCAAAGCCATGCACATTGGAGACCTATCAAAATGGTTTTTACTTATTTATTTTTCCTGATAAATGAGAAAGGGAGGTTGAGGAACAGAGGAGGCTTGGGAGAGTGAAGAGCGTGGTAGTCGGTTCCCTTTCCTGCATGTCCTGTGGATGTTCTGCTTGTTAGGAGGGAAGGGGCTCTTTCAACCTCCCCTCCATGTCTGATACTGCTCTGAGTAAACAACCGTGCATGAACATGTATTGGAATAGAGTGGTTTGTGTCTCCTTTCTCTACTCAGGTACTGACTGGGGATTTTGATTTCTCATCTTTTCAAAAAAAAAAAACAACAACCAAACAACCAAACAAACAAAAAAAACCAAAAAAAACCACCCACCACCAACAAAACAACAACAACAAAAACGAGGAGCAAAGGCTCTTGTTGGTTCATCATTTTCACAAGGAGTATCTTCCTGAACATTTTCCAGTCAATTAGTTCTACTCTTTTTCCATGTTCAACTCAGCACCTAACTTTCTCGCTCTGTGCCAGGAGTGATGGCGCTGCTGTGACACAGGAGATAGAAGTCCTGCTGTGCTTCTTGTGACACAGTGAGGAGGGAGAGAGACTGGGGCACAAGCAGCAGCGCTTTGTAGGACTGGGATTAGTCTTGAGCACTCTCTTGGTGTCTCAGGAGAGCAACGGCACTGGAAGGCAGAGGACAGACCCTTCAAGTCTTCTGGAGCTGGACCCAGTGAGCTTAGCCTGTATCAGCACCGTTCCTACTTATGTGAAATACTTAGCTATACAAACAAGAGTAACAAAGCAAAAACACAACCATCCTGGCAGCATCAGGAAGAAAGGGAGATAGACTCCCCTCTTCTCTTCTGTCCCCACCCCATTCCTTGGCTCCAGAGGTTAGAGACCCAAGGTTAGGGCAAACCCTCTTGGCAGTGAAGTAGCCTTTTGAGTTAGATCAGCTATGAGAGAAGGTAAAAGTAAGCTGATGCATGTCAGAGCACTAAAATGCACTGAAGAGGAACACAGTGACCATTTGGGAAGCGTACCATTAAATAGGCAAACTTCTACTGTTGCGAGAGCATTCAGCGGGGACTCCCCTAGATTGGCACCATCACCCCAGCCAGACAGGCACAGAAACATGGGAGTGTTTTTCTATGTCCACTTGTCTTCCTTCTTCCACTCCACCCTCCAAGTTCAGTGTTTTAATGCTTCTGGAAACCTGAACTGATCACCAATGGGTGCTGCTGACCTAGTGGAAACTAGCGATGTTCTGGTAGCATCTACAGCCCATTGTGGTACATTCTGAGCTCAAAACATCTTTGTCCATTGTCATATTCCTACTGGAGTTGGTCTAAGTCATGAAGTTCATGGCTTTCTCTCTCTTTTCTCTTTAATAACTTTCTTTTGGCCCATGAATATGGGAAAGATTTTATGCTGGGTTCATCTTCAGTCTTCATCAGTAAATATTTTGCAAGTCAAAAATTTACCAAAGAAAACTTATTCTGTCAGCACAAACGTTCACTCAAGTCAGGCCTGCTGGGACAGGTGGATGAGGGGAGCGTTACGTGACTGACTTCAGAAGGGTTGCTCCCCGAGTGTCACGGCTGCTTGAATTTAAAATGTCAGAGATGTGCTCCAGTTATAGCTCCTGCTGGGCACCAAAGCCTGTTGAAAAACCCTAAAAGACAGCTGGAAAGGGAATATTGTAGCGAATGTCAGTGTGTTTTAATTGACTGGTCTGAGAAAGGAAATCCACGAAATACTAAGGCCAAATCTTTGCCCTCAGACAGTTGGTTTCAGGAGAACTTGGCAGGTGCCTTCAAAGTGTACGTCATGCATCCCTGTTGTCTAAGAAGATGAGAGCCTAATGCAACTGGTGAGGTTCAGCTTTGAGTTTGAGAGGTGTAGATCTGTGCGCAGCTCCACAGGTCAGGGGTTCAAACCTTGCTAACGACTCTTGAAGAAGCAAATCTCACACATCTGTGGCAGAAATCAGGCCCAGAAGTTTAACACCGGAGAGTTCTCAGTAATCTATTGAAAAGCAATACTCTGAAGAAGGGAGGCTTTCTGCCTGAGAAAATGCAGTCTCCACACCCTGCTGTATCTGAAAATGTGCTTCAGCAGTGGTGAAAATGTCACGTTATAACCAGCGCTGAGCAAATTGCACTGGGTAGCCCTGCACAAAGCAGATAGGGACCATTTGATGTAATTCAACAATAAGTAGAGTTTCTCAGTATTCAGTGTATTTGAGGACTTCGACAGGGCTAGACTTGAGCCAACCCATAAGGAAGGACTAGTCCTATTTTCCTTCTTCATCTGTCTCTTCACACTTTTTCATGACTTTCACCTGAGGAAAGCAGAGAGTGTGGTGAGGTGGTTTACTGTGCAGGGAGAAGGCAGGAGAGCTAATACATGTCTCAGGCATGAAGATGTGCTGTTAGGGAGCTAAGGCCACAGGCATAAGCAGGATAGCACAGGTCAAAACATCTTGACTCACATTTCAGTCAAAGAATTATGAAAGCCTCTGGAAAAAAATCTCTCATATATGACCTCCTTAGCTGATGCTACAATACTTTTTGTATGTAAGTAAATAAAAACAAAGCCAGTGTGTGGTGATTACTTGTATCTCTCATTTCTCTCATGCTGAGTTGTTGCTCACTTCCATGTATGGGGGAAAAAATGTGCACTTGAGCTTTATTTCTAGTGATAGTTTTGTGATGAACTTTCTGATATCTTAGAAGGCACCAATGACTGCTAGAGGGTGGGCTAAGAAATAGCAGCATAGATGCACCTTCCCAGTACCTGAGTCATGTGCAGCATGTTGTGATGTTCATTGGCAGAGACAGACAATATGGGAGAGGGCAGCAGCAGCCAAGGAAAGCTGGTAGCAGGAGAAGGGGCTTAAGTGGAAGAAGTGAAAGAAGACATAAATACCTGTTCCTTGTGAAAGTGAGAAAAACCCGCTCTACTGTAAAACCTCTGGCACGATGCAGAAAGAAATGAGTGCTGTACCTTGTGGCACAGCCTTTTAAAGAGTGAAAAAGATGCTCTTGCTCCCCTGAGGTTTACTTCACATGAAGTTCCAGCTTCGGCTGGTGAAGAAGCCGGCCACCTTGCTCGTTTGCAGCCCTGCTTCCATGTATATACACGCTCAGTGCACAGAGAGGAAAGCTCGTACTCCCAAGCAGTGCGGCTGCTCATGGCACTCAAGGCAGGAAGAGAACAGCACAGCTTTCAAATGAGGGTGGAAGGTTAAAACAGAACCATAACCTGAGTGGGCTGCTAAAGTTTTTTGTGTTGTGAGAAGCATCAGACACCAAAAAGAAACGAAAGAAAAATCCACTTCTGTCCCCAGAGATCCTTCAGTCTAAACAGACAAGTGAATAAAAGGTGGGAAAGCAAAGGGATGCCTGGAGAAGTGAAGCAGCGGCCCAAGGTCACAGAGCCAGGGCAGGGTTAGCAGAGGAACCAAAGCTTTCCTAGTTGCAACCAATCCTTTGTCTATTTGTTGGACGATCTTGACTTAAGATGCCATTTTCAGTGCCAAGCTAGCAACTATAATCACAGTCTAGTCATCTTTATTGAATTCTTGTAGTTTACTCAGACAGCCTCATAGGCACAACGCTTTATGGACCTCTAAAACGGCAGGTATCTGCTGTGAGGAGCTCAGTTTAGACTGCGCTTAACACTGTAAGGTAATGGCAGACAATAAACTGAAGAAGACAGGTGGGAGGGCTGTAACATTGAATGTGCTGATATATCAAAGGAAAGGTAATGAAATCCTACGTGACTAGATCATCCTTCATCCGTAAAACAGGACAGCTCACAGCAAGGGAGGATTACATTGAAATGCAGCTCTGCCTTACTAACATTTTTTTGGCCATCTTCCCTCCTCTTTTGCCTGTGCTATGGTGACCACTACGCTTGTCTCACAGGATTTTCCATTTGATCTTAAGCTTAGTGGGTGAACAAGTAAATAAGGCTTTTGTAACCTCTAAGGATAACCCAAATATAGGTCAAAAGCTGTTTAACTAGCATCAGTTTTTACAAAAGAGGATGAGGTTGGACCTGGAAGTAGAGGTGTATTAGTCAGTGAGAACATATGTACAGAAAAATACATTGCTAAATGTGAAGGAATAGTGAATGCAAAGAGATTACATTAGTCTGCTCTGCTTGGGGAGACTGGAGAATCACTGTCCTGCAATACCAAAAGCCAGGAGGGTGAAATCACATTCACAGTAGCAATTCTATAAATGTATGTTACAAATGTTGGACAATACGGTGCTTCCTTGAGGAAGAAGCAGGAAAAGGGGTAGGGACAACTAAACAGTAATAATCTGATTGCAGTTGTACCAAATGTTTTGGAATCAGTGTGAAAGCAAGGAACAATCAAAGATGTGGAGCTGAACAGAAAGCACACTAAAAACCAACACAGGTTTATCAAAGAGATGTGCCGCCTGCTAACTTCCTATGATAAAAAGATTATACCCGTGGGATTGCCTTTGTATAAAACATCAAAAAACACGTGAGACAGTGCCCCATGGGAAACTGTCAGTAAAATCAGAAAACAGTGCAAGAACTGTAAGGTGAATAAGAAGGCTTTAGTAGTTGCACAAAAAGGATCTATCAGTCTCAGGGAAGTAACTGACAATCTTTCTCAAGAATCTTTGCAAGATCTTTCAACAGACAATAAAGGAAAAATTGTAAAGAAAGAGAAAAACCTTCATTCACAAGATGGCTGTGAGCCATAAATGTGGCATGGCTATGAAAAAGCAAATATCACAGTAGGCTGCAGTGGGAGAAGCACATCCAGTAGAGGTGGGTAAGTAGTGACACCACTGTGTAAGGCACTGTTCAGGCAACAGGAATTGCGTTGTTTTTCTTTATAAAATGTAAATGTAGAATTCCAGCCAACTACATTCAAATGAGATTAATCACAAGACGACAGGAGAGTGGACAGGAGCAAAAGAGTGTCTTCTACAAAAAGAGTACAATTCTTACAGTCTAGCAAAAGAAGGATGAGCAAGTGCATGACTACAGTCAGCAAATACGTGATGATGAGCAAGTGCACAGGACGGGTACTTGGTGCCAGAGAAGATTAATGCAGGTGAAAGAACAGGCACACACAGACTAGCTAGGGACACTCTTGAGCTAGACGTTTCTAACCATCAAGAGGAGCAAGGCTCTGGAACAGGTTCTGGATGGGGTCAGGCTACAAGGCCAAACTGTTTTGAAGATGGCACATAATTTGGCTGTCTGCAACAGCGGGGGCTAGATGCAACGACCCGGGGGTTCCCTTCTTGCCCCGAGCTCCTCTTAGTTGAGGAGAAATGGGTGATGTCATGGGTGCATACAGGGAACTAACCTCCACAGGTATTGTTATCCACTGCCCTTTTTTGAGGGTGTGTGGTTTTGTTTTGTTTTGTTTTCTGTGTTAACAGTTTCTGAACACTGGCTGACTGAGTCTTGGATGTGGTATCTTTTGGAGTAATCTTCACACCTTTGAAAACATGTCATCCAGCAGGGAGTACAAGCCTGAGCCTGCCACCCTCCAAGAATATGTCCAAAAGAGCTGCATGTCCCAGGGAGATGGCAATGCATCATCGAGGCATAAAGGCAGGTATGAAGTTCTCAGAGATGCTCCGTTTTATGTGTCTGCTGTGGGGAAGAGGTAGTATGCAAAGTACAGAAAATAAACTGTGGGTTGAGCACCGCTTTTACGATTACTAAGAGACTTCACACTACATCAATTCTAAAAAGGCCTCCAGTCTTTAATCCAATAGCTGAGGCTTGCAAACAACTTGCTATTAGTACCATAACTCACTAAATCTTCATGACTCTCTGGGTCAGAAATGCAGCCCTGCTGATTAGAATTCAATAGATCTCCACCTCTTCACACCAGGATTGGGTCTCGCCACACAGTCGTCCTGGTGGATTTTGGTTTAAGCTGTGTATTTAGTTACAGCATTTATCTCTGCAGTTCAACAAAGTTATCAGTTATTTGAATAATGTAATATGAAAGGGAAATACAATTTCATTTAGAGATCTACAGGAATAATTCAGTGTTCCAAATAGCCTCTTGGCAGATCTCTGCAAATTAAAGGTTGCTTTCTTCTTCAATTTAATAACAGGGCTCTTCTAGACACATCCCTCTTAGTAAAAACAAACAAACAAACAAACAAACAAAACCCCAAACAAAACAAACAAAACCCCACAAAACACCCTAATTTCGCAACTCCTCATGTAGATCTGGGATATTTATATGGAAGTAATATCTGAAATATTTCAACCTTTAGTAAATCTCTAAATATCACTTACAGAAGTAGACACTGAGGTTTCTCCTTCTGTGAGCTGGAGTCAGTGGCTGCCCTTCAAATCCACCCTGACCACCTCCCAGCAGCTGGGCTTTAGATTTCTTGCTCCACAAGGAGCTGCTAAAAATGGTCAAAACCATGTTCATGATTTTGATTTGTATTATTTCTATACACTGCTCTGCATTCAGGAAAATGAGGGTGGAAACATAGTGCTGCTCCCCGTCTGTGGCATTTGCTTTTCTCCTTGCGATCTAAACTCCTCTGGGTCATTATCAAACAACATTTATACAGTCTTTTGGTTCTCTGCTCAAAGCTGTTTCAGACCAGATCTCAGGAAACACCAAACGTTTTATATTCCTGTTGAAAAGGACATGTACAGTGAGAGTCTTAATGCCCACTCAGGTCAGGTACTTCTTTGATTCTGCTACAAAAGAGGGAAGTCAAGAACTGCAGCTTCCACAGAGTTATTCTGTGTTTATCTCCAAAGGGGTATGACATTGGAAGCTTAGTAACAAGCACCCATCCTCCTAAGCAGACAAAGCTAAATGCAAATTTCATGGCAATGCAAATGCAGAATTTCCATTTCATGCTTGGAAGAAGGGGATGGCTTTGTATGACCTGATCCAATTTCAGAGTTTTCCAGAACTAATAGATCTGATCTGATCCAAACTAGCTGCTGCTGCCCTTGAGTGCCTGCAGTCTTTGCTGTCTTCTTGCTGTTTCTGTATTTCTTTCCTGGAATGTGATCCTCTGACCTTCCCTGTCCCCCAGCACTGACTCTGTTTCAGTGCTTTGTGAAGTTCCTCTTTCCCTCCCATGGGGGTTCAGTTAGGAGCCCACATTACTAGTCTAAACTCCTAGCTTTGGCCATTCCAACCCACTCCAGCCTCTCCAAATTCTCATGTCTCTCTGTCTACAGCATTAACATCTCCACTGCCCTTCTCACATCCAAGCATTGAAATAGCATCCCACAGGGATGCCATAGTCCTGCTGGCTGCTACTGATTGCTCAGCTAGCAGGTTGTACAAAAGCTAACAGCTATTTAGCTTAAATGATTTTTTTTTTTTTTTTGTGGTGCCACTTCACTGTGTTCAGCACAAATCCCTGTGTGTGGTACCAATCAGGAAATTGGGAGCCAGTGGTAGCTTCTTGCCTTGATGCAGCTCTTATGTGTCCCCATCGGGGCTGATCTGTGCAGGGATAGGGGTAGGGGGTGGTTTTGCCTCTTCGGTTTTGGTGATTTTTTTTTTTTTTTCACTCAGATATGTGTCTTGCCTTGCCTTACATTGCCTTACATTGCCTTACATTGCCTTTCCCTTTTGCTTTCCCTGCTGCCAGCATGTACATTAAAGTATCCTTTCAGTGGTGCCCAATGATAGGATGAAGGGCAGTGGGCCCAGACTGGAGCACAGGAGGTTCCATCTGAATATGAGGAAAAACTTCTTTACTTGGAGGTGCCAGAGCCTGGACCAGGCTGCCCAGAGAGGTTGTGGAGTCTCCTTCTCTGCAGACATTCAAAACTCCCATGGACACCTTCCTGTGTGATCTGCTCTGGTGACCCTGCTTTAGCAGCTGGGTTGGACTGGATGATCTCCAGAGGTCCCTTCCAACCCCAAGCAGTTTGTGATTCTGTGGTCTGTTGGCTGGAGCAGCTCCCTGATGACATGGGGCAGCTACCCAAGGGCACATAGGAAATCTGTGGTAGAGCAGGAAATCAGCTCTCCATCAAAATGCGAAATCATCATTGTCAGAGCCTGAAACAATGACGTATTTTTCATTTGTTTAACTTGGAGCAAAGGCAAAATACCAGGGCTTGTGGTCATTGTTGAGGGGAATGGAAGTGACTCTTTGCTGACTTCATACATGTGTTGATGTCCTTGCAGCAGATATAAGGCTCAGGGCTTTAATACAGGGATACAAGTGACCTCCCAAAATCTGCAGCTTCAGAGGCTTGGGGCTCCTTCATCCTCTAGTAGGAACACGACATAGAGCTACCCTTCATAGAGCTGCTACATGGAGCAGTCAAGAGCTTAAAGTCACAGAATCACAGAATCATTTCGGTTGGAAGAGACCCTCAGGATGAATGAATGTGCCTCAAAATGAGGGAGCAAAATTTGCCCAGCCCCTGCTTATGAATCACAGTATGAAACGTGGCCACTCTGATCTCAGTTTGTTCACATTTTCAGGAAAAGCGATGGTGAAGAAACCTCCCCTAAGGCTGCACCCTGTTCTCCAGACTGTGGGCTAATAGTGATAAGGGAGAGCAGAGGAAGGATTTCTCCTGCCGAAAGCAGCTCATGCAGAGCAGCATGAAACCCTCCCCACCTAGCCCACATTGTTCTAGAGCTCTCCTTTCACCTCAGCCAGGGCAATGCCATGGCCTTGAATCACATTCCTCCCCTGAGTAGCCATGCACACAGTCTGGGTCCTCTCACTGTGCATTTATTCTCACAAAGTGTGCGGTGCATGCATGAGATACTATCTGCGTAACTATTCCTCTCTTAATAAATTATTGATAAAGTTTCTCCTTGACAGATTGCAAAGCCAGAGAGACCTGGGCAATTCTGCTCCTCCCCTAAAATGTTCTAACACTTGTATTTATCTGAAAAACATATGCATGTTTTTTCCTGATGACTGTGCAGTTTGTGAATTGTCTTCTTCAGGAAAACAAATACTTTGGCTTCCTGCAAACAGGAAAACTACTTCCCTCTTGCCCCCTCTACACTCAACTTTCAGATTTGAGTTTAATAGGGAAATACTCTTCTGGAGACATGACCAGACTGCTTACTGAAAAATCATGAAGTATTAACTCTAGGCTGACAGCTGGCTTTGGTGTAAATGCTCAACACAGAAGTGAATTAACACACGAACACTGTTTTACAGTTGTAGCTGCCTTGTGCTGAAAGCTGCTCTGTGATCTTGTCAACAAGGGATGAAGGCAGCACTACCTCCAACAGGCTCCTTAAGGAAAACCCTGCTGGACAATGTGAAGGAACAGAAAGCAATGGGATGACTGCAAAATGTTTGAACTCCTCAGCTGTGCTGCTGTTTTCCTCCTGTTTGTATGAGCTGGCCCTGGACATGTTCAGTTTTCCACTCTGCAGATGTGTGTACAACCTTCTGACAAACCACAGAAATGATCCATTAGCTGTGGCAAAAGACTGGGAGTGGGGATTATCAGTTTTTATTCAGGAAACCATCCCCATGCCACTGAGTGATAGAGGAAACTCACTGAGCACTTTCTTGACTCAGCTAATCCATCTAAAACAGTGAACAGGGTCCAATGCTTTTTAAGTCTTAAAAGCATTATGTATAATTAACAGATGTGCAGAACGTGTGGCAGTTCTCAAAGGAAAGGTCAATGCCAGCAAGATTGACATTGTTACTGGTTTTGTTATTACACTTGGTTCCCACTGGGAGCTTTTCACTGGGGTAGGGCAGTATTTCACAGGTTGTGTTTCTATACAGCTGCATATCTGAAGACCCTTGGGATCGTTCCGGTTTTATACACACAGGAAGTTCTCAGAACAGTAGGAAAACGTAATTTTAGCAGAATTTTCCCAAATACACGTTCAAACTGACCACCTGGGAGCCAGCGTGGCAGATGTGAGCTTCTCAGCAGAGTGCCTGCCCCGAGTCATCTTTGTATCATCTTAGACCATTAAAAACACGAGGCAGAGCCATATCTCTGCTGGAAACTGAGTTCCCCAGGCACACTCTAACTACATTAAGTTGCCTTGGAGGTCTGTTAGCAGCCAAAACCTGTTTTATTTCTAGAAACAAACAGAGGAGCCTTCAAATGGCATTGGAAATTGTAAGTAATGCTGCGTACTTGCTGTCCCAGACACAACCAAGGTTAAGCTGGGTTCAGGAGACTCTTTGCAATGCTTGAGCCGAACAGGCAGGCTTGGGGCAGGCAGCTCCATCATGTTTGAAGGGCTTTATCGATTACTGGAGGTTGGTGTGCAGTTTTTAGAAAGTGGGATAACCATGAAACTTGATATTCTTTCCAATTTTCCCCATATCATCCTTCTAAAATTCTGCATCCATTTACTGTGCCAAAAATATTCTTAAATATTCCCTTTTAAGTCAGCAAAATCTCCTGCCATTTCCATATTTAACTTCAGCATTATTTTTATCTGCTCTGTTTTGCACTTCTGGAGTCAGGTAGAACTTTTTTTTTCTCATTGGAGGCTTAAAATGCTTCATTGCCAATCTGGGTTTGTGCTGACGTTAACCACAGGCTTCATGGGCAGGAGTCCTTCAAATTCTGTAGGGAAGGGGATGTAGAAAGGAGGAGGGATGGTAAAAAGCAGGTAGAGGTTTGTATGAGTGGTTACATGTGTTCTCATTTAAAGCATTCAGAGCTGTAAATGACAGTCCCTGCCTGGTAAGAACTTGCATCTTTAGGGTTTTCTTTTTAAAATTTCATATAACTTTTATCTCCATAAGTCATCAGATATCACACCCCAATGGCCATTGTTTCCTCACATCAGAGAAAAATACAAGCTAGTTTTCCTTCAGTACTCAAGTCTCACTAGCCAATCCTTGTTTGACAGTATCATAAAATTTATGTAAGACTGTTGTTTTCCCTGTATTTTTCACTATTACCAATATAGACTTTCAAGCAAAATCCACATACACTAACAAACCTTTTCTTGCTACTTCTTTTTCCAGACCTAGTGGTCTGGCTCAATTCTTGATTTGTGGATAAATTTAAGGGTACGATCTATTAACCCCGTTTTGGTTTTGCATATCTCCTTTGCTGCCTGAGACCTGCATTTAAAACTTTAATCCAGAGTGAACTGATAGGAAAAGCATTGACTGCTGGCTAGAATGAACATTTCTAATCCATCTTCATTGAAGGTACACCCAGTTCACACTCCTTAATCCTAAATGACAACCATTTTCCATACACCTAGGAAAGATGTTTAATATTGAAAATAAACTCACTGGAGTGCCTCAGGGCAACATCTGTGGCAGCAATTACCTTCCCGGTGAGGTAATCTCTCCATTCAGCTTTTAAGGGTTATAGTTTCGATGCCAGGGTCTTTAGAGGTCTTCAGTCAGGATTATGAGTTTTCAGGTGTCCTGCACTCTAGTTGGGATCTCTTTACATAACTTTTTTTTTTTTTGCATTACCAGTGAACGTTTCTTAGGACACCACTGAAATGGTCATGCGAAGGACGCTTACAGAAATGGGACCTCAGATGCCCCCTGACTTGTTAGAGATACTGCAAAACACTGTCTCTAGCTATCTCTATGAACAGAGTTCCTGGGTCCTGATCTTGGGAACAAAGACCTTATTTCTGAAGCTAATAGTTTATGATTAATCTGAATGAAATTCCTCAGTCTGAGTATCTCAAAATAAGATGTCTTCTCATTTACTTGGCAGGTTTTGGAAGGAAGTTTTTCAAACTTTCTGCACCACAGAAAGGTCTCTGCCCCAGCTGCACCTCACCCATGCGTGCTCCTTGTATAATAAAACATTTGCAAAGGCAGCAGGGATGTGCTGACCAACTGTGCCTCAAACTTGTTGAGTCCCACAAACAACAGCTGGGAGAGCCAGTGGAGCTGAACTGCATGGGCACGTGCCAAACAGACTGGCTACAAGCAAGCACTGAAAATAAAGGCTTGGTCCTCAAGAATTTGCAACCTGAAAAAGATGCCCTTAATTCCAGGGACATTTTCAAAACTGGAAGAGTGATTTCACTGCTAGTTTTGTACCTCAATATCCTGAATTATTACATGTCAAACTGTGGGAGGGAAGACAAGGGCCAGCACTGATCCACACTGGCACTGCACACACCTCAGTGCAATTCTGTGGGAAGATGCCAGCTGTGGTCTGGCAGCCATAAAGCTGCTCGGTCTGTGGTGCAGATGACCTATCTTGCATTTCCACAGGGCATATTAACTCAGATGCTAACATGTCTACACCATTTCTAATTCTGGTACTACTGTGGTCATCAGTCCTTGGGGCAGTCAGTACTTGGTGGGCAGCATTTTAGGAAACATCTGAGGATGATGTCCTTGAAGCTCATGCTCCTGTCTGGTAAGTATGGAGTGGGTTTTTACAAGGATGACACAAAGGATTTCTAGAAACTTCTTCAAACAAAACCAGTTCAACTGTGTGTTTTATTTGCACACCGAACTCAGGAACAACTAGTTACCTTGCGTCAGAAAATTTCAGTTCGTGGGACACAGATAAAGGTGTCACAAGGAAAAAAGAGATTTGTCCTAAAAAAGCTACAATATGAAAAGAAATTTTCTTGCATCATGTATACACTAGAAGAGTATAAACAAAGCAGAAATGTCAGGCTTTCACATTTTCTAAGGGACTTTGCTCTGGATTCTGTTGTATTGAAAAGACATTCTAATATGTGCATTAAAAAAGCATCAACCATTCTACTCTACCCATACCCAAGAAATCATGCAGTTTTGATGGTATAATGGTACACCAGTATTTCTTGTTACCAGAGCTATGACAATCATAGAATCATAGAATGGTTTCGGTTGAAAGGACCTTTAAACACCATCCAGTCCTACCTCTCTGCCATGGGTAGGGGCACCTTTCACTGTATCAGATGGCTTAAAGCCCTGTCCAAACTGACTCTGAACACTTCCAGTCATGGGGCATCTACAATTTCTCTGGACAACCTGTTCAGTGTCTCATCACACTCATTGTATGACAATGCATGAGTCTGTCCATGTCTCTCAACAACACAAGTGGGTGCAGGTATCTGTAATACAGACTTGAGCTGATCCATCCAGTCTACTCCCACTGCTGCCTCCTGTGCCTGCAGGCTCCCAGAGGCAATGCAAACTAGAGCTAAAGNTATGTTGAAATAATCTAGATTTCCTTTCATCCGTTACTTTTACTATTGAGACGTTTTAAATCCTCACTCTTCTAGTAGAAACTGTCCTACAATTCCTACAAAGACCAAACTTACAGACAGATAAGTCCCTGTTCCAGCACTTCTTTTAGTAGTTCTCCCTCTATGGTTTATACCCAGCCCTTCATTTCGCATTGTATAGAATGATCACCTCTCTTCCATTTGTTAACCAAACCAATTAAACATGTAAGTGGCTCTAGGTTCAGAGGAGAGTAGACTTGTTGTCTCACAGAATTGCACAGCAAATCTTAGGCACCTCTTCCAAACCATGCTTGTTCTAGATCATGGGGGGCTGGAGTTGTGCAGCGAAGTATTAAAGACAGGGATTTGCTGACTCCTGTGGGAAAAAAACAAAACAAAACCAAATCTGTTCTGCTGTACCATTACTGGTAGTATCTCATCTGAAAAAACCCTGGCTCACAGTGATTATTTTCATGCTGAATTGCCCCTTCCCAAAGCCACGCTGTTTTCCAGTCACGTGGGACTAGTCCAAATCCAGAAAGCTTTTTATAGTTCCTGCTGTCGGTTTTAGATTTTATGTATTGTTTTTTCCCAGCATTCTAGGTTGGAGATTTTTCAGTCTTCTGAGTGTACAGAGATCTCTGGACTTGGCTCTTACCTGGGGTATTACTGTACCCTTCAATATGTGCTCCATTCTCCTGACTGCCTGGGTTTTACAAGCAATCCTACATCTTCGTGCTTATTAAAACAAGAAAGACAGTGCTCATTTCATGTTTTATCTAGGGCTTTAGTCCCCCCCCAATCCATGCTGGCCCTGCCTCCTTTGTTCTTCTTTCTTTTAACAGTGAGACACCTTTCACTACCTCATATTTATTTTTTTTCCCCAGAAATAACTCAGTTTGACTCTTGGCATTTCTCATCCTGTTGAGAGAATTAACAGATTGAATATTTTGCTAATGCTCTGAGAAGATGGTCCCAATTTGCTTTTCTTATTCAGGTTGGATTGTAAGAGTAATTTGCTAAAAGTGAGTAAGCAAGAACCCTTTACTTGTAAACAGAACTTAATCGGTAATGGAATAATTTAGCGATAACATCACAGTGCCCTTCTGGCGTGGGATGCACCATCAATTTCATGCTCATTGATTCCATTTACTTACCATGGCACGCAGACTGCAGCTCCCATCAGACCTCTGGAGCCCACCATGGAAAGGTCACTATATTTGACACATGCATTTAATTTAACATCCCTCACAAGGGACTGTCTTGTGATTCTCCATTTCCCTGTCTCCCATCTTACGTGATGTGCAAGTTCTGCTGGGCAGGCACAGCTCATCCATTTGGTGTGTGCACCTCACCACAGGGCTCTTAGATGTCTCCATGTCCATACTAAGAAAAAATGATGGTGCTTTGCTTCACTTTAATCATCCCTTGATTTTGTGAGCACTAAAACCATCCAAAGTATTGTGATGTAAGTCTAGCTGACAGCTTTTTTTTTGTGAATAATGAAAAGAAGTAGGGTGAAATTAAATACCTCCAAAGTGTTTTGTCAGTTTTCCCCCTATGTTCCAACTCTACTTGGCACTGACAGACAAATAAGATGCATATGAAAATAAAATCACCAATGAATAACGCATTTCTTCAGGAGAGCATGTAAAGTCAGGAAGATTGTCTTTCCCATTTATGAGTTTAAAGGATGAATAATTTAGCAACATACTGGCACACTAAATATTTATTTGTGGTACTGCTCTGAGCAGAAAAGATTTTAAAAGGCACAGAAAACTTTACTTTGACCATAAAGCTACAAATAGGAGATTTACAGACGTTCTTAAGGGGTTTAGGAACAGGTACTTCAGTTGCAATAGGATTTATGCTACTAAATCCCTGAGTTTCTTCTGGAAACATCCTTTAACATCCTTTGTGGTTCCTAGATACTTACATTGGTTTGTCTCAATGTGCCTTCTACTTCTGGCATTTTTTGAACACAGCATGTGCTAACACTGTAGAATCAGCACTTGAAAAAAACATATCAGCTACGTTGGTTTTAATTATAAATACGCTTCATGCAATTAAAAATTAAATCCACCATCCTTGACTAGCTTTTCTGAAATTGGGCTAACAATCTGACACTTGTTTTGCTGTGTGCAAAGCAAATCATGATCAGTCCTCCCTGGAATCAGCCTCTGGAGAAAAGATGGGGGTGGAAAAAGAGGATAACGGAGTCTATTTGCTGTATATAGAAAGGAAGGAACATGGTCACGTGTTTGCCACCATGCGGTTTCCAAAGATGAAAAGCAAGCACCTAAAACCCTCCAGGCAACTCGGTGCCTCTGTTTTTTCCCTCTGTTTTCAGGTGTCACGATTTGAAATGGCGCTTAGGCTCCTAAATCTCTGATTCCTATTCTGTAGCAGTTTACAGCCGTGGATGAAGGGACAGGACAGAGTGGACAACATGAGCAGACAAAGCACCACTTTTAAGCTTTATAGTTCATACACATGATTTTAAGATGGAGCTAAGTGTATGTAATTTTAGCTGGAAAGAAACAACATAGATAAAGCTGTAAAAAGAGATCACATTTTAAATACAGAAGCATAAGATGCCAGAACTGTGACTGAGCATCTGAGTGTTTGCTTTCTGAGTCATATTACAAGTATCTTTTCAAGAAGCTTTCTCTGTGGTGTTCATTTGGCAGCTCCCTTTTTTTAACAAGCTGATCATATTGCTTTCCTCTGCAAAGTGGTAAGATGAACGCATTTTCAAACTAATGAATAAGCTGCCTGAATCCTTCAACAATGCATTTAAACCCAGTTTCTGCCAAATCTCCCATGCAGGAAAAGTGCTCATGGGCCTAATAGTCTGTACCATAGCGGAGTCTGGGAAACCCAGGCTTCAGATGCAGTGTTAATTCCTGAGAGAGGCAAAAAGTTTAAAGGGTTAATGAAA
Organism: Pampusana beccarii; assembly: GCA_013399365.1. Lineage (NCBI taxonomy): Eukaryota > Metazoa > Chordata > Aves > Columbiformes > Columbidae > Pampusana > Pampusana beccarii. The sequence continues at coordinate 385,115 of VWYH01008589.1, forward strand.
TGGTTTTCTGAAAGAAGACTCCTGGTTAAAAGTTAGGGCATGCGTTTAGGAACTATTGGATGGTTCTATTGGGTTTGTCTGGCAGGGTTTGCTAGCGGGGGGACTACAGGGGTGGCTTCTGTGAGAAGCTGGTAGAAGCTTCCCTATGTCCAATAGAGCCAATGCCAGCTGGCTCCAAGATGGACCCACCACCAGCCAAGGCTGAGCCCATCAGTGACAGTGGTAGAGCCCCTGCGATAACATATTTGAGAAGGACAAAAAAAACCCTGCGCAACAGCAGTCAAAAGAGAGGAGTGAGCAGTCACAAGAGAGGAGTGACACCATGTGAGAGCAACGACTCTGCAGACACCTAGGTCAGTGAAGAAGGAGGGGCAGGAGGTGCTCCGGAACCAGAGCAGATTCCCCGGCAGCCCGTGGTGCAGACCATGGTGAGGCCAGCTGTCCCCTGCAGGCCATGGAGGTCCAGAGTGGAGCAGATCTCCACCTACAGCCCATGAAGGACCCCACTCCAGAACACGTGGATGCCCGAAGGAGGCTGTGACCCAGTGGTATGACCGTGTTCGAGTGTGCTCCTGGAAGAACCTTTGGCCCCATGAAGAGAGGAGGCCACGCTGGAGCAGGATTTCTAGCAGAAGTTGTGACCCCATGGGGGACCCAGTCTGGAGCAGTCTGTTCCTGGAGGACTGTACCCCATGGAAAGGACCCACGCTGGAGCAGTTCATGAAGAACTGCAGCCCGTGTGAAGGACTCATGCTGGAGATGTCTGTGGAAGACTGTCTCCCGTGGGAGGGACCCCATACTGAGGCAGGTGAAGGATGTGAGGAGGGAAGAGTGGAAGAGACAACATGTGATGAACTGACCACAACCCGCATTTCCCATCTCCCGGCACTGCTTGGGACATGGGGAGGAGGTAGAGAATTTGAGAGTGAAAGTGAGCCTGGGAAGAAGGGAGGGGTAGAGCGAAGATGTTTTAGCATCTATTTTTTATTTCTCATTACCCTGTTCTGATTTGATTGGTAATAAATTAAATTAACTTTCCCAAGTTGAGTCCGCTTCGCGTGTGATGGTAATTGGTGACTGACCTTTGTGTCCTTATCTTGACTCATGAGCCTTTTGTTGTATTTCCTCTCCTCTGACCAGCTGAGGAGGGGAGTGATAGAGCAGATTTGGTGGGCACCAGATGTCCAGCCAGGGTGAGTCCACCACAATGGCATTANTGGGACATGGGGAGGAGGTAGAGAATTTGAGAGTGAAAGTGAGCCTGGGAAGAAGGGAGGGGTAGAGCGAAGATGTTTTAGCATCTATTTTTTATTTCTCATTACCCTGTTCTGATTTGATTGGTAATAAATTAAATTAACTTTCCCAAGTTGAGTCCGCTTCGCGTGTGATGGTAATTGGTGACTGACCTTTGTGTCCTTATCTTGACTCATGAGCCTTTTGTTGTATTTCCTCTCCTCTGACCAGCTGAGGAGGGGAGTGATAGAGCAGATTTGGTGGGCACCAGATGTCCAGCCAGGGTGAGTCCACCACAATGGCATTATCTGGACTTATAGCAGATGGTTGGAGTCAGACTAGATAATAGCAGTGGTCCTTTGTGGCTGGATAAGCCGTAATTGGCATGAAGGTAGCAATGTATATTCATATGAAATCTGCAAAACCTACTTGAAACCATCAGTAGGATTACAGAATCAGGCACATGGAGACTAGGGAAAGCCAGAATTAAGGAAAGACTTCTAATTTATGCACAGCCAGTATGTTTGCCTTTTAAATTTGTAACTAATTATGCTCATTACTCTGTGATGTGAGGGGTCAGAAGGAAAAAGAGCTCTTTTCTGACCTCTCCTGACCAGTTGGTGGCAAGCCAGAGTGGAAGACCCGTGTGATGGGCTGCTGGGAACACCTGCTTTTGGTTTTGGGAACCCTGGGAGCAGGAACCTGGGCACAGGGCTCCCTCTCACACTGCCCAGAGTGGTGGGCTATGGGTCTCAACCCATACACCATCAGGGAGGCTTGTACTTTGTCTTTCTTCTTTAATGAGTGCTCCAGCTGGCCCAACTCTTGAGTTTCTCCCCCACAGACAGGCTTATGGTGACATTCAATCCTGCAGTGCCCCACTCCGTCAGTGAACTAGACCTCAACCCTCAGGTCTCAGCTGGAAAATAGAGGCAAGAGCAATTCCCTGCTGCACAGGAATGCTGCGAGGGCAGACAAGTCCATTACAGACAGATTGCAATGTGCTCAGATAGCGACGGTTAAATAAATGGAAAATGTTCACACAAACCTGTCAGCTTCTCCACTGATCTTCTTCAGAGCAGAGGCTGGTAATTATAGCCGTGTACATTAAATTAAATAGCGAGTTTGTCCAACAAAGTGTAAGTTAATTAATTTTTACTTGTTCTCTATGAGATTTGAACTGATCTCATTTGTGCTCAAAGGACAATGCCTTAAACCACTGCCTTAAGTGTTTTTTAGTCTCACTGTCTTGATTTAGCTACAACTCAAATCACATTACTCTGAAGCTTGTACCATTCACTGGCCAAGTGTTTAAAAGCTTTTTTTTTTTTTTCCCCACTTTGCCTGGTGGTAGGTGACTGCATATCTGAAATTAGAATCACAGCCTTTGTTTACTAGTCTGAGTACAAATTTTTCCTGCTTGAGTTTCCTCTTTATTCTTGACATGGTTTCAGGCTCTTTAATTATTCGACACAATGCATATTTTAATCTTCACTTCATAACTTTGTATATTTTAATTTCTTCTCCCCTTCTAAAAAAAAGAATCATCATTTGTTTTGCCATTTGGAATAATCAGTCTTCTGGGATCTCAAGAGAGCATTCATCTTCCATCTTTCATCTGTAGATGAAAACAAGTGGCTGCCATTAATTAAGCAGTGGCATACACTATTACCAACAGTGTTCACAGTGGGGCAGTTTCCTGTCCTCTGCCTCTGAATCCTGTTTCCTTCTTGCACAGTCATTGTTTCACTTTGATGAGCTAAAGGCACTCAGCTCAGCATATTACTGCATTAGGTGGGTGGTGGTGTGGATTTCCTTGACAAGGGATACTGCAGTACATGTCAGTGTGGGAAGGTGGTCATGGTCCACGTAATTTCACATACACACGTGCCTTGGGCAGCCAGAATTGTGGTAGCTCCTGGAGAAGGGGTGGGATTATGCAGGGTGGCAACTACAGCTGGAGGAAGGAGTGTTGTCCAGCTCCATCATGAGCTGCACGTTGGGCTCCCTAGAACTCTCCTCCCATTTCCAGCTGTGACCTTTCTCTGTCCCCTTCCCATGGCAGCAAGACCCTGGCCCAAGCCTGGCACCTCTGTGTGGGTGGAGTAGCAAATCCATCCCAGGAGAACCAAGAATCCATGTTCCCCCTCTGCCTGCTTAACCTGGCACTGTCTTCTGCCCTGTAGATGAATAGAATCATTTAGGTTGGAAAAGTCCCTTAAGATTGTTGAGTCCAACCATAATAGACATTGCTGCAAAGTCCAGTCTCAAACTGTTGGTGATTTTACTTATGTATCTTGTGTTTTCCAAGCTCTGGGACTCACAGGACAGCTCAGAAATGACCCTTTTTGAGAGAAGGTCTTTGGGACAGCTCATTGATGGCCCCAAAATTTTGGCTTCTGTTGGGTGTTGCCTTATACTTTCATACATCTGAATGCTGTGTATTCTGAATATTTTTCTCCAGTTCTTTGCATGTTCTGGTACCTGGGCTGGTGGGCTATTTTGCTGAACTCTGGATCTGACTCTACATTATGTATGCAGCAACAAAGATAGAAGCATCTAAAAACTAGGGTACTTCTTACATAAGTACACATTTAGAAGTCAGACTATGACACATCGCTCCTGGTGAAAAACAATTTCCTTTGATAAAGACTTACCTTTCTTCATTTCAGGTATATTGATCTTTCTTAAGGGCAAACTGGATTTTGTAGGATGGCTGACAGCACAGGTATAGAAAATTACTGTAATATAGACAGGATTGTGTGAAGGTCCAGTCAAGAATATTCAAAAGTGAACTTAACAGGAAATCAGCTCCTGAGCCACAGTTTGCAATTACTCAAATAAATATATAGAGTTACCCCTGCCTATATATGCAAATGTGGTTTTGCCTTATTTTACGTTGTCAAAAATTGTATTGCCAATGGTTCATCTGTGTTAGAGTGGTAGCTCGTTTTCTGTGGAGGAAAAGAATTGTATAACATACAGCTTTTTTGGGGCTTTCAGGGAATAAAAGATGAGGAGAATGCTCCAAACTTTTTAGTGAAAGATGAACCAATGACAAAGATGTAAGAGAAACCCACAGCTCACAAGCACCTTTCATTAAATACTGCCCAATCAATACAACACTAAACAAAACTTAGACCAGTGGGGTAAAAATGACACATTCAAGATCACTTTGGAAATTGGACTAAAAATAAAGATTAGGCTTTGCCCGGGAATTAGATGGTTTAACCCTTCTTCTTCTTGTTTGTTTGTTTGTTTGTTTTTTAATTGCAGGGTGGTTTGTTTAGCTGGGGTCCTCTATGGGAGGGATATGTTAAAAAGAATAGTGTTAATGGCAGGGGACCACCAAGGGAGGAAAATGCTTTTCATGTAAGCTGCTTATATCTTTGCAGAGGCAGTGCCAGCCCTTCAGCTCTCCGTAGTTTAACTGCAGCAGAGCCTTGCTCAAGGCAATAGGATCATGCTTTTGGGAGGAGCTGGAGTATTGAGCTTTCCAGATGTGACATCTGTTTGGTTTTGTGAAAGCTGTAACTTTTTGGCAGTGTTCAAAAAGTCAAAATATATCTGGCAGTTTAGTCACCAGCCAAAACAGTTGCTGTGGGAGGTTGGTGAGAGCAAGGGTATGGAGAAAGTTGGCACGGTCCTCCCTCTGCCATGGACATGGGGGTTATTCCCTGCTGTATTAGATCACCAGAAGGAATTCAAGCAGCAAAAGTGCACCGACTCTGTCACTTTTCAGCCACCCCGTTTGGTTACATCCCAAGCTTGCCTTGGGATGGAGGTGGCTTGGGAGCTGCTGTTGATGAAAGTCATTTTACAACGCGACTCTTTTTGAAAGAGGCATGCAGAGCTGTCTGAGCAGGGAAGATCTGGTCTGCAGGGAAGATGCAAACAAGATATTTTAAAATAAGTTAGTAAGGAGACACCCTAGACAACATATATATGGTGTGGTGTCACCTGGAATACTGCATCCAGCTCTGGAGCCCTCAGCACAGCTAAGACGTGCATCCACTGGAGCGGGTCCAGAGGAGTCCACAAAAAATGATCAGAGGGAAGAACAGCTGTGTTACGAAGAAAGGCTGAAAGAGCTGGGGTTGTTCAGCCTGGAGGACAGAAGGTTCTGGGGAGACCTTGTCCCGTCCTTTCAGTACTTAAAGGGGACTAATAAAAAAGATGGGGACTTATAAGAAAGATAGAGACTTTTTACAAGGGGCTCTAGTGTTAGGAAAAGGAGTAATGGTTTTAAACTAAGAGAGGGTAGATTTAGATTAGATGAAAGGAAGAAATTGTTTACTATGATGTCGGTGAGACACTGGCACACATTGCCAGGGAAAATCTGAAAGCCCTGTCATTGGAAGTGTTCAATGTCAGGTTGGATGGGACTTTGAGCAACCTGATCTAGTGAAAGATGCCCCTGCCTATGACCAGGAGGTTGGAGTTAGATATCATTAAAGGTCCTTTCTGACTGAAGCCATTCTATGATTTTATGATTCTATATATACAGTAACTTAATAACAAATAACTGACAAATAATAGGGAAAATAAGAGGGGAGCTGCTGTGAGTGTTCTGCTGAACTGAGACTCCCACCTCACTATAGGAATTCAGAGAAAAAAAAAAAAGAATTTCTGTCCATGGTGCTACCATTAGAAGTAGATTTTAACAGTGAAGCACAACAAACTAATTAAAGAGCAATCTGTCTTAGGGTCAGTTGGGAGAGGAGAGAAATGTTTGATCTGCCTTTGAGTAGTAGAAGTGAGATGTTTCCACGATTTTATAATGAGACTTTATCCATTAAAAGAAATGATACATAACTAGGAAAGTAGTAACCTTAGTGGGATAACGAATTATTTTTTAATATCAAAGAAGATTTTACAGAAACATGAAAGTCAGTCTGCTGCTGTTATGAGCATCTGTGTCATACAACCAAATTGGTATTGTAAACATAAAGATTTTATATTTTGCATAATTGTATTCCTTCTTACTATTGACAAGCCTCAAGGCATTTTTTACTAATTTTTGCTTACTTTGCTTTAAAAAAATCCAAAATGTGAAGGTTTTATACCTCTTAGACATAATTTTTGTTGTTTGTTATGTGTTCATGGGAAACAGGAACTGTATGTAAGAAGGAGTGATAAAATTATCTACTCTAACACAGGACTGTATTCAACCTTACTGTAACCTCACAGCGTTTTGGAGACTTACTGTTACAGCACGGTTAAATTTAGTAATTGCCAGTATGTTTTCCAAAACCTGGAGTGGGCTGCTTAAACCTTCCAGTTTATGCAAATGCATTAGGAAATGAAATAGTTGCAGACATAATCTACCAGATAGCACACATACTAATCCAATGTTTCAACTACTAAAATATCTTCTATGTGTTACAGTCTATATTGTGTTCTTTTCCATTTTAACAACGTGTTGATATAGGACTGTGATATTTTAAACTTGGTCTTCAATATTCTTTTAAACATAATCTTACGTACTTCTGACCACTGACCACTTGTTTATCAGAGTCTCTTATTGCAGTACTATGCATACACACTTGTGTACTAAAATGGGATGCATTAACTAAATCTGATTCCTTTCACCCCTGCAAATATAGAGATCCTGTTAGTTGTGACAAATTGGCGTACTTTAAACAGAGCAGAATTTGATACTTTGTATGTGGCTCACTACCTTTTTGTGGGTAAATGCTAAAGAAAGTTATCTCTTCTCCAAAAGATTCATCTCCTTCCAAACCACATCCACTAATTGATTCCTCTCTATAAATTGTGTAGTACTTGAGATGATAGTTTTACTATCTACTGAGGTTTCTGATTCATTGCTTTATTTGAAGTGGCATTTTCTATTTCAAGGCACTCTGATTCAAGCACTCTGAGCTTGTATGACTTCATGGAAGTCACAACAGCAACAAGACACTGCACAGGTTTGGTTTGTGCTGCTGCTCATATCTTCTGAGCAATGTTCAAACATGTGGGGTTGACAAATGTCTCAGAAGTTCATGGCATCCAAATAGCCTCATGTTCCCTGCAGTTTCTGGAAGAAAAGCCATCTTTGTTTACATGTGGAGGTAGAGACAAGACCTCAGTGGCTTCTGGCTTCTGCCATTAGAATGGAGATGAAGGTACTTGTGTGGAAATACAATGTGTGCGCAGTGGAAGATAACTGGAGAAATTACATCTCTCTAGTGAAAAGTGGTCAATAGCTAAAGTAAGTGAAGAGGCTTGTATCTGGTGGGGTACAGAAGATAAAGTGATTGAAAAATGCATAGAGTGAAAAGAAACGAAGTGGTGGTAAAAAATATATATTGTCAAGATCATGTGAGGAGTATTACTGGGCAGAATTACATTTGCCAGGACCAGAACAAAGAGTGTTAGCAGGACCATATGAGGAGAGGCAGATATCTGTCTCCCCGCTCTCATCAGCTCCTTGGTTCTACTTGATTATATTTTTTTTTTGTAATGTTATAACTAAATGCTTCTTGCAGCTAAACTCTTCATTCTCTGGTGATAAATTAGAATGGAATGATTGTGACGTGATTATGAAACATGACATTAGTGAGAAGAACAAAGAAGGAGTGAATTGTTGTTAGCAATGACATTAGGATGGTGAATAAGGTTTCTCAGCAGTAGTGATATTAAAGGCACTGTGTGAATTGTGTGCTGCAACTTTTAGTGTGTCTGCAGAGTGAAAAGAAGACGTATGGCTTACAATTTCCTGCAAGGAAATTGAGTGGTAAGGTCTGTCCTAAACTCCCAGGAGGAATCACTGAGAGAAGTTGTTTGATTTTGCAAAGTCACAGCGTCAGTGTTGGAAAGGACCTCCAAAGGTCAGCCAGTACATTTGCTGCCCAAGGCAGGACCAACTTTATCTATGTTATTCCTGTCAAACTTGTTCTTGAAGATGCCCAGTGCTAAAGATTCATATGTTCCCCAGGCAGCCCATTCTCATGCACCCTGATCTGCTTATAAAATGTCTAGAAATCTTTTTCCCTGGTTAACAGTCTGTTGGTTATTAGTAAAATATTTTGACCTCCTGTTTTGGAAGTCACTCTGTAGACTCAAGGAGATAGAAGCTTGTCAGGACAACAAGGCAGACCCCTGATTCCTGTTGTAGTAAAATAATGCATTGCTATGAGGGTCTACTATTTTATTGGCCAGACCTTAGCAGACGTAGCCATGGCACAAAATTATGGTGGAGTCCAGTACCTGTGTCTGGCATCATGCTGCAGCACATGTTATACTGGAGTCTGGGAGTTCAGTAATATCATTGCCCTCCCCGGCTCTGATACAAATACCTGAGATTTTGATTTTTTGTCCTGAGAAAGACAAAACTGAGGGCCTTTCCACTGCTTTTTTGACCCAGAAAATAGGGTATCGAGTGTAGTTTTCCTTGGGCTGCTGTCAGGTTCCAAGGACCTGCTGCACCCCTTCTTAAAAAGTTGCAGAGAGACTCATCTGGAGGATAATTCTGCATCTTGAGTCATCTTAACAGTGAGAATGGTTGTTTCAAACAATATGAGTGCTACTGTAACACTTCTGAAATAGTTCATAATTTTGTTACTTATGCAGAAACGTTACATTGAATTCTGTAGATTCAATAGTTCCGAGTACCCTAAAACAGCATTCTCAGCATAGAAAGAAGCCAGATAATTAATCCATTTGGATTTGTGCAGATATTGGGAGAACTTACTTGTCTACTTCAGGAAAAGGGGAAAGCAAAACAGGGGGTAAATATTAGGCTTAATTTTTCGTGTAAGATGTGAGCTCCTTGTGTCAAGAACTCTGATTAACTGCTTAGCTCTAAAGCACCTCATGCAGAGTAGCACTGCTTTAGATGTTTTCTCCTGCTATCATATTAATGATATCTAATAGGATAATAAAACCTTCTTTGTATCCCTCCACCATGACTCAGGGCAGGCACACTAAAGACAAAGTACTGGCAGTATAAACATATTTAATAGACAGTTACTGTTTCTAACCACTGTAAGGTCCTTTTTACCGTGAAGAACTTAGCATATGTTTCAAACACAACTGTTCTCTACTGTTGTGGAAAACAACTAATCCCCACATACTTGCCTTGAAAAACTGAGATCAGTGGAAATACTGAAATAGCAAGAACTCCAGGATTGCACTTTGGGTGAATTTTGTGTCAAGAAATGTTTCAGGGACCCATGGTAACAGGCTGAGACACTTATGCACATGCAGGTAAAACTGCGGCTTTCTTCTCTTCTTTCCATCTCCAATACACGCTCTGTCAACACTTCAGAGTTTGTGTCTGGTTTCTGCTCTTTCTTCTCATGGTTACTTGGGTAAGTCATGGTCTTTCTTTTTGTTTTGTATCACAACTGTCTTTAAAGCAGGTAACTTTCACCTCATGGGTAAAAGAAACGTGTCCTAGTAGATGAAACGTTCAGTGGTGACTTCAGGTTTCCTCTCTTGATGGTGGCCTATTGGGTGCCCATCAAGAAGTGTCGTCACCTCCTCATGCCTCATTTTCCCCAATAGTAAACACAGATATTAATGCTCACCTTTGTTTTTGCAAATTATTTTGTTGCTTGCCAATGCAAGATGTACACAACAGCTAGTCGTTGTTATTATCAGTGTTAATAGTAAATATTTCATATGTATTTTAGGGAGGAGGAAAATAAATGTACACCTCCAAGAACCCCCAAACCCTCTCTTTAGTAGCTGGATAGTTGTGAGCTGGAGGATGTTCAGCTATTTGAATCTGGTCCCTGTATGCTCCTAGATGGAGCTGTTTGTCTTGTGCTGTCCTCCAGGCAGTTGAGTTCTGTCTGCTGTCTGTGTCTAGGACAGCTCCTGTTTCAGATGGCCACTGAGCACTACCAGGATATTTCAGAAGTTTATTGAGACAGTTCATCCTGGAAAATGTGATTTCACAGCTAGCAAAACATTAGACATGGTGATAAAAAGGCTTAATATGTGGTGTTTGTTTTTCTGGCAACAGTTTGGGGTTGTGGGTTGGTTGGTTGGTTGGGTTTTTTTTTTTGTTTTTTATTACACTTCTGAAGCTGAGCAAAATGAAGTCTCTACAGGATTTTCTGAGTGATTTGGTTTTGATTCTCATCTGGAATTTATTGTTTCCTTACAGACAATAAACAACAATAACAACAACAACAAAACTAAAGAAAGAATTGTTTCTCTGGGTCTATTGACAATAACATGCACAAGCCGTAGACGCACCAGACTTGGAGCTTGTCTGAAATACGAACTCCAGTAAAACAACCTCTTCAGACAAAAAGGGGTGTTTTGGTCTCTCTTTATGTTGGCCTGTAAAACTATGAGATAAAGAACGTAGTTTAACAGCTGGTTTAAGATAAGGCCTAAGTCTCCACTGCTCTTTCCCCCACCGGCCTGCCATGCCCCAGAATCATCCTTCCCAGCAGGTCAAGGGGAGCTGGAAGAGCTTGATCCAGTGTGATGCTGATGGAGCCAAATAAGTGAGGCTCCATCCGGAGTGGCTTCCTGGGATGGCACAGCCCAGAGCATGGGGAGGGATGGGCCCACGACTTTCTACAGCAGGTATCAAACTAAGTAACCATGTTTTCAGGCAATTGAGCCAGGACTGCTGAAGCCCAGGGCATTAATATAAACTGTAGCTGGTGGTGATTTGCATTAATCCAGGGGCTGTGAATTGTGCAGTTCAGGGGTAGCTATAAGCTGAGTTTGGATACCTCTGCAAGGAGGAAGGCTGAGAACCTAAACTTCAGCCGCTCTTAAATTGACTGTGAAATGTGAGTCAGAGCCTTGATTTAATTCTTTATTATGGCAGGGAGGTTCAAAGTGATGCGTTACATTTTACTTCCAAGCTCTTAGCAGTAAAGGCAACAGATTGGGAATAGTGACAGCCAAGCACAGGGCAGTGGGGGAAAGTATATATGCCTTGTATTTAAATTAAACATTTTGCTCACCTGCAGTATGTCAGTTACCTCCTATGATGCTTCCTGTGCTTTCCAGTCTCTCATTACTTTCCCTGAAAATGGGTGTTCAAAACTAAGAAGAATTTTATGCACTGAAATTGTCTGTCAGTTCTGTGTCTGTGTAGCGGCAGGACTAGGGCAGCAGAAGTGACTGCAGGCAGAAGGGTCTGTCAGGAGTTGTGTAACACTCCTGTTTTAATGTGTAACATTTGGGATCAAATCAGTGCCAGCTGAAATGGGGTGGAACAGAAATCAAAACAGCAAGTGAGGGATAAACTGGCCAGGGAAGCAGAGCTGGGGCTCACAACCTGCTCTTCTAAAAGCATTTGTGCTCTTCCCACATTTGCACCTGGACAGGTGGGCACTCATCATGCAACTCCAAGAGCTTCTGAATAGTGAGGAGGGAACAAATATCTTCAGACCCACTTCAGAACCAAAAATGTCAGAGAAAATAAATCTCTTGATCAAGGGCATCAAGGACAGAAGGCAGAGATAAAGGAGTGGGAAGCGATGCACAACTGCATTCCATCACCATGAAGATGCTGTGGGCTGTGGTTATTGGAAATGCTGCTGCCTGAGAGCAAAATGAAATGTCACCTGCCCAAACTTCAGGAAATAACAAGAGGCCCTAAAGTAGCAAAGAATTTAACCTTTTAACCTTTATGTTTAATATCCACCAGTAGACATGCTGCCCATTAATATGGCTTATGACTAGTTTGTTTTTTAATCCATTTATTCTTCTGGCTTGCATGATATATCGCAGCAATGAGTTCCACAATTTAAGTATGTTATGGTGTTTGTGCAGACTACTTGGTCTTGTGGCCTACTTATATCATGAGAAATAATAGTCAACAGCTCTGCAGTGCAATAAGCCTTTCTAGCTCTTCTTTTGCCTGCAAAGAGAACTTCTGTAGATAAGGAACTGTGGGACATTTGGGATCTTTCACCAAATTTTCTATTCTTTTGAGATTTTTCCTATCCTTCACCTCCCTTTTACAGAATGTTAGGGATTGGAAGGGACCTTGGAAGATTTTATTTTCTTTTGTTTCTTTTGCTGCCATGCACTGCCTTCAGATACGATAAATCATGTTTCATCTGTGTTTCTGGTGGGTTTTAACACATTTTGGTACTCCAGACCGTCCTTTAGAGTTTTGCTTGTGTTCTCATGTTGTTCATCAGCCATCCCTGCCATAGAGGCTCACAAAGTGAATTCATGCTGATCATAATTTTTTAACATGAGCATCTGCTCTATGTAAGTAGTTTCAGCTGGTTTGGTGTGCAGCCCCTGAAAAGCCCCAAAACCAGACATAGTTTTCAGTGGACATGACGAAACGTGGATAATTTTGTGAATTAGCCACTTGTACCTTATCGACTTCAGGTGACTTTCCAGTATAGAACTTTGCCAGTTCATTTATCTTTCCAGTTACTGCATATAGAGATCTTTATGGCCCTCTGCAGAAGATATCTGCACCTTTGCAGAAGATGTCTTTCTCATTCTTTAAACTGATGCAAACCAGTAGATTCTTGAGTCTCAAAGAAGTATGCTATCAATACACATAAGATCAAAATTTTTGTTCAAGAAGGCAAATCTGGTACAGATAAAGGAAGTAAATCTATTGCTTTTTGTCACATGTCAGATTTCTAAGATGACAAAGCAGCTACAAGTGGATACAAACCTTGGGCAGCAAAGATATAAACTCAAGCACTGTCCAAGTTGAGATATTAGTTATGAACCCAACAGACTGTACCTCTTCTCTGAGTGATGGAAAAAATCACTATTATGTACTGATAGAAAAGTTGGCAGATTATTTAGAAAACATACAATGAAAGAATAAGTGGCAGTATGCTGACCAAGGCTCGGGCCTATTGGTTTATGGCAGTTATAAAAATTGAAATGTTATTTACTGTTCACAATAATGCTTCCCGAACAAGCAGTACTGAAAATTGTAATAAAATGTGCATCTTCTAATCAGACATACTTTTCATGTATATACTCATGTAGTTTGTACTTCTTATGTGGCTTATTTATGCTCCTCTAACTACCAAAGAAAATGCAATAACTTAGAGCTGAGTTATTATTTCTTGTGTCCTAACTTGGGAAGGCCGAACAGGCAGGGATGAAAGGCCAGTCAGACCTGTGCTGCTCCTTGTATATGTACTCTCGTTGTATGCACAGATGGCTAAATAAGCAGATCTCCAGCAGCGCTGTTGTATGTACCATCATGCTAGCTGACAGTACAAGCTAAAGCTGCAGATGTGAACATACACCTGCTTTCGCTGACAGATCTGTCTTATGGACTGTGTTTCTGAATAAACTGTGTTTATTTTGCAGTGAATCACAGAATCACAGAATGTCAGGGATTGGAAGGGACCTCAAAAGCTCATCCAGTCCAATCCCCCCACCAGAGCAGGAACACCCAGATGAGGTTACACAGGAAGGTGTCCAGGTGGGTTGGAATGTCTGCAGAAACAGAGACTCCACAACCTCCCTGGGCAGCCTGTTCCACTGTTCTGTTACTCTCACTGTGAAGAAGTTTCTTCTCATATTTTAGTGGAACCTCCTGTGTTCCAGTTTGTACCCACTACCGCTTCTCCTATTATTGGTTGTCACTGAGAAGAGCCTGGCTCCACCCTCGTGACACTCACCCTTTACATATTTATAAACATTAATGAGGTCACCCCTCAGTCTCCTCCAAGCTAAAGAGCCCCAGCTCCCTCAGCCTTTCCTCACACAGCAGATGCTCCACTCCCTTCAGCATCTTTGTTGCCCTGCACTGGACTCTCTCCAGCAGTTCCCTGTCCTTCTGGAACTGAGGGGCCCAGAACTGGACACAATATTCCAGATGTGGTCTCACCAGGGCAGAGTAGAGGGGGAGGAGAACCTCTCTGACCTACTAACCACCCCCCTTCTAATACACCCCAGGATGCCATTGGCCTTCCTGGCCACTGAACTAGGTTCACATTTTTGTGAAGAAGACTTGTCTCAGTCTCCATTGAAGTCAATAGAAGTTTAGTGCCTTAACTTATTTTTCAGTGGTTACTACATCAGCCATGAAAACCTGAAATTAGGTGTTCGCCCAAATAGTCAAGGTTCTAAAGTCTTGGTATTGAATAGGGGTGAAAATACCTCCCAACAAAAATTTAGTTTTTCTGAAAATGGTGGTGATGAAATTGAATGTGCTTAGAACATGACCTTGGAATAATGCTTCAAGTTATTTCAGGGAAATATAGTTTAGTCTGGCCCACGGGTACCTTAAGTACAGTGTGATAGCTCTGATGTGCCTGTCCTTCAAAATGTTTAGCAATGGAAAGGTTTTGACATATGAATGCACTGCTGGGGAGCAGTAAGTCATTCTGTGTCAGCTTCTTCATGTTCATTACCCAGGTACATGCACTTTTCTTAGAGGACCTGACAGTAAATGTGAGGGATTTGGAGGTACAGTACTCAAGGAAAAAGGGACGTGTTAACTTATCTTCACTGGGGACTAAAAGAATGAACGCAGGGCAGCTCCTGTAGAGCAACTGGTGTACCGTGACTTGTTAGTCTGTGGGAGGTATTCGTATTTCTATATCCATGTTTTTAAAACTGGATTCTGAAAATTTGTGACCCTTCTGTCTGAGAGCAACAGTACTCTGCATTATGTAATAATGCACATCTCCATTTTATGGATATGTAGGATTTTTTCCTTAATGACCAGATTAAGTCTCATTTTGTCCTGCTTGCTGGCTGAAATTTCAGAAGGAGAAGTGTTACTCTTTGCTTTGAAGTGTTTATGGGTCCGTTATGTGGCTGGCTTTATGGTTACCATGTCAAAGGTATTCGGTGATTGGTCAGTATCTGGATGCCCAACTGCAAAAAATCTCACAGGTGTCTCATCTGTATGGCTGGCACATCAGGTTTCTTGAAAAAAACAGTCCAGTGAAACATCTGGAGCTGATCACATGAGCTTGTAGAAATCTATGGTCTCTGTAGGTAGTGGACATAATTTCAGAAAGTTGATAATACAAATGTGGAAACTTCAGGGAAGATTATGACTAAATTAGATACATAGAGCTGCCGGATGCTTAGATGGCTGTTTCTTGCCAGCGTCAAGAGAACATCAGAGCAGATGCTTTATACTCAGGTTGGTGGACGGTGTGTCTACCTCGTGTCTCTCCTTCCTGGATGGGAAATGGACCATCAGTGGGGAAAAGGAGAAGGCAGCAGTTTTGAGAGAGCTCACACTGTCCGAAACCTGTTAGAAGAAGGTATCTCAAGGGAAATAGTTGCAGTAAATCAGGTTCTTCCTGGGAACTGTAGGTAGTAAATCAGGTCTCTGCTTACTGAATGGGTTCACCAGGATTTTCAAAGAAGAGAAAACTTTTAGTACCCCTCAGTGCAAAGTGCTCGTTTCTGCCATAAGGGAAGCAGCCACAAATTGGAGCACTTTTTCCCTCTTTTTTCCCCTCTATGTTACATCCGCACTCTGTTTTCTCAAAACCCCTTTTCTACTGCTGGGTCTTTTGCTGCCTTTCACCATGCCCAGCCTGATAACCCTTTAGTTTACTTCCTAGCGTAATATAGGCCTTGAATGTAAAAAGCTTTAGAGTCCTCAGAAGTCACAAGCTGGATGCTAGATTTAGCTGCTCTGCGTATGCTTTTATGTGTTGCTCTTTTCTCAGCATCTCTAGGCCGAAGTGTTTTCATTAAGGGCACAATATCAGCTCTGTTTGAATGTAGGCATCAAGTTAATTAGCAACATCTTCAAATGAGGTTAATGAATTAGAACATGAACTCTTGATCCTAAGATCACAGGGAAAATTCTCATCTTTCTTTTTCTCTCTGTCTTTCTAGCTATACGGCAAGAGGAACAAGGAAAATGCAACGCAGATATGCTGAGGGGTGGTGAGACGAACTATGTGTTGAAACTTTTCCCTTTGGAGATATGAATTCAAAGCATGGAAGGGGGTGAGACCCTCTGACCTACACAAAGCCTCTAGACACTCAAAGGCAATTTCTTGGCTGCTTGCAATGGATGTCTTTTGAAAATATTGCCCCATTTATAGTTTCTGAGCACCAAGAGTTTCTGAACATTGAGCTCGGTGGAAATGAAGACGAAACATCCCACGGTTTAGTGCTTACAAGGAGACAAGCTGCCAAACAGATCCCATTGCCAGATGCTGCATACTTTTCTTCTTTTATTAGCTATCACCTGCTTTTATACACTCAGCGATTAATGTAGGCCATCCCCAATCCTCAGGCAGAAGTTGTTGCAACTAGATTAATATTAAATACTTTTGGCTTATTAACATAATAATTTTGGTTTTGACTAATTAAGATCTTTAAGGGATTATATAAAGGGTTTTTTTTTCTCTCTGTACGGTAGCCCTAAGAGCTCAGTAGTTATTGATCAGTCCTTCACCACAAATCCTAATGGAACCGCAAGAGCATGTGATACAGCTCTGATCAGTCTCTGCATTGGTAATGAGTGCACTTCAAGCAAATGAGATGAGCTTCAGCTTTATGTAACTCATACAGAAGCTTTGAAAATGTATGAAATAAGAGTCCTCCTGATAATTTTGACATTATTAGAGATAAGAGTCTTATCATAACATGGGGTAGCATCCTGATTTTTTTTTAAAGCTGCTAGTGTAAACCTGTGGCTCTCTTCTGAATCAGCACACTAGGTTTGTTGTGTTCTGCAGCAAAGAGATTAGCAAGAGATAAAAGACCATGATACCACCACAGTCCCAGGGAAAGGGACAATGGAAACAACAGCAAATGATGATTAAAACGTCTGTGTTAAAGCTCATCTCTGGAAAAGTTTATATTGTTTGTTCAGTTTCTTCCTTCGTAAAATACTGTCCACTTCAAAAGGTTCTCAAGCTCAGAAAAGTCACACAGTTTGTTCTGCTTCTGGGCAGAGGGGCAAGATTAGAAATAGTGGCTTGACATCTGTTAGCATAAAAGGAAAGAGGAAAAGGGGAGATTTGCAACTACTCTTAAGTCCCTGCGGGAGGACTTCTGGAATGGTGGGTGCTCAAGGGGAGTCTGCAATTATGTTTTCTATTTGACTGTGATGAGATCAAGCCAAACCGCTCTGCAGAGTATGGGAAGCAAAAGAAGCAAAGTTGGTCTCTAGTGGCTGGGAGGAGGCTTCTTGGGATCGACTTGTATGACAGCTAAACCGACTACCTCGTGGCCCAGATCTGGAGACTAAAGTTTGATAAAAATTTCTGACAATGAGGGATGAGTTGTGACCTCTAGTGTGGTGACAGTTCATAATCCTCTTGAGACTGTACATGATCACAGCACCCACATTAAGAGCTTGCATTATTCATGCATGTTTTCTTCAACGATCAATGGCTCAAGTCTTTATATTTTACACTACTACATCTCTAGAGTACTACAAGACCAAAAAATACTTAATGATTACTAGGTCTTTGGATACTATGGTAATAAAGCTGTATTAATCGCCAGAAAAAGTGTCAGTAATTGATTTCGTGCGATGTGGCATGAATTGGACGATAGTTTATTTTTAGGTAAGATGTTTGCATCCATTTTAGCAATGTTTCACACTTGTTCTCAGAACCCTGAAAATCTAATGAGGGCCATTTTAGAAATTAAAAATGTATGGCATGAGGCTATTTGATGCTACCATCACGGCACTTTACTGCTGTATTCCTGGATCATCAGGGGAGGAGGAGGAGGGGTGCCCTTCAAATTAGCAGCAAGCTGCACATTGCACAGCTGCGTGGCGGGAGCCTGAGTGCATTTTACTCCAGGAAAAAAAAGGTAGTGGTGGCCAGGAAAAACTGCCTTATATAACAGAAGGGGCAAACAGCCGTTAGGTGTGCAATCAAGAGAGAAAGAAGCCTCAGGACATGACATGTCAAAACACTTAGGCTACTTTGCCACTGGATCCCAGTCACTTGAAGAGCCTGATGGCAGTGGAGACATTGCACCACACATATGTTATTTGCTTTATGTGTTTTATCCCTTCTTTTAGGACGGTATTGTTATTTCACTTTCTGGTCACATTAGTTTGACTGTGTCCTGATATTAGACAACCTCAAATTGTCTGTGCAAGTGGCTTTGCTTCAATTTCTGCATTGTGTGTGAAGAACAGAGTTGGAAAAGTCAAGGGCTGGGTTAATAATACACTGCTCTTGTGCAGTTGTGCACAGCACTACCTTTAAATTCCTGTTGGCTGAAGGGTTTGAGGCCAGGCGGCTGAAACTGGGTTGCTAACTTGGCATTTAGACTCAAAATGGCCTGATTTGTGAGAAATTGCAGACACGCACAGCAATTCCCCATCCTTCTCTGGACACATTTGGGGAATCCTCATTAAAAAGACTACAATATTATTTCCCACACCTTTCAGCTTGTTAATCCTGAGGGCTTGACTAATGGTAAAGGACTGACCTCTGCGTCTCCTCTGTTGGGTACGTCTGTTTATTACAGGTGAGCTGGAATGTGGAGCAAGAGATGCTCAAGACCGTATTCATGCCCTGAATCAGTAACAGAGCTCAAAGGAAAACACAGTTGTGATCATTCCTACTTTCTTGCTCTAAGTCTATTTTTGTAAGGCCTGGTTGATTATTGATTGTTGAAACTCCTTATTGTCATTATTTTGCTCTCTCCACTTCTGCAAAAGCTACCACGTTCATTCTTAGCTTAGTTGTTTAGAGGAATGGAGATCAAAGATCCCAGTGTAAGAGTAAATAACCTTTATTTATCTGTGGGTGCTGGAGCACATTGTAGAGGAATGTCCAGCTCTGAGCCCGTGCTCTACCTGATGGAAGTGGACCCATTTCTCTCAAGCTTTTGTAAGTTTTCCTCACACGGCACACAGGGAAAACAAGCTTTGGCAAGTACTTCTTGTTGTTAACACCACCTTCTGCTATCAGGGAAAATCACAAATTAGCATTCTAGGGTTTGGCTGAAGCTCTTCAAACTCCAATTTCCAACGACAGCTTTAGATGAAAGTACATAAAGTTTTTCTTCTTAAAAAGGGACAGTAGTAGTCAAGAAAAATATCTCTGCTGTAGACTTCAGTAGGAAAATTCTGATTTCTAGAGGTAAAAAAAAATTCAGGTTTTAAGAAGTGGCTTAAATTCATGTTTAAATGAGGGATAGCTCACTATGTACAATATGAAGACCATCTCTTTCCAACTCAGTTTTGTCATATGACGTTTCATCCATTCATTCATTTTGAGCTCCTCGAAGGCTCAAAATGATGTCACCTCATGCCCATTTTTTCACCCACCGATTGGGCTGGCTTAAATCCATGAGAAACTCTTTTTAAGTTTGAATTTGGCCCCACGTTTTGAAGCTGAAACAGCTCCAGTGCATTCCCTCTGCATGGCAGTGCACAGAAGCTGCATTTGCAATGAAACTTGTGATGTAGTGTTTCTTAATCCAGACATGAGGCACTAAATCATGGGAAGGCAGCAGGAAGGGTTGCACTGTGACTGCAAAGTTGCTAGCACTGCTGTGGTAAGCAGGTCATACTTAGTTAAGCAAACTGTTCATTTCCACTTTTTCTGAGCAAGAGGTCGAGAGTAGTTCAGTGTAATTAACAGTTAAAAGATACACGGGATGGGAAAGTATGAGGCAGTGTATATTTAAAGAGCTATAAAAGTGGTAAAAAACATTTCCTACTAGAGAGGGAGCTATTACAATCAGCTTTTGTTAGGAATGTTTCTGTAATAAAGTGTTGCGACTCCATAAAAGAGTGTAAAACTGTCTGAATAAAACCCAAGGAACAGATTTCTGCATCCCAGGAGCCACGAGGGACAGGAGCACCAAATATTACTCATGGTTGTTTTACCTTGCGTGTGGGAAGCTGCATTTCCACAAGTGCCCAGTGTATGATGATCCGCTGTCGTCCAGTGGCCAAAATGGAAATTTAGGAGTCTCAGTGGGGAGCTGCCCCTCCTGAAGCACCCGCATGAGAAATGTGTCTTATAGTGCATGTTATGTAGCTCGGCACTCTGCTCTGCATCAGTTTGCTCTGGCCACAGCTGTAACCTGTGGTAATAATAATAATTAATAACCATAATGCCATGACTGATGATGGTCCTTGGCTTGGGCTTCCCAAGATGCAAAGCTTTTTTCATACCCTGAGGCTGTCCGCTGCTACGTGCTGGTCCTTCCCCTCTGCTGGAAATTGGTTTAATTCCTGATAGGTCTAATTTTTAGATTGTTTTTCTTCCCTCCCATACATTGTCAATCGTCTCCTAAGGTAGTTTTCCTGCTCTTAAGCATTGTAAAATAAAAATAATAATTTAAAAATTGCTCCATTGACATTACGATTGGAGTAGTCGTATTTCAAAAATAAAAAAAGGTCAAAAAATGGCCTGCCATAATTTAATATGGAAATTAACTCCTATCCATGGATCGAATGCTCTTTTTAGTTACAGAATTTGTCTTGCCCTTGCTCCTTTGCAAGCACTCACCACATTTTTTGGTGCTGTGAAAATAAAAAGCAATAATAACCAGCCCAATCAAATGTTGCCGTATGTATAAAATGTAAGTTTTATCTGAAAAGGGGACTTTTATAACTGTAGGTTTTGGCTCACTATCAAGGAACATTTTCTGTTTCATACCATTATATGAGCTTTTGGATTTGTAAGGAGAGTACAGATTCTAAAATAAACCCCTTCTCTCTAAAAGCTTAGATATCACACACACAGTACTTTACCATTATTGTTCAGTACGATAAATTTCTATGTAAAATGTACATAGAATGTACAGTTTTATAAACCTCATAAGATGTTTTGTATGTCCCAGAGTCCCACGATCTTAGGAAAAAAGGCAAATCATGTAGGTCAGGAAATATAGGAATGTTGCCACCCAACGCCAGGCCTGAAATCCACCTTATGTATTAATATTACCTTGCCTCTGACACTGGCCACTGGCAAGTGGTTCAGAGAGAAGCCAAAGAGCTTGGCAGGAGACAGGCTCATTTCCTTCCTCATACTGACCTCTAATTACAGGAGATTGGCTTAAGCCCTGATGGGGGAGGTTTCAAAACCCTTGAGCATGAAGGTCTCAGGGTGGAGAGAAGACGCTGAGGGCAGATGGGGTGCAGACATCAAGGCTTTCCACTGATTCCACGTGGACACTGGACAAGAACCATAAATGAATGGGTTCAGGTGACACTGAGAGCCTTTTGTAGGCGCACAGATAAATTCTTCTGGGGTCCACTTCAGGACTTGTCCTCCATACCAGACAATCATTTCCACCAAGACATCAAACTGAATTGAAGTCATACAGTGAAGCTGATATTAATAATGAAGGCGTTGGCATCTCACGGTCTGTGCTCAGCTGGCTGTACTGATCAGGTTCAGATCACCATCTCTTTGTTGTAAAGCTATTTTGAATCCATGTATTTCAGGAATAGTGAAATGATAGACAAGTCACAGTGTCAAAAAACCCAGGATAAATCCAGACATTTCATGGGTATCTTTCATTTGAATAAATTAATACGATTAATTAATTAGGAGGGAGTCTATTTATGTTCAAAGCATGTGAAACCATTCTCTGAAACTGTTTGAAAGATATTTCATACATTGTTTGTTATCTTCTTCCTCTCTTTTAAGTAACTCAGCAACCTCTAGACCTGAAGATACTGGGAACAGCAGTGTGCACACAATTCACAGCTGCTCCCTGGCAACCATCCATGTTCACTCCTGCCCTTGGAAGGTACGATGCTGCTAAACCCTGTTCAGTGGGTCTGAGGTCATGACCACCCCTTTACTACGAGGACATGACTGCATGGTGACAGGTGAGACTACATAACAGCATCTCACGGTCCCCTCTGTGCCTGTTTGCACTGTACAGCAAATGTTGAGTAATTTGAGGTACTTTCTTTTCTAAGGGTGAGCTAACCTTCAGACATACGAGCACACTGCAGACGGAGGTGGAGAGAAAGCACCATTTGTGGATGTGACCATTGCGCAGTGCTGCTGAGCTTAGTGTTAGCCTGGGTACCAGGCTGGGTACAGGAGGGAAACAAGACACAGCATGTTTTTACCAAAGGTTGTGAATTTCTTGGGGTCGTTGATCACCAAATCCCAGGGTAAGAGCTGCCAATGCAAGAAAAATGTTAAAAGGCTGAACAGAGTCCTTCAGTGAGGCTCTAAGGTGGTCAGAGCCAGAAGCTCAAAGACTAAGCCTCCAAGAGGCCAAGCACTGGAGCAGGGGCTCAGAGTGGTTGCAAACTTTCCATCGTTGCAGATAGCCAAAATCTACCTGAACGACACCCTAAGCAACCCTATGTAACTTTGAAGGAGGCTCCCTTTGTGCAGGGAATTGGACGAGATGAACTTGCAGAGATCCCTTCCAAATCTGAACTGTTCTAGAGACCTCTCTTCTAGGCCCTAACAGACAAATTAAGGACACCTTGGGTTATAAACTGCCAAGAGACACAGAAAGGGTCACGGGATTTGGATCTATATGGTGTAGTCTAAACGACCTGAACCCTTTGGGCTGCAGACTCCTTATGCTTCCAAGAGGAGGTTGCCAAGGCAGGATAGCTGTCTGAAAAAATGTATCCCTTGGCTCAGACATCTCAGAATAGTAATTTGTGAAGAAACTAAGGCCAAGCATCCCTTGGGACTTTGCTTTGCTAGGTTTTCAGCACTTGATCCTGCTCACAGAGTAACTTCAGACTGAGCTTTAGACAGGGAATGTGATTATTGACATGCTTGAATTTATGCATGTGCTTATGTGCTTGGTCAGATCAGAGTGACACTGCTCAGCACCAGCCAGAATTGAGCCCTTGTTTAAGCTTACCTTTGTGGCAGGGTTTTCTTAAGCTTAAAACCCAAGGTCTCTCAGAGACAGAGATATTTAAATTATTTTACATTGTAGAAATGTTTACAGTGATTTGTTGTGGGGAATCAGAGTGTCCTGATTTTTGTGTGTGTGTGTACATGTGTCTTGTATCTTTCTAAAATGAAACAGAGTTTGAGTTTGAAAATAACATTTGAGATTGTTTGCATCAAATTTGCCTCTGTTTGAGGTGCCACACAAATGGTTGTCAGGTATGGCTTGCAAAGGGCATGACACAAATGTGTAACAAGAAATGTCAAGTCAACTTTTTTTGAGAGAAAAATATGTTCCTTTGTTTGTTTCTTCTGCTGGACTTTATCATCAACAACAATGACAAGAGCAAAAGGTTTCCATAGTTAATAATTTCCATTTGTATTTGGAAGAGTAGAGGAAGAAGGGGCAGAAGAGTTTTAAATCACAGCTATGTGGAGAAAGGAATTTCCATAGTGAGGGAGAGTCGATACCTTAATATTTGTTTGCATCTCAAAATGAAAAAAGCCTGCATTTTAAAATTGCAGAAGTTCTACAAAAAGTTGATTCAAAAATTCTGCAAAGATTTTTTTTTCACAGCTTCTGTGAAAAGAAACATGCTGTTTGCAAGTACCATTATTGCAAAATACTGATTTGCAAGGCTGCACTTCATTCTGAAAGTCCCTATCAAAAAGTACAAATTAATCTTGTATTCCCTGGGAAGGAGAACTCTTCTACTTAATTGATTCCTTTGCCAGCCTCCCCCTTCCTCCTTTTCCTCATTGTGTCATTGAAGAAGTAAAGTTAATTGAAAATTAGTGGTCAGCTCCGCTTATATAGATCACACACAACAAATCACTGCAACAAAAGCAATGAGCAGAGATGCTGAAGCATGTGTCCCTCTCATATGCTTCTGGACTCCCTACAGCCACCATCTCTTGAGTGCACAGACAGCTTCCATCCCAACAGCCCCAGTAATAGCTTCATGGATGATTGATGTTTTACACTTGAGCTCTTATTTATCTTTTATTTTGCTTCAGTGAGTCAGTGGGAGTCTTGCGATCGACCTAAGTGGGAATAACTCCAGGTCTTGGTAGCGAAATCATCTAGGAATTCTTCTTTTTGCAAATGTGTTGAATCTTCATGGTAGGCTGGAGATTATTCTTCATTATTTGCCAGCAGCATGCTCAGATTGGGAAGCAGGGCAGCTCTACAGTGTGGATTGCAACAGCTAAAGGTTAAAATGTGGCTGTCTCTTCACCTGGTTTTAACTCCAGATCTTAATTTGACCACATCACTGCTAACCAGGCACTTTCCTGGACCAGAATTTTATTACAGTGGCTCATTATTTCTTTCAGTTCAAAATATATACAAGAACTTTCCCCCCCTCACTTAGGATACTGTCGTCTGATCCTACAAATATCTCCTGCAGCTGTGCTTATAGACAGAATATTTGATATTTATGTAGTTCTCAGAAGAATGTGAAGTTACTCTTCTGTGACATAAAGCACTCTATATTGGTCATTATAAAGCACAGTCAATTTGTGCTTTCTCTAGGAATCGTAATTGTTGTGAACATCCGAATCACTGTTGCAATGGGTGTATCACTGGTGACAACTTTAATCTGAGAGAGTGATCGAGCCACAAACAGTTTATTAAAAATTAATTTGTTGCCTGGTGTAACATTGGCTCCAGTATGCTTTCTCTGAAGTCCTGCTTCCTTTGAAGTTTTGTCACTGTTTTCTTCAGTATCAAGATCAGATACTTCTTCTGTATAAATATTGCCATTTGGGCCAGTGCTGCGTATGACCTGTTTCCTTGATCAAGATCTTTGGTTGACCCTATGCAATCAATTTGTGTCTGTTATACTGCTGAACATCTGTAGCTCAGCCATGCATCTAGGAAGACTTTCACACTTCAGGGTGAGGGTTGCCATATTGAGAGTGTGCCTTTTTTTTTTTTTTTTTACTCTTTAACATCCTGAAATGGTTAGAGATATTGGAGTTGATAGTCTGAATGCAGTTAGAAAGGATTTTATGCTTCACATCCTTTTTAATTATACGATGCCATCGTAATGTCCCAAGAAAATCCCCAAGTATCTATGGCAGTTGACAAAACATGCATTACTCTTATTTATCGTTAGTTCCATCCAAATGGAATAAGAATTAGAAGTCTTATTTTGTTTATAGCCTTTTCTCCCAGTTACTGAGAGCAAGTTCACATTTATCAGACCCCCACCAAGTCACCAGGGTTGGTCTGCTGTTTTGCAATTTCATCAGTTTATGACAGAACGCTTACATTAGCGTGATTTTTCCTTCTTCCACTTTTTCTTTCTCTGAAAGTATTCCTCCTTTGGATACTTCTGAATATTATTGTTATTATTATTCTTCAGATTGCTCTCCTGAGGCATAATAAGGCATATCAGTGTTTGTGTGTGTGTGTGTGTAATACTTTTTGAATCATTGCCCAGTTTCAGTCAAATTGGTGAGAAGTGATAAGTAACATGGAAGAAGAATGAAATTCCAAAAGGTTTTGTGAAAATGGGCATCAAGACGAACTCTGTAATTGTCCCATATCAGTTAAAGCCTGCAACCTGAAGCTCCATGGTATTGAGTATCAGAGATTCCAAACCGAAGAGATGCCAACGTGAGAGAAAAGGGAGGAGAGAGAAAAGACCTTTTCTCTGCTCCAGCCATAGGAAGTTCTGAGTCAGGGTTTGTACTTTCTTCAAGATCAAGCCAGGTACACACAAGACAAATTGGGAAATAAGACTCCAGTACTCACAGAATTGCATTGCTGCACAGTTAATGCATTCGTAGAGCAGGACCACCACCTCATTTTGCTTGTCCCTGTTCAATCACTTCCTCTGATGATGAGACCTCGTAGTACAAGTAGATATGACAGAGCTATAGGTGGTAGTAGGAACAAAGAGGCTAAATCTGACAGTTCTGCAACTTGTCTTAGCCTAGGAACTTATATTCTCTGCCTTCAAAAGTGATTTAAGGACTTTGAGGATGTGAATGGTGGAAATTTTATTCCTGGTATTTCATCCAAGGTCACATGTAAAGAGTCTCTGTAAGAGCTGGGATGAAATATCTTGAGACCCGATTAGCCACAGGGCTATGTGCCTTTTTGTTTATTCCCTCTCCCGTGGTCAGTGCAGCACCACGCACTCCTCTCAGTTATACATGCTGAGGCTATGGCTTTGCCACTCATATTTCGAACATTCCAAACTACAAAGGTAAAGAAAAAAAGTCTTCAGCTCCTCATTTATAATTTCTGCTCTCACAGGATCTGTCACTGAAGAATTTGTTTTCAAAGTGAGTTAAGGGAAAAATCCATCTTAATTGCTAAACTTTTCTGGTTCTTCTCAGTTGAAATTAAACATATGAATTACTCAGATGTCTATAGTTCGTCAAAGATCATCATAAAGCATCCTTTTAAAGCACTTCAAGTTTTAGTGATGCTTTTCCCTTTTAGGGATAATGTGATGACAACACAATAGGAACTTGCCAAAAATGCTTTCTGGGTCGGGTAATAAATTGATGTAGTAAACATCAGCTCAAGTAATATTGAAGGCAAAAGGCTCTATGGAGATTTGCCATAAATAGGCGTGTTCTCATCTTTTTGGATGCTTTGTTTTTACAGCTATCATATTTCACTGCCAGCACATTATAATCTGGATCCTTTCGAGACAATAAAAACAAGTCACACTCATTGCTTCCAAATAGTTTGCAAATTGTTCAATACATTTTGCCATTTCCTTGAAAAATCGATTCCATGTCTCTATTTTAGCTCTGGTGAGCACAAAGAAGACAACTGTTAGGAAAAGTGCTGGTGTGCCAGCATATTCAGTGGCCAAGTGGGATCAGCACCAGTCAAAACCCCTGTGACTTTCCAGCCTTGGGCTTTATATATGAACACACCAAGCAAAGAAAGGCAAGTATTTCTTCGTCTTCTGGGAGAAAGGCATTATGAAAACAAAAAGTGGTTACTAGATTGCAAATCTATGGTTAAAGCAGAAACTAAGGAACGCACTTTTGTGGCATGTTATTGTTCTGGGGTTTTTTTAATAGCAAGAAATACTTTCCTCTGGGTTAGCAAACAGTGACTCATGCCAGTTCCTACAGCAATGACACACAATAAATTACAAATCTAGCTCTTGACATCTTTTTGTCACCTGAAGGACCAGGTTACAGATTATTTGGCTGGGATGCTCTTGGCATGATTCCTTATAAATATCCAAGCTCATATTTTTTTTAGCTTCCACAAGGCATGTGAATTACCTGTTAAAGTTTTAAGGCAAATAAAGAAACAAAAAGGCATTTTCAGAAATGCTTTTTGCATCCTTGGGAATGGTGAGAGCTCTACAAATGTTAGGCAGGTTTCAAAACTATGCACAATATTTTAGATATGACCTTGTTATCATTAGACTTGGGCAGCGTAACTCATATGCTTTCATGCTGAAAACCTTTTCTATCCAAGTAAAGCTTCTGCTAGCATTTCCAGAGAGTCATTTGTTTCCAAACAACTGAACTCTGATATGAGCTTTCTTTTTATTTAAGTAATCTGGCTATGCAAAGCAAGGAGTAAGGCCCACATGCCACACTGAATACCCCAACAAATAGTTAGGAACCAATGATCCTCTGCTCCAGCCATACCTTGAGGTATGACCAGAACTCAAACCAGCAAACTGTGACCCACAGTTAAATTCCAGCCACCACAGGAACAATATTTTCCTTATGGATGTGGGGTTGAAAGAGTGTAGCATTTAGGCACTGAAAGATAAAGTTGCATGCTAGTGTCTTAAAAACTAAAGCCGCAGCAGGAGTAGGAAGATTTGCAGAGGACCTTGAGCTTCACAGATGACCACCTGTACTTCTGTCCAGGAGAGGACAGCAGCTCACAATGCTACAGAACAGCAGCCGTCTGTGTTGAGTTGTGTGTGGCAAGGTCACAGTCACAGGCAGAGATTCAATGGAGCAGAAAGTGGAGATGGGCAAGTAGAAGTGTAAGATGGACCAGCTCCATCCTCACAGCTCTGCTGTCCTGGGCATCACCTCAGACACATAGCGAAGGCTGTAGGATTTGGCTGACCTCTTTCTCCAGCCCCCTCTTCTGTTGTGATGGCACCTGGTTTTGTGGGCGTCTATTTACCCTGTAATGATAATACTTGTTTTGAAATGTTTATTTTCATCTAGGTGGGCTGTAAAAGCCTTCTGGTTTTCCTCTGCTCTTCAAATTTAGATCTGTTTTTGAATGAAAATGTGGTTTCAAAATGGTAACTCAGGAGCTTCATTTCGAAAGCTGTTAAAATGAAATGCTCTGTTGTGTTAGAAATGAAATAATTTATTTGTGAAACTTGGAAACAAAACTTCAATATTTCTAAAATCCTTCCATTTTTTTTTTTTTTCGGCAGAGACAAACAAAAAAGCTCTGGAAATTAGATACGAATCTGCAGGGAGTCTGACTCACATGAAGTTGCGTTTCACTCCCACTGAAACTCCTTCCTTCAGTCAATTTGGTAGTTAAAAGGAAAATAGTCCCCTCCCTGTTTAAGGAAACAAGCAGAAGGGAATGACAAAGGTGTCATTAGCAGGTTGGGCCAGGGACTTAGGTCATGCCAGCACTTCCATTCTTTTTCTATTTCTCATAGGAATTTGGCAATGGCATTTTAGCCGGCGATTTGGGGGCACCTTGAAATAAAATCCTTGAAATAAAATATCCTTGAAATACAATATCCTTTAAATAAAAGCAGTCTGATTTTCAGAAATACTCAATGCCTGCCACTTTTACTGACTGGAGTGAAACTTCACTAAACTGAGTTAAGGGACATTTTAGTGTAGGTGCTTGGCCAACTACCACGTAGGTTATTTTATACATTGGGTGTCAGCTATAAGGCATAATTTCTGTTACTAATACTGAGCATCTTATCTATAAATAGTCATACAAGCGTATTTGGGAAAACTGGACAGTGTCTGAGAAAAGAATATGACATTTTCATACGTTAAAAAAAATAGTACTTTACTACATGTATCCAGCTCCTTTTGGACTCAGGCATACCAAATCAAATACGTGTGGAAATTTGACACCAAAGAGATCGTGTTAGAATGTTCTTTCTAAACCCAATCTAGCAGTTATCTCTTATTTTTCTTAATTTGTATTAGCTAATTGCTTTTCAAATCAAAATGAATAGAGACAACGCTCCTCTGAGACTCTGGGGTGTGCTGGGAGCATGTTGTGTTACATCTGCTCACTTCACTTTGAATTGCATCAGATTTTGGAGTGTAACAGACTGTTAATGGGTGCTGTCACACACAGTTTGACACAATCGTATTTCTACATCCTCAATTTGCAGCCCTGATCTTGCCCCCTCTGGCGCCATGAGAAAAGTTTCAGTCCTCTACAAGGGGCTTCTTTTAAATCTGTCTATGCGTTTTGAAGAGCTTTCTGAGGCTGCACTATTGCATAGCTGCCATTAGACAAGATTATATCTTTCAGCATCATAGGCCTGTCCTAAAACTGTCAAAGTCGACAGTCTATGAATACATTCATTTTACAACTGCAGATTCCTGTGTGCTGGTGAAAGAGCCAATTTGCATCACTGAATTCAAAGAGAATATCACTAATAAACAGCGTAACAACGCATATTACCACAGTGTGCAGAACCAACCAAAAGAATTCATGAGATGCAAGAGGCTTTAGAAGAAACCTCAGTGAGGAAACGGGCTAGAACAGTGAGTGTGGAATAAAACTGAGAGGAAGAAACAGGAAAAGTTTGGCACATAGGGCTAGAGTGAGGACACAAGTGACATGAGGTAAAGTTCAGTCTATTCCACAGGAAAAACAGAAAGCAGATAGTTCACAGCTCTTGCAGCTACTGCAACTGTCCCTGCAAGCAGAAGTCACTATGGCAAAGTTGCCTCCAAGATCTTAGGTGAGGAGTGATGGAAGGAGGAGGAAGATGGCAGGAGAGGATCGCAGGACTCTACTCCCCCAGGTAGGGAAAGGTCTCCTCTGCCCTTAAGGCTGTTAATCATTTGGTGTTACCACTCCCCTTTCTAATTACCTAAGAGATCTGTGCTCTCTGAAGATGTGCAGGCTGAAAACGGAACCCCTAAATTACATTTTTAAAGTGAATGAACTACTTTAAGGAGGTGAAAGCTGTCACTGGATCAGTCCATTCTGGAGAACATTGACCTAGACATGTATATATTCAGGGTGAGTTATTTGGTTTCAGCAGAGAGATATTCATTCAAACTGAGAGTCCTGGTAGAAATTGGAAAAGCATTAAACTTGCATCTGATACTTATGCAGTGAACGAAATTCTTACCTTCAGCAACGTAAACTTCAGACTGGAGGTAGCCAGTGAAGTTGCTCTGAACTATGGCTAATGGAAATGAGAGGCAAATCTGATCTAGAATCCCATGTGGAAACTGGTAATATAGATTGATTGAGACATTATTTTAGAAATATTTCATAGTCAATACCATGACTTCAAAGCTCAATGTCATCTCAAGTCTTCTGGCATGGATACATGACATTTATTAATAGAGGTGCTGAAGGACTGGCAGCCAGTTGATGTCATCAGACAAATTACTTCTCCATTACCTATTGATTACTGTTCTGCCTGGCAAAGAATACGTGCTTACTTTTCATACCAATGGGAAATAGAAAAATTCAATAGCTGACCACTTTAGGTAATTATCCAGTTCTTGAAATGCTTCATCTATAGCCAGATAGAAACTGGCTTTTCCAGCACCCAGTAATCTGTCTTCTCGGCAGAAGAGTCCCAGAGAAAATATTGCTCTTGGGTTGCTCACATTTCCCTGGATCTTTTCCATTAGATAATAGGTTTAATTCATGCTCCTGTCTTTATTTTCCATAGGTGCAGCACAGTTAATCAAAGGATGACTTTATTATGTCAGATTCACAAGGTGAGATAATCATTAGAAGGGATGATGAAGAAGTTTGGATCCATTGTGTTTCCATGAAAAAAATCAAAATTTTTTAAATATAAATGCCTGTAAGAATTTGACAGTTTTCACAAAATATGACAGGACATTTTGCTTTGATAAGAGAAAAATATCTTGTTGTGACTATGTTGTCCATATTTGTTTTGCCTGAAGTGCTCTATCACATGCCAATATGTATTTTTACAGTTTTGCAAAGGCATCACATAAGTTGAGATATTATTACTGTATCTCTGCAAAACATTTTGGCATTACTGAAATTAAATGCTTCTGTAGTCTCAAAATCAAACAGTACATTGCTATGTATGAAGTCTTTTTGTTTCATTTTATTTTCCCGCTTTTCATGAAACCACCTAATATGACTGTAGATGTTATGGTGTGTTCTGGTGACAGAATAGTATAATCTGTTTCCTACTCACAGTTGACAGTACAGTTAGAGGAACCAGACTGGTTCTTGTTCTCAAAGAGCTGATCCTTCATATAGGAAAAAATAGCACAACTCTCCTTCTCATTAAATTAGCCTGGCGTTGTTGCTTGTATGTAGAGGTGCTGTGGAGGTGACTATAGACCTTCTAGTTAGATCTGAGATAGGATAGACACAGCACCGAGATAGGAGTGCTAAAGGGCGGCTCATCAAGATGGGAATGTGATGGGTAAGTTTTCAGGGTGCAGCCTATTGACAAAAGGATGGAGAGTGACCAAGTGCCCTTAGAAAAGTGATGAAGGAAACATTGTTTCTCTACTAGCATTGACAAAAAAGGGATTTGTCTTATAATGAGTCTCACAAGACTCACGAGTCACTCACAAACCAAGACTAAAGATGCAAGAAAACTCACTGGCCATCTGTGACTAAACTCAGACCTTCCAGTTCCTCTGTGAAGTCCAAAGAGGGTGAACTGGGATGGACAGCGGCACTGAGGTGGAAAGAAAAACCTAAAATTAATAGGAAACATGAGGACAGCCATCCTCTTGGGGCCAGATTTCAGCAATGGCTCAGGAGATCATTATTAATATTTTAGTGCTTCCAAATATCTCCTTAAGAGGAAGGATGTGAAGAAGCATTTCTACTGGAGCTAAGGAACAGCTATACAAGAAAACACAGAAACTATCCCCTACCTCAGCAGCACTGCAATCACCCATGGGTGTATTCTGCAGGTCTGTGCAAAGGCAGGCAAGATGCGGATTTAAAACCTCTAAAAGTTACATGGAAAGGACTTTGACAAGACTTTCCCTGATTTACATCTTTCACAACTCCCAAATTTCAGCCGACTTCCACAGGGAGTAAATAAGAAAAGAATTTGTCTCACTGATTATTTAATTAGTCTGCAGCTGCTTAGCAGCTCTCTAGATTGGCACACAGCGACTAGGGAACTTCAGGAGTCATATCTTGCAGAGCATGAAGTAATTAAAAAAAAGTAATTCTGAAATCTACATTCTCAAGGCCAAGGTGGTGACCCACTGGTAAAATGGTCATTGAGCTGGATTTTGTCAGTAAAAAAAAAAAAAGAAGAAAAGACAAATGCAAGGCCCACAGGCTATGTTTTCAGCACTTCTTGTAAATACAGCTGGGGAAAGGTTGAAACCTTGCACTAGTCTGTATGACATCCCATGTAAATAAATAAATACATAGAATTGTTTAAAAAGCAACTACTCAAACCTGTTGTTAACGTTTACTTCACAGAGAAGACCTCGGTACCTCTGGTTGTCCTACAGCATTCCTGTTTCTCAGAGAACAGTGAATCTGTGGCCAGCTCCTGCTTTCCTGCTTCCCAAACCAGAGAGAAGAAACGCCCCACCAGCACACAGTGAACATCTTGGTTATTTTGCAGTCTCTGCTTTGAAAACTTTCGGTTGTTTCTTGACATCACATGGTTGTCTGAACAGTGTGATTATTTATTAACTTTATGAACAGAAAAATAAGATCACATAAAAAGCTGAATGAACTCTGAATAGGAGTCAACATTTGGGAGCTATAATTTATTATCTGTAGACAACGGTGCTTTGTATGTGGGAGGTGGGTGCATGGGCCGTTGCAGGGCTGTGGATGGTGTGTGTTTGACAGGGTGATGCATTCTCTATTCCTGAGAAGGACCAGGCTGTTCTTGCTCTTCTGCCTCCAGCCCTTTTGACCAGGGTGACTTTTCCTCAACAGGACTGAATTCTTGGCCTTTTCCCATTTTCATAGTGAGCTCTGTTGCTCCTGTTGCAGTCATGTACCTTTATCAGTAATAAGAAATAATACATGTGTTTATCCATACTTGAGAGTTGCTCATACCACCCAGTGCCGAGTGAGCTAGCACTCAGGCCATCTTTCAGAAGATAAATAAATGAAGAGACATTAGCTTTTTATTACTTCTACGATATATGTAAGTGCTTTGGGGAACTGGCCACTTCAGTTTTAACAGCTGAAAGTTAAGCAGCCTTAAAAGAGAGTACAGTTTTGTGTTCACTGAAGTAGAAAGGATAACTTTTCTGGTATGATGGAGGTTTTTGAATGTTATTACATGCCCTGTGAGCAAGTGGGATTTTAAAATTACAGTTCTAGAACTGAAACCTATTGAGTGATACATCAACGACTTGAGACTGAAACATAAGCCATGAGTAGGTCTGTTATCAAGGATGAGGCATGTGTAGCTTATAATCAGCATCCAAAAAATGTGAACGTGTCCCTTGAAAAGAAGTTTGCTGCGCATTTTTGTAGAAGTGGTGGAGACTTGTTAGTGTTTCCAAAGAATTTCCCTCTATGAAAAAATGAGATCATATTAAAACTAAGTGAATCAGGGACACATCTTCACCTCATATGGCCACCACCCTTCTCTGGTCTCCTGGTGCGGGCATGCAGGCCAAAAGAGGAGACTGAAATCCTGCTTCTGCAGGCTGTGGCAGAGCTTCTATCAGCCTCAGTATGACCAATTTCACCCAGTTATTTCATTTTTTAGGAATAAGAGGCTGCAGTAACTACCTGTTTGCCTTGCATGAGGAGCTCTGTGTCAAAAAGTCTGTGGCATGAGGTATTTGGAAGAGATTTGTTGTTATATGCCTGTGCAGATTACAGAAAATAACAACCGGAATATGAACCCTAAGGGTGGGACTCCACTTAATCTAACCATTTGAAGTAAATAATGCAAAGTTCCTTCTTTGTTCAGTGGGTAGGGAAAGATACCTCTGAAGTATAACTCATCATGTTCATTTCAGTGTGGAAAAAGGCCACCACGTTGGGGTGGCAGTGGATAGGAGGCAGCATGTTGCATCTTGGGAAAGAAGTGGATGTTGTATATCTTGACTTCAGCAAAAGTTTTGACACTGTCTCCCATAACATCCTCATATAAAACCTCATAAATACAGACTAGGTAAGTGGACAGTGAGGTAGATTGAAAGCTGACTAAACTGCTATGCTCGAAGGGTTGCGATGAGTGTCATGAAGTCTGGCTGNTGTTGCATCTTGGGAAAGAAGTGGATGTTGTATATCTTGACTTCAGCAAAAGTTTTGACACTGTCTCCCACAACATCCTCATAAAAATCCTCATAAATACAGGCTAGGTAAGTGGACAGTGAGGTTGATTGAAAGCTGACCGAACTGCTGTGCTCAAAGGGACGCAACGAGGAAAGCTAAGGCCTCCTTAGAGTTAAGCCTGGCAAGAGGGGTCAAGGACAACAGGAAGAGTTTCTTTAAATACATGGCAGATAAAACTAATACCAGAGGCAATGTAGGCCCCCTGATGAACGGGGTGGGTGCCCTGGTGACAGAAGATACAGAGAAGGCAGAACTACTGAATGCCTTCTTTGNACTCTGAATAGGAGTCAACATTTGGGAGCTATAATTTATTATCTGTAGACAACGGTGCTTTGTATGTGGGAGGTGGGTGCATGGGCCGTTGCAGGGCTGTGGATGGTGTGTGTTTGACAGGGTGATGCATTCTCTATTCCTGAGAAGGACCAGGCTGTTCTTGCTCTTCTGCCTCCAGCCCTTTTGACCAGGGTGACTTTTCCTCAACAGGACTGAATTCTTGGCCTTTTCCCATTTTCATAGTGAGCTCTGTTGCTCCTGTTGCAGTCATGTACCTTTATCAGTAATAAGAAATAATACATGTGTTTATCCATACTTGAGAGTTGCTCATACCACCCAGTGCCGAGTGAGCTAGCACTCAGGCCATCTTTCAGAAGATAAATAAATGAAGAGACATTAGCTTTTTATTACTTCTACGATATATGTAAGTGCTTTGGGGAACTGGCCACTTCAGTTTTAACAGCTGAAAGTTAAGCAGCCTTAAAAGAGAGTATAGTTTTGTGTTCACTGAAGTAGAAAGGATAACTTTTCTGGTATGATGGAGGTTTTTGAATGTTATTACATGCCCTGTGAGCAAGTGGGATTTTAAAATTACAGTTCTAGAACTGAAACCTATTGAGTGATACATCAACGACTTGAGACTGAAACATAAGCCATGAGTAGGTCTGTTATCAAGGATGAGGCATGTGTAGCTTATAATCAGCATCCAAAAAATGTGAACGTGTCCCTTGAAAAGAAGTTTGCTGCGCATTTTTGTAGAAGTGGTGGAGACTTGTTAATGTTTCCAAAGAATTTCCCTCTATGAAAAAATGAGATCATATTAAAACTAAGTGAATCAGGGACACATCTTCACCTCATATGGCCACCACCCTTCTCTGGTCTCCTGGTGCGGGCATGCAGGCCAAAAGAGGAGACTGAAATCCTGCTTCTGCAGGCTGTGGCAGAGCTTCTATCAGCCTCAGTATGACCAATTTCACCCAGTTATTTCATTTTTTAGGAATAAGAGGCTGCAGTAACTACCTGTTTGCCTTGCATGAGGAGCTCTGTGTCAAAAAGTCTGTGGCATGAGGTATTTGGAAGAGATTTGTTGTTATATGCCTGTGCAGATTACAGAAAATAACAACCGGAATATGAACCCTAAGGGTGGGACTCCACTTAATCTAACCATTTGAAGTAAATAATGCAAAGTTCCTTCTCTGTTCAGTGGGTAGGGAAAGATACCTCTGAAGTATAACTCATCATGTCCATTTCAGTGTGGAAAAAGGCCACCACGTTGGGGTGGCAGTGGATAGGAGGCAGCATGTTGCATCTTGGGAAAGAAGTGGATGTTGTTTATCTTGACTTTAGCAAAAGTTTTGACACTGTCTCCCATAACATCCTCATATAAAACCTCATAAATACAGACTAGGTAAGTGGACAGTGAGGTAGATTGAAAGCTGACTAAACTGCTATGCTCGAAGGGTTGCGATGAGTGTCATGAAGTCTGGCTGGAGTCCAGTCACCTATCGTGTGCCCTAAGGGTCATTATGGGGACAAATATTTTATAACATCTTTGTTAGTGACCTGGACAGCGTACACTAACAGTGAGTTTGCAGATGATAAAAACCTGGGAGGAATCATTGGTACAGCAGGTAGTTGTGCTGCCTTTCAGGTGGAATTCAACAGACTGGGAAAATGCACAAATGGGAACTTCACAAAGTTAATCAAAGGCTATGCTTCAGGGGATTCCATCAGAGAAATTTCATTCTTCCTCAGGTGACAAATTCTGGACCCGGGGAGAATAGCGCCACACACCAATGAAGATTGGGGGCTGACCCACTGGAAAGCAGTTTTCAAAAAGGACCCCAGAGCATTCTGGTGGACAAGAAGTTTACTGTGAGCAGCAATGTGCCCTTGCAACAAAGAAGTCCAACAGTCACCTGGGCTGCACGAGAAGGAACGTTGCCAGCCTGTTGAGGGAGATGGTACTTCCTCTCTGTTCAGCACTAGTGAGACACATCTGAAGTTCTGGTTCCAGGTCTGGGCTCTCTGGGACAAAAGAGGAATGCCTATACTAGAGTGAGCCCAGTGCAGGACCACAAAGGTAGTTAAGAGACCAGACTAGCTGACATGAGGAAAGACTTTGAGACCTGAGACTACTCAGCCTGGAGAACAGGAGACCCACGGGGATTTTATTGTTGTTTATAAAGACCTGAGGGGTGGAAATAAAGAAGACAGAACCTGGCTTTTCTCAGTGCTCAGTGACAGGATAAGAGACAATGGGCATGAACCAAAATACAGAAAATTCTGTTTAAACATATGAAAACACTTTTATCCACAAGGGTGGTCAAACAGTGGAGCGGGTTGCCCAGAGTGGTGGTGGAGCCTCCATCCTTAGTGTTATTGAGGGCATGAGAGGACTCAGGTCTGAGCAACCCACTCTGTGTGGCCCTGTGTTGGACTAGATGATCTCCTGGGGTGCCATCCAACCTCAGCCAGCCTGTGAGTCGGTGGGTACCACTTTGGGTTGCTAATGTGAGAGGAGAGGATACACAGACATATATATATATATATACACATCATTGCTCAACAGCACAATTACTCTGTGAAATCGAGCAGTGCCGAAACTTCCCAAACAAGCCCTGATGAGCTTGGCTGGAAGCAGAAACACACTGGTCGTGTCACTGTGGTGTCATGCCCAAATGTTGCCCTACATGCTATCTTTTCACTCTGCAGTCAGGAGATGCTTTGGTGCAAGACTGCTGGCTGACGAGCAGAAGTATCCTCTGTTCCTTGTTGCAAAAGGACCCACAGTATTTTTAGTGACTTCATCTTTATTGTTCAGAGCCCAAAGTAGAAATAATGCAAAGGTTTCCAAATGGTTGATAAGCAGACAAAGCAACCGAGTCTATGACTTCCCAGGGCTGTTGACTTCATCAGTGTGATGATATCCACAGACTGATGTTTCCCAGTTTTTAGTATACCCCTTTGGGTAGGGTAAATTGCACAGACATTCCTGTTCTTGTTTGATAGCTCTTTCTGCAGATTGCTTTCTTGGATTAACATCTTGCTTTTGTTCAGCTGTCAAAAATAATTCATGCAACAGTGCAAAATATATTTGAGGAAATAATAGCACAATAATGAATATAAACCATGTAGCATTGCACTGCAGGTGAAGTAAATGGGGAGGGAGATGAAAGGATTAATAACTGCAAGTACTCAAAATGGATTCTTTTTTAAAAGATAAACACAGAATGATAAATATCAGCCTAAAAAGCTAAAGTGTGTGCAGCCTGGAAACAAGGTGTAGACAAGCCGAACACAGCCTCCTCTCAAAGCAGCAGAAAAATAATTAGAAAATGTCTGGCAAGAGAAACGAAGTAGTCTTTAAAGAGTGCCAACAGATAATACATAATGCATTTGATTACATGCTTTGCTCTTTGCATACACAAAGCTTTCGATGGTGTCAGAGGGAGATCTGGCAAAGTCAAAGGGGTGAAGTAAAACCCTGAACAGGAATCTAATACAAATTCTACATCAGTTACATCCTTCTATGTAAGATTATAGGATTTTATACCATTGCTCCTCACTGTGACATCTGAAGGCTGATCTCAGCAGTACCAATCTACATAATGTTACTTCTGAGCTTATTTATCTGGAACAGCCCTGCAAGTTTGGTTGAATCTTTTGGGGTTTGCTTGTTTGTTTATTTTAACATACTATTGCATTAAATATATGTAGTGTTCACTTTGCAAAAGAGAAAAGCTGAAGATTTGTCAAACTCCGTGAAATAGAATTTCACAAATTCAAGACCTAATTTAAGCACATTTATGCAAGTCCTTAAATCTCTCACTGTTTAAAGCTCTATTTAGACATGTGCATAATGCAAAGTATGTTTTTTCAGTCCATTGACAACAAGGTCTAATAAATGTATTTGCCTAGGAATTTTTCCTAGTGGTACAAAAGTATACTTTATTGCACAAGATTCCCAGTTAAAATAATATATATTTTTTTCTGAATAACAATTTTTTTTTTTCTTAATAATTTTAGTAATCCAAAAGCCTTCATTCTCCAAAGGAGATGGTCCATTATGTTTTCAGAGGAATTTTTAATCATCATGTTTTAGAGGAACAGAGGTAGTTTTGTTCCAAGAGCTCCACTAGGAAAAGCAAACCAAAAACCTGATTTGTTTGCTGTCTGTGGGCATTATGTTTATGCCATATCAACCTCTTGCACTGGGATTCCTCCTGGTCATCTCAGGGGCCAGGAAAGGTTTTTTTCCCCCATTTTTAAACCATAGTTTGGCTGCTTGGAGGGAACAACAATGAAGAATGGTTATGTGACAGGGAGGATGTGTTGGGTGCTCCTAGTGGCATCAGTCTTTATATCCGCTATTATTGTGTTTTGTCTGCACTGAGGGTCCAGAAGGCATTTTCCTCCAGGTTTGTGTGTGGGAGAGCAGGAAAGTGGATTGATTTCCTCTGTAGCATGGCCTGCAATTGCTTTCCTTGGGTATCTGTGAAAAAGTACATAGGAAAGGAGAAAAGGCACTTAGCAAGTCCTCAGCTAGAGGAGACATCTAAAGCAGCCATACTCCACTGCACATTACTGATGTGGCACGTCACTTGTATGGGTTTTTGTTTCCCACTCTGTGTCTTTGGTCAATGTGGAGTGTTGGGAAGAAGGTCTGCAGTGTGAAGACAAATTTTCTCTGAGACAGCTAAAGAAAAAATAAGAACATGTCATTTAGAGAATGCATCAACAAAAGGTTTGAGCCTTGCCTTTTTTTCCCCCACATTTAGTCTTTGGCCAAATTTAACCTGAATTCACAGACATGGGTGGGGAAGCTCAGGAGGTTGAGCCCCTTTTTGAAAGGGAAGTGCTGTAAACCATTTAATTTGTCTCTTCCTGACTCACAGACTTGTTCAGGAACAAGAAGCTCTGGCTCTTTTTAGAAGCAGAGCAATTAATTTTGCACTAAGCTATGCCTTTTTCATTTAGAAAAATTACATGTGTTTGTCTATGTCTATGACAAAATGCAGGCTGGATATTAAAAAGCATTTTTGTGTGTTGGTGATGAATGGGGTTTGCAAAGCACCATGATGACTACTTTTCTTTCATTTCAATGAGTGCCAGGTGATTTAGAAAATGCTGATAAGTACCTCCCTTGCCTTTCTATAAATATCTTAAAGTATCTGACCTACATGACCCAGATAAAAGCAGACAACATAGTTGCGATTGGAATGCTTTGCAGATGGTAAATGATCCACACTGATTATCTGGCTCCTCTCCACACCAGAGCATCTCCTCCCACTGCCGACCTGAGAAGAACAGGCCTGTCTGGAGTTAACCAAAGTTATACACATGAGTAAGGGAGTGGAACTGCTCGAAGGGGGAGGACAGCCTCGTCTGACAGCCGGGAAGATCCTCCTAAAATTGTAGAGGTAACTTTGGGAAATGTTCCTGCAGAGGCCTTTACACAATAAACATGCCAGAGCACAGGCTCTGGCCCTGAAGTCAGCAGGTGCAGTGCTGCTTGTGTCCATACAAACATTTATCTCAAGAGAGTAGCTTCTTCCATACTGCCTTTGGGACCAGTCACTGACTTACATGATCTCCCAGGAGACTAATACTACTGCTGTTCTGCCCTGTGGATGTAGGGTGGGAGATGTCACAAGTGAAGACTGTTCCAGAATTCCACCAGCAGTGGCAACCATGGGCTTCATAGCACTTTCAGAAGCATTCTAAAAATCTTTATGAGATGGATGAGATTATAAGCATACAGCAAAATAGGACTGATAGAACAGGTAAAAATATGTGCTACATAAGCCAGTCATAACCCTAATTGTTAGACACCTGGCCCTCCCCACCATCTAGGGATCGTATCTTCATTTGTTTGCACTAATAAACTTCAGTAAACTCTCTGCCAGCCCTGGAATGGGTGCTGGGGTACAGTGGCTAGGTAAGAAACTGGGGAACACTGCTGCTACGAGCCCAGGGTAATCTAGGCTGGTTTGCATCATTCTCCTGTAGCAGAAGGAAGTGTGTCCAAAAGACTGTGATGGGTCTTCTTCCTTCTCTCTGAGCTTTGTCAGATCTGCACTGACCAAGGCAGAGCTGGTTTACAGATAAACTGTACCAATTTATCCACTGGTAAGGAAGAGCTGCCAGCAAATTAATCTATACAGCCCTCCGAAGTGTAGATTTTCATAGGCTTGAAAGGTGGGTACAAATGCCATCAGAGGAGCATCTTACTGTTCTTCACACAAGGGAAAACCAGCCCTTCTGCATGTGCCTACTTGGATGAGTCTGCATTTGCTTATGGCAGAGTTCTCAATGCAGCAGGGCTTTTATTTTAATGCTGTAATAAAATATCTGACAAGAAACTCTTATTTAATTATCAGTGCTCTGTCTCCATCAGAAACTCCCAGTATACCTGTTTTCAAAATATAAGGTTTTTACCAGGTAGACTAGGTCAGTTAGGTCTTGCCAGTAAATACTGCATCTATATAATTTCTGTTTTTACTGAAGTCAAAATTATTATTTTAATGTATTATTAGTTGGTATTTTTCACAGGAATGTGTCACATTAAAATATCAGATTTAACATCCGAGTGTTGCAAAAAATAAAGATGTGAAGAAGCACAATGTGACCTGCAAAAATTAAAACAAATTAACAGAGCGAGGTGCTTGCTGATTGCCTCATGGGCGATGTCATAGTGAAGAGCCACACCCTTTCCTTGATGTCACCAGTGTAACATGCAACAGGAGAACTGGCATGAGCATTACCATTATGTTTTGGTTATAAGGCAGGACAGTGAATATGATATGTGGGAAGAACGGTGTGCTTGAGTACAGGAACCCAGTGTATGGAGCAAAGTGTGGTAAAGATATAATGTGGTTAATCAGTTGGCTTAAACAAAGGCTGCCGTTGAAAGGGAGAGTACCTCCTCGTCTCTGGTGCCCTTATCTGCAGGGTTCTTCTCCCTCTTTTCGTGGTTCACATAATTTTACTGGATTAGTTAAATTTTCAGCTAGCTCAGTGGAGATGGCTTGCGAGGCTTAATTTGGCATTTCCAGCCAAGCAGAACTAGGGAATGTCTCAGCTTCCAGGTCCAGATATGTTCCTTCATCACATCATGATGCAGGACCAGGAGAAGATGCAGATACTCACTGGCCTCTTCTGCCTTATCCTGATTTCCATGGGCAAGAAACATGGGTCTGTATGCCAGAAGGGAGCTTAATCCACTGTAGCAGATTCCCATCTGGGCATCAGGGCCACAGAACTCTTGGGTGGTCAAAGCATTTACCCCTCAGGTAAACACAGAAAATGAATGCATGAATTTGTAAAATGCCATACATGAACTCTACTGTAGAGCTGGAGATAAATCGCTTAAATACCAGTCAATAGTCTCAGTCATAGAGTCTTGAGATGTTTTCAGCATTTACCACTGAACTGAGCTCTGAACTGGGAATGATTGATATGACTGTGATGACTTCTACATCACTAAGCCAGCCAGCTTGGCTTGACATCAAGCTAGCCAATGGAATATCACTGTCAATAAGCTATGGTTTCCAGAAGCCAATGTCTTTTAACTATTCTACCACAAGATTGCTACCGGAATGTGTTTTCTATTATCTAATTTCGTGAAGCCCATCCTTATTTAACATTATTTCAAATTCTAATATAGTTTGTCTTTTTTTAGGTCACAGGACCCACAAATCAATATATATTGAGTTAGCCAACCACAATGAGATAGTTAATTCTCATCTACCATGCTTTGAGCACTACCTGCATTGACTAAAGATGGCAGAACTGGCTTCTCACACTGAAAACCAAGGAAAAACACCCACTAATAATGCCAAGAACAGAACCCAAGTTATTTAAGTCGGAATTTTCACTGAATTAAACTATCAGTTCTTCCACATTCAGCAATGACTTTTCAAATAAGCTCATGGGCATGCATTTGAAATTTCTAGCTGCACTGTATGGTTATACTTCATGTCCAATTTCAAGAACATTAAAAGCCAGAATGCTACAATCTGACTTATGTGGACACTCAGGTTCTTTCTCTGTGGTATAAATTGCATTTTATTGTATTTCAGTAAGAAGTTTCTGTATAAACCTCGGTGCCACAAGTAAAATAAATTTACTGCAGGGTGTTTGGCAACTATACAACAGCATAAGCCCGTGTACACAGTTTATTTTTACACACAGACTTTACCAGCTGGTAGCAAGTGGTTATCCTACCTGTAACAGTGTGAAAGGTTTTAGCTCTATAAAGCACCAGCTGTCACTGCCAGTTTCTTCACAAAGCTCCAAATACTCAGCATTTCCCTTCAAATGCTAGTGTTTAGGTCTGTATGATCACACACAGCTCTTCTCTTCCTCTGATTAAAAACAAAGACTTTAATGGCTTTGTGATTAATGAGAAAAGCTTGGAAATGTCATTATTCACAACTTAAAACTCAGAAGGTAAACAGTAATAATCCAAATGCATTTGGCTTGAAATTAACAGAGTAAAGTGTAAATAAATACAAGGAGAAAAAACACAAACAAAAAACACATTTCAGAATGGCAGTTATGAACGACCTGGAAAGGCAATTTATGGTTCACTAGGAGGATGGGGGGATGTATTATTCTCAGCCCCACCATGGCAGGATTCCAGACACAATCAATAATTGCTTAGCATTACTATGGTACACATAGATAATATATTTTTTTCTAAGTGCAGTGTTCAGAGTCTTAGCATTGTTTAGTAATGCTGAATAAAAGATAATGCCTGAAGCAGCTTTCAGCTTCTGCAGGATTAAATGGACTGCTGCCCAAAGCCCTGTCAAATTATCACTTTGAGGATACCTACCAGGTAGTGAGAAACTGGAAGGAAGTCATGCCCAGCCTCGGTGTGATATCCTGCAACACCACAGGTAAAGTGATGCTAAGGTATGACTTGTGTAGCAATGATGTTACCCAAACCATGGCATGGTCATTTTTGACCTGTCACAAGTCCAGGAGCTACTTTCTCTGCTTGTGGAAGCAGCTCCAACAACCACCACTGATGGAGGCATCTGACAGTAGTGTGTGGACTTTTGTTCATGCAGATCTGGGAGCACAACCATTTTAAAACTCTTTTACTTCATCAGTTCTTTGCAATGCTTTCAATCAAAATTTTGCATGTACAGTTTTGATTCAAGCTGCATTTATAGAACATTTTTCTGTTAAAGTAGTTCTGCTCTTTCAGAAAAGAGAGATGGGGAATTATCTCAGCCAGCTTCTATTGAGACATCTCAATATTTTCAAGCATTTGGCTTTGCGATCTGAGTTTTTTACCACATTTTTGTATGACAGTTTACAACCAGGTAAAGGCCATGTACAAATGCAAATTACCTGCATTTGCCACTTCTCTGGATTTGGGAAGTATGTAGTGGTTTCATTTTTTTTCCATCCACTTTTAGTTTATGAACATAAAAGGAGTGAAAATCATGATGCTCCCAT
Source organism: Pampusana beccarii (assembly GCA_013399365.1). Lineage (NCBI taxonomy): Eukaryota > Metazoa > Chordata > Aves > Columbiformes > Columbidae > Pampusana > Pampusana beccarii. The sequence continues at coordinate 429,320 of VWYH01008589.1, forward strand.
GACATGAAGGTTTTGTTCATAATATCACCAGGAAACAACATTTATAATGGAATCAAGCTACATCTATTGCTAAGATTTTTTTCTTTTTTTCTCATAACATTTTTCAAGTCGGGGAAGAGCATAAACCTGCTGCTGATTTTTTCCAGCATTCTTCTATGTCTCTGTCCTTCCATGTTTCTCCTTGATTATTTTAACTCCTATTGAGCTTTGTGTATCTCTTGTACAGGACTACAGAACACTTTTCTGGAAATTTTTATCTCCTCCTTGTGTTAAACTCTATTAAGTTACATCTATTCAACTGTCTTCCTACAGAAAGGTAGAAGAGAAGGCAGCAAATAAAACCTTGGGGCAAAAAGGATTGGGACTCTCTAAATAAAAGCCTTTAAGAGGGTAAGTTGCAGACAACCTGTTGGTATTAAGTAGGTGGGTTATAATGATGGCATTAAGACCCTGTTGCTATGTACTTGCATAAATCTCTTAATCACAACCCATTTTTTCCCACCTGCAACATGAACTAGGATCAAGTGCAGGTGGTACTATTGAGGATTAAGTTTTAGTTAATTTTAGTGCAGTTTTTTAAGCTGCAGTTAAATAAGATTTAAAGAGATGAGCAAACTAAAAGGTTTAATGTTTCATGCATTTCATTAATGTATTAGCCTCTTTCTCAAGATTTTTGTACAATTTTGTAATTAAATCCTCAAAGTTTGAGAGTGAGGTTATAGAAGATCTGTCTTACATTTCTTTTACTTCCAACAGAAAGCTGTTCTCTTAAATACGTCTGTCTCTGGTTTTGATTCCAGATAAGACTGAATTTTGGTTAGAATTGATGAAGAACATTGCAGTGCTTTATCACTCTGTATCTTCAAGATTTGAACACAAATGGAGTATTTGCTAATGTCTCTCTTATTACACCCTGTTCTCTGCAATGTCGAACAGGTATTCTTCCAGAAACACTGAAAAGGGAGAGCCCACTCATTGTCCTTGTTCATAAAGAGCAGCTGAGGTGGCTGATCTGACCCTTCATAGAACCTCTGGTCTCACTACCACTTCAATAAGCAAATAAGCAAAACTCTAAATGGATGAAATCAGAAAAGATAGCACCAGAGATTGATTTTTTCCATTTTATTTTATACTTCCCACAACTGTCGCAATACTGTTTTATGTCTTTTCTCTCCCTGCTATGTGGGTCACAGACTTGCTTGCTCCTAAAAAGTCATTGCGTGCTTTTATCTGTGATCAGAACCAGTCACGCTGCTGCAGATCTACCTGTCCCATACCTTGCTGTGGATCATGACTGTTATTTCTTCCCACTCATGAGATGTGCCAATAGATAGATAGGATAGATATGAGGAAGAAATTCTTCATTACGAGGTTGGCGAGGCTTTGGGACAGGCTGCCCAGAGAAGCTGTGGATGCCCCATCCCTGGAAGTGTTCAAGGTCAGGTTGGACGGGGCTTCGAGCAACATGGGCTAGTGGAAGGTCATGGCAGGGGCGTTGGAACTAGATGGTCTTTAAGATTTCTTCTAACCCAAACTGTTCTATGATTCTATGAAAAACTTCATTTTCCTACACAGTTGTACTGTTGTTATAGGTATAAAAGAACTGGAGACTAAACTGTGGAAGCTGCACATGAATGGAAAGAGCAGGCTATATCTCATTTTCCAGCCTCAGCAATTGCTCAGGTTCACCTAAGGGCAGGTGTCCCAAGCCTGCCTCTCTCTTTGCACAGGGCAGGGTTGGTGCCACAGCATGTGCTGCCTGCTATGTGCTCCCTGCCACTTCCCTGGCTGCACCTGCCTGCAAACCATTGTGCACATCCCCTCCGTGCTGCTCACTCTGTCCAAATTCTGCTCTTGTAGCAGTGTGGTCCTCACTGGAAGAGTGCTTAGATCTGCCTGCAGCAGCATGTGAATTTACCTTCTTGTCCCAGGGCTGCAGTGACTGCTGTCTGCTCAACTTCTTGTCGACAGTAGCTCGGGTCTGTTCACCTGTTTTGCTCCCACTGGGAACAGTGTCTTTTTTTTTTTCGTGATCATCTATTAGAATTGGAAGGAGTGTGGGACCTGCACTTCTCAGGAGGTGGACAGCAGAAAAGGGTGGGCATGGGTGCTTCCAGTGTGTGTGCACATTACCGTAAGGACCAGGGCTGCCAGAAATGCCTACAATTCTGATTATTAAATTATTAAATTATTGGTCTCCACTTTTTAAAATACTTTAATGTGCTTGGAGCAGGAAGATGCTTAATTTGTACTTCAGATAGAACAAAGAATAGATTGTGAGTTGATTAGATGCATTGCGATTGCTGCCATGTATTCCTCCAGGCAAACACCCAGGATTTATTTACTGTAACACATCAACAGCAGCCAGCTGGTGGCTGTGCACAAGAGGGTGGGAACAGGGGGAATTTCCTTGCCCATCTGTCAGGATCATTCGCAGAAGCTGATTCCCATCCTCAGCCTCGCTTCCTCCAAGCAAAGGAGAACATTGGCTAAAGACTTGTGCGTTGACCTCCAGCTGGTCTAGATCAGAACCCAGAGGACACAGAAGTTTGCTGAGAAAAGAGAAGGAAGGGCATTGCAGCCTTTCAAAGGTCATTCTTACCTCCAGGGCTGATCAAAGAGTCTGAGAAGTTGCTCAGGCATGTCACTAACAAACAGGCATCCAGTCAATCATGTCGTATTTGAGGTCCTTTGCCTAAATGGGGAGAAGGAGCCAAGAGAAAAATGAGCAGTCGGCAGAACGCGTCCCTCAGTGTCTCCACTCAGCCATTCCTGCCCTTGGTGCATCAGCTGTCTGTCTCGTCTGCTGGAGGACAGGGCTGCAAGGTATTCTCACTTTGCATGATCTGTTAAATCCTGTAGATGAGCTCTTCATCATTAGTAATTATTACTAGCCAACATCTACCCAAAAGCACGTATTTGGCACCGATGTGTGAAGTGAGGGAAGAACAACAGCCTTGGGTGATCCCTTTGGTGCCCAACTATCTCCACAGCAATGTGAGTTTAAGAATAATTTCAGCAGAAGTTCCACATTTGGGAACTCCTCAGTCCTCTTTTTACTCCAGCCATCTTTTCAGCACAGCCTGTCAGTGGCCTCTGGAGCTATGCAGAACCATTTCTGTGGATATCTAACTTATTTTTCTCATGCTTTTCACTTCTTTCTTTTTCAGTTTGTACACAGGCAGCAAATATATCTGGATCTGCGGGATATTTTTGGAAAATTTAAAAGAAAAACATTGTGTTTATTTCGAGAAAACAAAGAAAAGGCACACATTCTGTAACAGAGCCAAGGTGGCTGTTTAAAATATTGATACTGATACAGAAGGCCTGTTGACAGAATGATAGTTCAGCTTTGCATGTATTTGTCTTTCCCTTTGTTCTCCAATGAGACAAGCCTGTTTATTTATGCCAGGGGCAGATTGCATTGTGCAGATAAAGGCACTAAGAATGAATAATGAACACATTGGACAGGCGAGGAGCGTGCAGTAGCCCTTCTTGGCTGGAGACTGATGATTTTAATTCAGCGTGGAGAATCACACGCTTCTGGGGCTCGGAGGGAAGAGCTGCCCTTTGAGCCCTGCCCTGCTCAGAAACTTTGGGTGGATTTAATCTCACGTAACTTTGGACATCTATAGCATCATCCTGTGTGTCCTTTACAATCAGTGAGAGTAATGGACACCTTTATGAGGACTGTTTTCAGAGGAGGTGATGCCCCAGACACTGGATCTCCACTGACTTTGAAGGGACCCTCAGGGCACTAGTGTGGATTGAGATATTTGAGTGCTGGTAGATACATTTAACCAAACAAATGCATCACTGGTGGGCAGAAGGTGTTTGGTTTTTTTTTTTTATTCTATCTACCAGAAGCTCTCTTTGCTGTAAATGTATGTATTACAACTCTTTATCTGCAACCATTCCCTGGAGGGGAGGATGCATGTGTAGCAAATTTAAGACTACTGAAAAAAAAAAGCTTGTTTTTCTTGTTTACCTTTCTCAGACTCCATAGAAATAGTCCTCTCATTTGCCAGGCTCCATGGATGAAAGGGTATAAACCACCCAGTTTTAGAAAGTGTATTGTGAGTCAAGCTACGAAAATGACCTCAGTGACACTGCTAGTGGCTTGTGGTTTATGAATCATTGAGGCACCTCCAGAGAACGTAATAAGTAATTATGGAGGATGGAGAAATAATAAGCACAATTCTGCTCCCCCTACACTGGTGTGAGTGTGGAAAACAGTTATCTGACAGTGCTCAGGTTCCATCAAAGCAGATGCTGCTGGCTTAATTCTCCTCTCCAGTAAGCCAGGTTTTGACCTTCATAACAGGACAGTTAAGGCAGCCTGGACGTCTACTACTTTTCTCCATCACCAAGATGAGTGCCTTTGGCACCAGAAGCATTGCAGGGGTCCCAGTCCTTGTGAATGATTTTTCTGCCCTTAGACCCAGCTTGGCTTTATATTTGTGAACTATTTTGTCTCCAGGTGCAGCCTCTAACAGTGGAGAAGAGACATCACGGGTGCTTTTCACGAGGCCTTTCCTTATGTGTTGTACCTACAGTGACAGCCTTGACTGAAAAGTACACATTTTTTCCAGGAAACTCTGAAATCCTTCCATTGCCTGCTGAAAATCAGGAATAACTGTTCGTCTGTTTTACAAAGAGACAGAAGCATTCTGTTGCTATCCTATTAAAATAATGACTCGTATAAGGAAAAATTTTGAAAAATCAAGCAGGGGGAGTGAAAGTGCATGAGAGTGTGTGCGCATTGCATAAAAGGCTGAGTGAGGATTAACATTATATTAGTAATTCAACAACTCTGAATCACGGCAGTTTTCATTTAATGTTTCACCAAATGACTATAACCTTAAAAGTCAAATACATGACAGATGCACTTAATTATCTCACTGTAAGAAAAATAATGCTCAGGACTGTTAAATAGAAGAAATGAAACATGACTAAGCTGGAATTTGTTACAGTGTCTAGTTTTAGACTTTTCCAAGCCATCGGATGGTAAAAGCAAATCTGTAGGCAGTGGGTAGTTACTAATGCCCTTTCATCTTCAGGGGGACAGCAGTCATGGTCAAAGTAACGCTTTCTGTGCCACTTTCCACATGGGGCATGGGGCTGGGCTAGGTCCTCACCAAGATGCTTCTGCCAGGAGAAAGGAATATCTGGGATGAAGAGAGGGGTAGAAACTGGGAGCACCAGTCTGTCCTCACCACTGTCACCATTGGAACTGGGGCAAACATCCTTTCCAGAGCAAGGCCCATTGCAAAGTCACCAAGAAATTAATAACTTTGAGAGGTTTGAGCTAAACAAAGAACAATATTTTATTTTTCTGGTTTTTTATTTATCATTGCAAAATGTAATACCCAGTTCCTCATGTGCGTGGTTCAGTATATAGGTTGCACCAGCAAACACAACATACAGTTTTTGTGAGCAAACACAGCTGGCGGTCTAATGCAGAGAATGTTACCAGCAGGGGGAAAAGCCTTGTGACATAACTTGTGCTCATCTTTATCTGTTGAGATGTATTTTAATTCTGCACAAAACCTTGACATTAATGGTAAATCTAGCCATAGGCTTCAAAAAATGTACCTTGCCAATGCCCTTGGCTACTCCATCAGAACACAAGGCTTCTGACTGGAGTACTTTTTAATCTAGTGTTTCTTTCTTCTTCTCCTTCTTTACTCAAATTTTTATTCATTACGAATTCAAGAACTGTTGAGATGAAAAATGATCACGTTTAAATTTCTTTTATGTTAAACATGTCAGTGAAGCAGCAAAGTGCTTTTTGTATTTCTCCATTGCCCAAGGCATTTCTTAAAGCCTTTTCTCATGAGCTACTTTTACCCAAATGGCTGGGAAAAGGAGAAAAAGTCTTCTGAATGAATTGATTTATGAACACAGCTATTGGTTTTTAGCACGTTTCATTTTTTGTCTTTCTCTCCTGGATGAAAGATATTTAATCTATGAATATTATTGCTTTTAAAAACCCTCTTTCATATATCTCGTGTAATCACAGAGATTAGAGATAGAGAAGAGTTAGTGGGTCATTTAATTCATCCCCTTACTATTACAGGACTGTCGTCCAGAGTATATACAGTATTTTGTTTTGTCCAACTCAAAATAATCCAGTAGATGCGGGGTTTGAAAAAGCCTAGAATACAATTCAAGTGTCACGTCAGTCCCATGTTGACTAGGATCAGTTGAGATAGCCCTCAGTCTATCTAGCACAGTCACAGAACAGCTAATTTTGTGTAAAATTGTACAAGATCCAGTGATACAACTGCCACCATATGTGGCTGCTTCCCCAGCCCGTCCATTTCTACACAGCTCAAACCAGGGCATCTTTTGATGTGAGTCTACAGCAATGCTCACACTTGCACCCCTGCACCCTTCCATCTCTTCCAGCTTGAGGACTGGGGACAGGAGGGAGTGTTACAGGGCTTTCACATCCGTATTCCCAAGGATGCTCTGCATACCAGCTTGCTCCCTAGAAATTTCAGATATACCTTTCTAGATGGTGCTTTTAGATATGTAGCTATTGTGATTTTCATCATGGAGACTGCACCTTTGGATCCCATGCACAGTGTGCAGCAGTAATTTGCTTGTAGCAGATAGAAGGTGCACATCAAATATTCTCTGTAGACCAGGGATGTTGCCTCAGTTTCTTGCTTTTGCTCAGAATGTCCTAGGTTAAAACCTCTTTTTTCTGACTGCAATTGGGTTGTGGCATCCTCCTTCCCATCAGCTAGTTTTTGGGGGCAGCTGCTATCCAAGTTCAAGCACGTAATTGCTCTATTATATGTGTGTGCCTTTGGCATATTTGGATACATTTATTTTTTAATTCACAAATGAGTATAACATACTGCAAGGGCCAAGTCCTGACAAAGTGTTTTATTTCTGAGCAGAAAACATTGCATTGCCCAAGCAACATAAATACTAGCTAAGGTCAGTATCTTTTCAACAATATTTTATTTTGAGGATTCTATAATTATCATAGTTTTCCAATAACACGAAACTCCAATAACACAAAAATGTTGACTGACTTATTTCCTTGAAGAGACCGGAACCAGATCCACTTGCAAAATACATCACCAGACTGAGTTTCCTGTAATGCATGGGGCCAGGGTGCAGGTCCTCGGCAGAACTGCCACGGTCGTGTTTGCAGCTGAGAAGAGGGCTCACATGCTACATGTGACACACAGGGCAGTGATTACATTGAGCCTACACCAGGTAAAGATGCTTGCTCAAATAGCAACTAATTTTTCATGTCTGAAGTATCCAAGAATGAGGGTTGAGGGAAAAAGAGCAGAAACAAAGTCTTTCTGACAAGAGGTCCTTCAGGCAATATTGTGTTCAGGGTAATGAATGGAGTGCTCAGATTTTCCTTCTTCACTGTTTGTTTTTGTTTGCTTGTTTGTCAATATGAAACAAAAGAGCAGCTTACACATATATTTCCAGGGGATGTTTTCAAGCGGTAAAGTACCTACTCCTCTTTTTCATCTGACGTGCTTGTTGCAGTAATCAATTTAGGACACTAAATTGAACGTTTTTTTGACTTAGGCTCTTAAATACATATTTAGGAACCAAAGTAAGTCACTGGATTTCTACGTGCTAATGCCCAAGAGCTCACATGGACACAAGGGACTGAGAAAAGGAAAAAAAAAACCAAGGACTTCGCAAAGATGCCTAGTTGCATTTAGTTCCTTTTTGAAAAATAATGGCCAAGGAACATCGATACTTGTCTGTATCCACTCAGGCAGACTTTAAAAGCTCAGACTCACCTATACGACTGAGATGTGTGTACTGGCTATGTGCTCTTCACTATGGAGACAGCAAGGTCCCGGAAAAGGACATCCTTGAAGACAGATGTGCCTTAAATGCTTGATGACCTTGGACAGAGAGTGTAGATGCCTGTGTAAATGCAAAGTTGTCTTGCTGGTTCAGGGTGCTTTGCATGGAAAATGGCCACATCCGTTGGAGTCCAGCCATGTCCAGCATGGACCTACTTTCCTTTCCTAAGTCACCTGCTGTTGCACCCTCCAGAATCTGGCTCGAGCCTTTCAGCCCCATGCAACAGTCTTGGGAGTCACCCCTGATTGCCTCTCTCCAGCTTTGGCAGTGGCTGCTGTGAGAAGAACATTGTGTTTCCAGGGGGCCGTTTGTGACCCCTCCAGACCTCTGGCCTCGGCTACAGACTTTGCAGCTTTCTGCACTCTGTTGTGTGAATCTTCTACCTACTAAACCACAGTGGGGCTTTCATGTCACTCTGAAAGAGGCTTTTCTTGTTTGCCAGCTTATGTGATAGAAGTGCAATGTGTGAGAGTGATATGGTTGGGGACAAGAATTGAAGCAATGCATGCAGGTTGCTACACAGAGGAAATTTCATTGGATCCAACTCCTGCCCCTGCATATAACTGTGGCTGTTTCAGGTATCATATTAAAATATTTGTAAATAATCCAGAAGTGTAGAGACAGAAGATCCTTGGTATTTTCCTAAAAATACTGCAGTCATTGTCCAGCCTTCTCTAGATGGAGCAAGAGGCCACCAAGTACAAAATCAAAGTCAAATAAGCAATAAGCAATAGTAATAAGAAGAATAATGGAATAATCAACCAGCACAAAACCTTCTGTTAAAAGGTGATGTGCAATACCAGTTTTTCTAGTAATCTTCATTGTTTTCTATGAAGTAGCAAAGAAGCTGAGGAAGGAGAGTATATTGGAAAAGCATCACTCCCAATCCTGCTTGAGAGACAGCTTAAAATTCTGCCTCCCTCATGCAGCTGCTCTTCAGTTGGGCACAGGACTCCAAAACCATGTCTGTAATTCAGCATTTTCAACTTGATTCTAAGCAGGGTGCTGACAATATCTGGGTAATTGCAGATTGCTTGCAGATATTCCCTGTTCCAAGTTTAAGGTCTCCCAGAACAGCAGAAACAACAACAAAATTGCTTAGATTGTTACTTCAGACACACTCAGAAATCACTGGTCTGCTTTCCAAGATGCTCCCTTGAAGCACAACATTACCATTGTTTGTGAGGAAGCACAATGAAAGCCAACAGAAAGTGTTGTGGCATACATCTGTAGTGGAAGAGTTTTGAAGGGGGTAGCTCTTTGTTGCTGTTGTGAATAGCATCACAATATCTCTTAATGAAGCAGATGTTCAGATAAACAATTTCAGGCTACAAATGCAAAAAAAAATTAGAAGCTTCCACGGGGCTTGAGTTTCCAGCTCTGTTTCTGTTGTTAACCAGCTGTCATGCTCTGCTCGGCACACCGTATGCACAAAGGCATTTAGTGGATGGAGAATATTTTTAAAATAGTGCCATTACAGTTTTTTAAACACATCTTGCTGTGGTCTCCATCATCTTTGATGGAAACTTTGTTTTTCACAGTTATGATCTCAACTGCTATTTCTCCTTTGCTTCTCATGTGGGGCATCATGGCCCTCATACAATACTTTTGTAAAACTGGGACTCTTGCTCATTTTTGAACGTACAGAGGACAAAATTGCAAGGTAAAGGGGAGAAGACCTTTTGGAGGAGAGGTCTTGTTTGTACATTAAGTATGGGTCCAGAAAGTCACACCTCATTTTGGAGAAACTTGGATCACCTATGGGTCTCACCATTCCCACAATGGAAAACAAGAGATGGCTTTGGAGACAGAGCACACAGCAGCTGCTAAAAAGGCTTCATGAAGCTAGCATTAGGTTCAGGGCAAAGACAATTAGACCACAGGGTCAAAACCAGCATTTGGACTGGGAACATCTGCTCCAGGTTTATATCTGGACTCTCATGACCTTCTGCAAGCCAGAGGCTTGAGCATGAAGTCCAAGCAGCCACCTGAAGAGTGTCTATCAGGGGATGTTAACCAGAGGTATGGGCAAAGAAATAAATCAACTCTGTGTACATTGCTTAGAGATATGCACTTATTTTTAAGCTGCCATGGTTGATTTTGAAGTGGCCTGCCTGGCTCGTTGAAAAAAAGGAACTTGGCAACTGGAAGCATAAAGCTGGCTAGCAGGGAAGGGTGCACAAATCTCTGCAAAAAACAACCTGGCTCTCTGCAGTCTGGAGGCAAAGCAAAAATCATCATGTGCACTGAGGTATAAAATGAACCGAATAAAAAGAAAAATGAGACTGTAAAGGGCAACAGCAGTGACTAGGGTGTAGCTGTGCTGTTCATGGCTTCCCACAGCCCATGTTAGCACAGATGTTGTAATCACTCCTCTTATGTTTTTGACTGGGGAGCTGAGTATTTTCCTTATGATGTGGAAGAGCTGTGTGATGTGGTGGCCAAGACGGTCTGCCAGGACCTTCACAGCTGCCTTTATCCAGCATGCAGCTAGATAGCGCACGTCCTTGTTGTGAAAGTGATACAGAAAAACACGGGTCCCCTGGCTGCCCTAACTTAAATTATAAAGTAATAAGGTCTTGAGTTACAAGAGCCCTGCAGTGAAACCTCTGTGGAGATAGCTGGAAACAGAGTAAGTCTACCACAATAACAGGAGGTGGGAGTTAAAATTAAAGCTTCTGAATGCAGCATCATTTATGCAGACTGGATGAATAAACATGTGCTTAACCCACCATGCCTCAGACTCTGCAGCTGAGTGTGGGTTTGTGTCCACACTGTGGGAATGGCAACTGTCCTACAGGACCTGGAGTGGTACATGTTTAGACAAACAAAGCTCAATTTAGCACTCAACAAGACAGAAGAGGTCCTAAATGTACGAGGTGGTATAAAGGATAGAAGTCATGCGGATTACGCCAAATCTGGAAAAGTTGGTGTCGAATTTTCACACTTACGTGTGGATGCTTAGTGTTCCTATGAAGAGAGACTGGATGCTGACATTAATTGTGGACAGGTTTCTTTCCTCAACCAAAAGGACATAGTTCTCTGAAGTCCAAAAATGCAGGAAAGGGTCTGAGAGCACCTCTCTGACCTACTAACCAGCCCCCTTCTAATACACCCCAGGATGCCATTGGCTTTTTTGGCCACAAGGGCACAGTGCTGGCTCATGGCCATCCTGCTGTCCCCAGGAACCACAGGTCCCTTTCCCTCACACTGCTGTCCAACAGGTCATTCCCCAAGTTATACTGGAACCTGGGGATGTTTCTGCCCAGATGCAAGACTCTACACTTTCCCTTGTTATATTTCATTAAATTTTTCCCTGCCCAACTCTCCAGCCTCTCCGGGTCTCTGGATGGCTGCACAGCCCTCTGGTGTGTCAGCCACTCCTTCCAGCTTGTTGCCATCAGCAAACTTGCTGACAGAGCACTCTATTCCCTCATCCGAGTCATTGGTGGATATATTGAATAGTACTGGTCCCAGTGCTGACCCCTGAGGGACTCCACTGGATACAGGCCTCCAACTGGACTCTGCCCTATTGACCACGACTCTCTGGCTTCTTTCCTTCAGCCAGTTCACAGTCCACCTCACTACCCAATTGTCCAGACCACACTTCCTCAGTTTAGCAGCGAGGATGCTGTGGGAGACTGTGTCAAATGCTTTACTGAAATCAAGGTAGACCGCATCCACTGCTTTGTCATCATCTTTACACCTTGTCCTCACAAAAGGCTATGAGGTTGGTTAAGCATGACTTCCCCTTGATGAAGCCATCTTGACTGCCCCTAAGGACCCTCTTATCCTTTATACGCCTTGAGATGATACCAAAGATAAGTCGTTCCATCAACTTTCCAGGGATGGAGGTGAGGCTGGCCGGTCTATAGTTACCTGGGTCCTCCTTCTTGCCCTTTTTGAAGACTGGAGTGACATTTGCTTTCATCCAGTCCTCAGGCATCTCTCCTGTTTCCCACGACTTAGCAAAGATGCTGGATAGTAGCCTAGCAATCCACAGACTGATACAGAGAATCTGGGTCAGAGATGTCAAGTAAAAACTACTAGAGAAATGAACAGACACATTCATCTAAACTCTTCTATTGGATGAAAAGCTGGTGCATTAGCAGCAGTACACAGCTATTTCTTCCCTTTCATTAAAATGTGCTTAACTTGGGTTGCTATTCACTTAAAGGTCCTCCTTCACATTTCACCTTTTCCCTTAGAATTAGCCTTGGAACTCACAGCATTCTCTGAACATCATGACCTCAACCTGTACTTAGAGTAGGCTGTTTTTTTACCAAGATTGTTCTTGTCTAAACAATGCTGTATATTAACCAAAATTAACACTAATTCAGGTTCCCTATTATTTAGGGAGAGGAGGACATTTGGGGTACTTAAATGATGTTGCAAACCTAATTAAGCAAGTCCAAAGGACTCTGAGTTTTCCGAGTCAAGAATATTTCCTGTGCTTCTTTCACCGTTGCTGTTGGTCATCCCAGTTACCTCTGCATCCCCCAGGAGATGTGAGACTTTGCAGAATGAATCGTTTGCATAGGAAAATTAAATGTACTTAGAGTTCAACGAAGTCTGCTAACTGATAATACACCCAAAGCACAGCACATGGTCTGCTTTATCTTCTTTGGCTGGGTGCTGGGTGCCGAGTACTGTCTGGAAGTCAGCAGACAGTGATTTATCTGGACCGCTCACTGCAATCGCCAGGGGGTGATGGAAGGAAGTTGCTGGAGTCTGAGTTGGAAGTGCAGCAAGTGCAGTACTCAGGCACTAATAGCAGCTACTGTATTTCTGTCAGTGAAGACTCTATCTGGCAATGCAAGTTATGACCATTTCCAGTAATTTATGGGGAGGGTAGGAGCCAGCAACATGAAGAAAATAGTCAGGGAAAGTCCTTAATAGCATGAAACACAACGCTAAGACAACAGCCTGTAATTTCAGGTCCTTCCAGCCTGAGCACAACATGACATGACTTCTGTACTTAATTTTTGTTGATGTGCTACGATTTCCTGAAGGCCAGAAACAGCTTGAGATGCCAGATGAACCATGTCAGTCACAGGGACAACTGACTGCAGTCTGGGACTAAGTCTGTGGGGAGCAAAATATCCCTCTCAGTTCCTGTTGACCTCTGAGGACTGCCGATGCTCCTTAGAGATATGTTCCATGCCTTATGGAGGAGAGCACCTGAGAGACAACCTGTCAGCAGTCAGAGATTTTGTAAATCCATTTGCTGCCTGGTGTCTGGATTTTGGGTGATGGGACTCGGGCATGCCAGGCAGTCTGCACCAGAAATGGCTTCAGGAGCTCCTTGGTTTCCAACCTGAATGCATTGTTACTTGTCCATGTGAGACCTCACAGTAGTGATTTTAATATAATCTATAATCCCTATGAACATGCAGGGTTTAGGCATTTGCCATCCCTTGCTGTTGTGTGCCAGAAAGCTTTTCTGACTATCACTGCCACTGCAAGTCATTTCTTCATCCTGTAAGTCTGTCCACACCACTCACAACAGTCTTGTGTAGCTCCCATGGAAGTTCTATGGTACTGCTTGGACACATGCAGATGGGGAGCCGGGCGTTTTAGTACATTATTGACAGGACATGCTTGATGAGATCACATCTCAACATTAAGATTTGCTGCTTTGGGGGTAATGAAAGCCTTGTTGTGTATCATATTAGCCCAGTAGTAGCTGTATTCAAAGTGTAAAAACGGAAGTACTGTTTGCTTAAAAAATAAATGTTTTTAGTTTTGGAACCAAGTTACAAAAGAAAATTAAACTGAAAAGTACATCATTGACACCCTTCTTGGCTACTTCATAATCTCACCTCTCTCCCTCTAGGTTGTCTACTTAGTCTCTGATTAAAAGGGCTGGTTTTGCTTCTCTGCTTCTCCCAGGCTGCCCAAAAGGGTGCTATGGTTCAATAGAAGTGTTAAGGTCTTTTTCCACACTCTGTCCTTTACATCATCTCTATCTTTCCCACTTTCTGTTAAAGAAAGTCAATGTCTTGTTTCTGGTGTCACTGCAAGATTTTATGAATATAGCTTACTATCTTCTTTACCTTTCTTCCTCATCGTTGTCCGGGTTCTCTAATTAATGTTTCTATTGTAAAATCTATTTAGCATGTTGCTAGTCCCAGCTAATTTAGCTTCTTGTGTGCAAGCTGGATATAACTTTAAACATTATATTACGAAACATTTTAAATGCTCTGCATTTCCCCTGGTTTCACATCGCTTTTGCTTTGCAGCTATCATTGGTTGAACATTGTGCTACAAATAACAAAATTGGTATGGGGTTCTTCATTTCAGTAGCAACCTCAAACCCTTTGAAATCATTGGTTGTATGTGATCTCTGCTCACCAGAATGTGTCAGTCTGTGCAAGAAAAAAAAAAACCAAAAGCTTACCCAATAATCCGCTGGTTGTGCCAAGCCTGGACCTAACTAATGCAGTGTCCAGACTACAGTTTGTGGCAGTGGACCACATTTTTCTTTTCAGTGGCACTTCTAAGAAACTCACTACTGACTGACCTGTGAATTTACCAAATTGTTGCCTTTCCTGATGATCAGCTTAGGTTCCTTCTGCTGGGCCATAAATCATAAAGTTACCCTAATTGTTTGTACAGTGCATAGCACAGATGGAGCCATGACCCCTGGCTGAGGTCATTAAACCTCCTATAATGCCAGCAAGAATAATAATAACAAGCTTGAAAGAAATTTGTGCCTTCCTAGAGGTGCAGGGCAGGACATCTCCTGTAAGCAATTCTTTCATACAAGATGCAAAGAAATATTGTGAAAGCTGTACTTATGATTTGTCACTGATTTCTGTGCCATTGTAACCCTTTCTCTAACCCAAATATTTTCATCTTCAGTTGTTCCCATATGGTTAATCTCTTTATTGCCATTCTTGTTTTCATGGATACAATTTCTTCTCATACATGACTTTTTATTGTTACAAACATTGTTTCATCACCATATTGTGTTGTACAGCTGCTGTTTTTCCTAGAATTTTGTTCTTTGTCAGTAATTTCCCATTTAGTACTTAGCGCATAACCCTGTTGTCCTTGCCTACAATTTTTGCTTTTTTCCCTCACTGATACAGTTTTGCTCTTGTCTGTGATTCAGCATCCATAGATGTGTTTCCTGTAGTATCCTTTTCCTTTCTATACCTTGTATATTTTGCAGTATTCATTGCATTCCTTTCCCATTTGAAAAGAAAGTTGCAGCATTGTGTTAATCAGATTCTCTAGTTTCCTACATGCTGTTCTGTTCCAGATTCAGTTATACTTCCTTTTTCTCCCCATTTCCACTGTTGTATTATGGCTGGACTCAACGATCTTAAGGGTCTCTTCCAACCAAAATAATTCTATTATTATTAGAGAGTTTCTTTCCTCTTTATAATGACACATTCTTTTCTGTGGTTTTATTCTTTTACTTTCAGTCTGTGCCTTTTTAAGCTGTGGTACGTTTTTCTACTACTGAGTTTTTTTCCTCTTTTCAGTACCACATTCCTGATTTATCTATATTTTTTCCATAATATCTGATACTAACGTGTTATTACAACTCTGGGCTCACACCATTTCTAAAGCTGATATTGCCCCTTTGGCTTCACGTCCTGCTGTGGTTTGGCAGGTGCTGGTGGCCGTGAATCCAGTGCTCAAGGACAGACTCTGAGCCCATGTCTGTCGGTGGGTGAAACACCACCACTGCCAGCAGCAGGACTGGGCTTTTGATACCTTATTGCAGCCTTTCAGTACTTAAAAGGAGCTTATAAGAAAGATAGGGACAGACCTTTTAGCAGGGCCTGTTGCAGTAGGACAAGGGGTGATGGTTTTAAATTAGAGAAGGGGAAATTCAGGCTAGACATGAGGAAGAAATTTTTTACAGTGAAGGTGGTGAAACACTGGCCCAGGTTGCCCAGAGAGGTGGTGGATGAACCATCCCTGGAGACATCCCAGGCCAGGCTGGACGGGGCTCTGAGCAACCTGAGCTGGTGAAGATGTCCCTGCTCATGGCAGGGGTGGCACTGGATGAGCTTTGGAGGTCCCTTCCAACCCAAACTGTTCTATGATTCTATGCCCACCTGGATGCTTCAGACCAGCCGCTGTCGAGCCCTGAGGGCTGATGGGGCTGGTGCAGGCAGGTGACCTCAGCTATGAGGGGCCTTTCTCTGCCCACGGGCAAGTGGTGCCAGTGAGCTGAGCCCTCCCTGGAGGCAGTCGGCAAAGCTGTGGAGATTGGCATGGGCAAGGACCTGGCTGTGTTTGCAAACTGGTGCTCTCCCAGCCTGACGTGTGCCATAGGGCTCCCTGCAGGCACTGTCCTTAATGGTGGGCAGGAGGCACAAACCTGCACTGCTCTCTCCCTGCCAGGGAGGCTGGGTGAGACTCCTGCTTTTCCCAAATACATCAGATAACCCTCTCCTTTCCCAAAGAAACCTGATAACTGAGCACTGCCTCTCCGCTACCCTCTTATTCTCTTCTCATCAGCCTGGTTTTCCCTTCCTTTCTTTGCTGCCCCTCCTGCCCCTTGCATCTCTCTTACGGAGCCACTATGTGTCTGCCTAAGCACTCTGAAAAGCGGGATCTAAATAATTATTTTGCTGTCAAATGTTTCATTTTCTTTTCCTTCTCCAGTCTATAATTCTTCTGTGAATGATGACTGCATAGTTGGTTGCAATTCATTACATGACTGTCAGAAATCCAGGCCCTCGCTCCTCTTGACATATTCAATCAGCGTCCTTGGCTTGCGTGCAGTAATGTGTAGTGGGCTTTAGATTAAACTGTTATTGTTTTCTAACAGCTTATACATTTTCCAATGCAGTCAGTGTAGGACCTTGGTGGTGCTTGGGTGGAGAGATAGATAGAGTGAGCAGGAGAAACAACTGCTCCTGAGTGAGATCTGAGAAAACATAACATTAATAATGGCTGACCCAGGACTGGTGGGAGGAGGCCATTGCCTGGTAGATCTCTCTTACATTGAATGGCCAGATGGGGCTCAGGGATCTTGGTCCAGGTTGTAGCTGAAGCAGATGGTACTGCTGCAGACTGCAAGAAGGGTTCTCCTTTGAAAAGTCACGGAAATATTTAGTAAGCTTTGAAGGTTGATGGGCCAGGGTGTGAGTGGAGCAAGTTTTGTGGAGAGAGGTAAAATAATTTTCTGGATTGATTGTCATCACTGCCAAAAGTAGGGAAACTTTTAAGTAAACAAGCCTTCCTTTCAGGCCAAAGTTAAGTATCTCACCTTCAAAGCTAAATTAAGTTGATGGTTCAGTTAAAACTACCTTACTGCTACTGTCTCAGTCATTAAAGATGTACACCGGTATTGCACGCTTGGTGGGAGTGCAACCTGTCCTGCATAACTACAGCCTGTGCTGCAGACCTGCCAGAAGAAGGCCAACCTTTAGGCTGGCCTAAATATATTGCCAAGTCCGTATTTTTCATAGCCCTCACCAACACATTTCCTCCAGACTATATGGATGGCTGTAGGCACCGAAGTGGCTCTACTCTGCAACAACTTCATCACTCAATGCTTAAGACATTTAAAGAACCATAGTTTGAAGCCAACTTTAATTGGCATTTTACCTGAGACACACAGATGGCATCTTCATTGTCTGGGCTGAAAGCTTTATTTGCCTCACTGGTTTCTGTGATAAATTTACTACACTTCAGTCCTCTGTCAAACTATAATCTCTTGAACACTGCTTTAGCAGTATCAAAGTCCAGCAAACCATGGTCAGCATAAAAATGGCAGTCAAAAAACTATGCTATATAAAATTTTTCAAGCCAGCACACCCACCTACACAAACCCAGCAGTCATCCAAAACATATCACAAAAGGTGTAACAGGCTGTCATGTTTTCAATACCACCACATCTGCTCTAAGCCGAACCATACCCCCCTTGACAGTCTAAAGATGTTGCTTACCTAGCAAATATTTTCAACAAAGACAGTAAAATACCATGCGGCTTTGGAATTTTATGACAAACTTGATTCCCAAACCTTAAGCTCCACCACAAATCACTAAACTCAATATTAAAAGGAAAATACCACTGGACGACGTGTACTAAGTGGAATCAGATTATTCCTTGGATCACATGTATGAACATTGTCAACATATTCCCAATCTTAAAAATATACCTGAACACTACGCCTGCTCCTCCCAGAATGTAAGACATTTCACCCACTACATGATGGCTACATGAATTTTTGTACATGAAACAACCCCCATGAATCAGAAAAAAACTTACACAGGTAACAGCAAAAGGGCAAAACTGCCCAGTTATTAGTAGACAACAAACTTTAACAACACAGCCACTCCATTTCCGTTGTCTCAGTCTTGAAAGCTACAAAACACTTGCCAAAGGTGACAATCAAAAGATATTGCTTATGATAAGAAAAAGTCACAGCATTAACAGAGACAAACATTTATGGCACAATATAGTTCATCCCTTTTAACACCACATTCCAACTTGGTTCCCAGCGAAACCACCCAAGAGCCATCAGCTATGAATTCTCCTTCTCTCCTTTCTCTGATCCTGTGTATCTCTTTCCAGTAGAAGATACTGTCATGCCACCTTTCACTTTTTGTTATCGTTTCTTCTATACCACAGGTACCAAGCTTTTTTCTTTTGTTTACCCTAACTGATTAAGAGAACCTAGTAAAATTCCATTCTTTGTTCTCAGTTCGTTCTCACCTTTGAAGTTTGATGTAACTATTCCTGACCCAGCAAAGAAACATTAAACCCTGAAACATGTCAGTTGTTTCGAAGTAAATCAGTCGCTGTAACAAAAGATGCTACCTCATCCCTACAAACTTTGCCTAGCTTAATAAATAACTTAAATCAGTGCTGAAAAAAGTAACATCCCAAATCTATTTTATTGCATAAATATTATTCAGACTTGATTTTCATAGCTCAAGTTGTTTTGTTTTGTTTTGTTTTAAGTTGTGTTGGAGCTTTAGTGGGCTAATACTGTCTGCCTTATTAGGATTTGTACAAAATGGCTTACTTAATCTTTAAAAAGTGTGTGCAGATTAGTGTGTATAAAATCACCTCCACATCAGCCTGAATGGTTTGCTCTAGCAACACAACATTTCATTCCTGATGCTTTGGTAATGCATTAGAGGTCATGTACAAATTCCTCAGCACCTACATGTGAAATATCAGGCTTTTAAAGCAATATATCTCTGTTAAGCTATAAGGTCTGTGTTTGTGTATCATCCGCTGCAATGAGACTCTGATTCATGACTTGGTCCCACAAGTATTACCACTGAAGAAATTCCAGGCAAGGCTTGATCTTACTGTTCACGTGGAGCAGTGTCTTGAACTGAAAATCGATGGGGTGTTAGATACGTTGCTCAGGATGGAGATTGTAGGCAGAGCTGGGCAAAAGATCTTTCTGAGGCATGAATACATGAATCAGAGGAGCGCTGGGTTCCTCACAGCAGCTGATCATAGATGGAAAGCCCCCAGGTGATTTGCATAGTCTGGTACATCATGGTGAGCAGCAGCTTTGAAATGGGGAAGGTTTTGCCCTTTCTCCCATTGAGCACGGCACGTGATGTGAGTGCAGGAACATGCCGGCTGCTGTTCAGGAGAGTGAAATGGTTTGATTGTAAAGCAGCCAACAGGCATGAACGCATGAATTCAGGCACCTCATTTATGCTACCTCTGAAATTTAAACTGGCTAAATGATTCCCCATGAATTACTGTTATCATCCCACAAGGATTATATTTTATCTTCTTTTTTGAAAGACTTATTTTCTTTCAGTTAGTAAAAGCCCATAAGACTATAAAACACTTCTGTACTCCTTTTGTCCTTAATAATGATGTATTATCTCCTAATCTCTGTGTACAGGAGTCTGCTAGGGAAGGTCTCAGGGACTGAAATTCCAGGGAAAGGTTTCTCCAGGTGAACCGAAGCAAGTGAGGTTACAGCTTTTACTGTAACATCTACCACAAATGATGTTTCAGTTCAGGATAATATGCACCCAGGCATCTCTCTGGGTTAGGTGCAAGCCACCTTCATTACAAACCTGGCTGATAACACCTTCAGTTCTGCTTTCTTCAATATTAAATTAATCCACCACAGATTTCATATGAGTGACCCTGTGGCAGAGTCAAAGTCACCTGCACGCTCCCAAACTGCAGAAAAGACCTGGAGGAAATGTAAGTTCTTAAGAACTGATGGTGCATTGACTTTGGTAAATGTCTAATGTCATTTTGGCATATGATAGCACAAAAAAAAAAAAAAGTGAAAACTTTGAATGTGTGTTTGTCAGTTGTTAGCGGTAAGGACTTATTCCTGTGTGAGATATAAAGTGGATACTAATTGAGGCTATTCATAAAAATATAATTATTTATAAAAATATATTAGATGTAGTAGCTCAGTAAAGACAAGTGCCTGCTTACACTTGGGTGGACGCAATCAACTGCGAAAAAAATATGCTGGCTAAGGTGTGCTGGGGTGGGCAGTGGTGCTGCAGAAAAGGATTTGGAGATATGAGTAATTGCCATGGTAAGTGCATCAATGAGGTAATAGAAACAGGCATCATTTTGGGATACTTAAAACTGGTGGCACAAGTAATCTTCCATTCCCTGCAGAAAAAGTACAGATTCAGCTCAACCACTGCATTCAGTCCAGAGTACTCTAGTAATAATGTAGATCATAAGTGGAACATTTGAAGAGTTAACTGGAGTTGTTTTGTCAAAGATGAGGAGCAATAACAGCCTTCAGAGATGCAAAACATTATTTTAAGCAGCAAGAGATAAACCGCTCACTCTGTTCCTTGTGGGTAGGAAGGAAAGAAACAGTGTGTACAGTGTCAGATTGCAGGAGCAGAGCCTCTTATTAGGCATTAGGAAAAGCCTTTTAAGGTTACTGAAGCACAAGGAGGGCCCAGCATCTTCACCCTTGCAGGTCATTACAAAGAAGCTGTGCAGACAATTTTGGCAATGATATGTTGATGATTCTGAGCAGCGTTGAACTCTGAAGGTCATGTCTGCTGTGAGTGGGAAGCCAGTGGTTCATGTAGTGCCCATACATAATTTAGGAAGCTTGCAGCTGCTGCCCATAGGCTTCCAAACCCACCAATGCTCAAAAATTCTTGGCAGCACTTTTCTGTTTTTCTCAGTGGCACCCAGGGGTGTATGTGGAAAGAATTCATTTTTTTCTGTCTGAACATCAGAGTCTTCCATTCACATATCCTTGGCAAAGTGTGCATTGGTGAAGTGAAAGGCAATGGGCAGATTTTAGGAACATGGACCACCTGTCTTGCCTCAAATACTGGCTGGGCAAAACAGAATCTTTCTTCAAATATGGATAAAATGTAAAAGGAAACATCCAGAAGTTGTTAAAATCCTCAACCTTTAAAAAAAAGTTTTAGCCCATTAATTGCCTTGACAGTTTTTCAACAGTATATTTTCTTTTACCCTGGTCATCTTGGATTTCCATTTTTTTCTCCCAGTTCTGTATATTAAAATAAAATATTTAGAGAACAAAAAAGAATTTTATCAAGGATTTTTTCATATTGATCCAAAACATTTTTTGAAGGTGGCTAGGCACAGACAAGTCAATGCCTTCTGCTGCTTTCTTTGACTACTTTAAGATGCAAATAAACATCTGGAAATCCCATGAGCCTTCTCTTTGATTTCAAGTTTATGATTGCCTTAAAAATTTAATTCCTTAATGATTATCCCACACAGAAAGTAGGAAAGCAGGGTGCTCAGACCAGGTCCTCACTCTAACAACCTGGTTTAGCAACTCTTCTTTTCCCTGTGAAGAAATGATGTGATTTAAATTGGACTAGAGAAATGCTACTCTGCTTTGCTACCTGTTCTGGCAGTCTCTTAATCTATCTTTAATTTGACCCCACTGGTCTGATGAGCTTGGCCATACTTAAAGCAGACAGAGCGATGTTACAGGACAAGAAATGCTATGGTTTTCTCTCTGGCTATGAAAAAACTGTTAAAGTATACCTCTAACAAAACGTATTTCAAGAGCCACCAGTGCTACCTGAAGAGCAGGGTGTCCTTGTAAAATTATAGATTCCTTTCTTAGCCCAGTATGTGCAACATTTACAAGCTCATTGAGTAGTTGTTAAATAATGTATTCAGTTCCTAATTATTCTTGCAGATGAGAACAGCCATATCACAGCCATCATGTTGTCCAGGTCTGCTTTTCTTATGAGCATTGGTATTTGCTTAGTAGGTTTGCCAACTGGATGCTACTTTTGCTTTGTTTTGTTTGCAATGAGCATGAAGCTGGAAGGTCTTATGATCCTTTTGCAAACCATCAGCTTCTCTGCAAACCTGACTCATTTCTGGAGAGGGCAGAGAGGACTGGGCAACTTGCAGGGCCAGATCTGCACACGAGTGGAATAATTTAGCATGAAAAATACCGTTGCAGTCAGCAAAATATTTCCCTCTAGGATTAGCAAATGCAACAGGAAAGCAAAGGATTTTAATGTTTGGCAGAAGGGAAATGAGAAAGCTCCTCAGTATGGGGCTCAACTGAGCAATCAATCTTGAATATGCAGCCCAGCATGCCCAGAGCCAAACACCGTACTCCATCTCCCCAGTAGGAATTTATTAGTTTGATAAACTTGCCACTGCTTTCTCTCTGTACTCTATTTTCATAGCTTAGAAGTGCTCCTGGGGGGCAGGCACTCTAAATGTGTGATATGAGTAATTGTTGCATTGTTCCTTGAGAAAAGCAAGTAAGGAGCCACATGCCTCCCTTTCTCTGGCCAGGATGGCTGAGGTGTTGCATGTATTTTCAACTGAAGAGGAATGTGGCACCTAGATGCCTCTGGTGGGGGTGTCACCCATAGCTCTGATGCTGGTATCCTCTCCAGGACTTTGTCTGAGAGGTCCTGCTGGAGTGTGGTGGTGGGTTTTTGACCTACAGCCAAGGAGACCTTGGACCAGCACTGCTGGCTGAGCACAAATGTTGAGACTGATTCTCCCTTATACCCCTGGGCATCTATTGTGGGTCATTCAGAAAATATCTTAATCTTCCAGGACAGCACAGCAGAGATAATTACAATTTTTAACTATAATCACTGCTTTCTTTAGGATCCATTGCACTTGTTCACATGGGAAGTGATCACCCCTGTCTCTGCTGTGCTGGGATTGCAGCTGATGAGGCTTGTATTCACCTCACCGACTCTCTGGGGTGGGATCACCTTGCTTAACTTGGCATGTTTGCAGAGTGAAAGTTTCCATCTGAACCAGTCACCCTGACAGTCAAGGTGGATGGGTAGGCACAGGAGGGTGTAACTCACCTAGTCTCAGACCTTTCTTTTAGATAACTCATTCTAAAAGCATGTACTTCACCAATGAACATAATTGATGTCATGGTCTCTCCGTGACTCCAGACACCTGCATTTGGTCAGAATCAGCCCCGTCTGTGGACTTGTGCCACATTTGGAAGGTCTCTGGAGACAGGGCAAGGCTTCTGCCCATTATAACACCTGACACCTTAAGGAACCATATTCCTTACCAAGTCCACCAGTTCTGACACTAATCTAGGCTGAAGGTTCTATAATTAACATGCTGCTGCTACCCATTTGTGGTCAATAATAAACATGCTATTTCTATCAACTTGTTTCCAGTTTGTTTTCTGAAGAGAGATTCCCAAAGCAGTAGTAAACTGACCAGAGGTTGGGTTGGAGGCATTGTTGACCTCATTTTGCTGGTGCCCCCACTAAATCTTAAACAACCATTACAAAAGAGACCATGACATTGTTTCGAACAGCCACTACTTAGTTTGAATGATGCTGTTATGTTTAAACCTCAGTTTATAATGAATGTTCTCAGTCTGACAAATCTTTATTTTGTGGACTTGGTTAAAGATTTTGAAGAACATTTTTCAGGAGGGGATGGTTTGATGATATACTTCGCATATAATACTTGAACAATTCCTATCTGAAAGCTGTATTGTCAGGGTATTATTTTACTTCTGGTGGAAGCAGGCAAACGCTGATAAATTGTCTGTAAGATGCATGAGCAGAGGTGGCAAATTAAACAGCAGGGTCTGGATGAATAATTATTTTGTGTGCATACCAGAGGAAATTGATTATCAGACATTCTTGATCAATTCATTTTCCCTACATCTGTTTTTTCACAAGAATGAATATATTTCATTTTATTAAAATTTCATGGTCTACGGGAGGTTTTAATACTGTGAACCAATAATGCCAATGAACTGTTAGCATGAACAGTCCAGCCTAGTAGCGATGTGCAAAAACTTCAAATGTGGAAGTAAAGCAAGTGGAAAAGACAGGGCAAATAGGAACAGCTAAATGAAAAGAAAGAGAAGTTTAGTGAGTGGTAAGCTTATCCTTTGCCTATTCCTCCCTGTGTTACTCCTTGATTAAAGTTTTCTGGCTGTATTTCTGCCTGGAACTGTGTCCTTGCTCTCTAAAGCATCGTGCACACATGAGGTGAAGAAGAAATGCTCTATCTAGAATGCCACAGCAATTTTTGAGACTGGCTTTGCAAGATTAAAAACATCTACCCAATCCTGTTACCGAAACTCTGGGCTTTGAAATGTGTTGTTCAGTGTCTAGAGGCCACAGAAAACAACAATACAACAGTGCGACGTTAGTCCAGATTTATGTAGAGGGGACAGGAGACACACAATGAGCTGTTCAATGCAGTCAAGAGTCACAAGTCCCTCCATCTACCCAGATGCCATGGTTTGATCCCTCTGGAGTGGTGATGTGACTTTACATGAACCTGCAGGACTGACTTACCCTCTTACTTTCTTCTTGGCCCTTCTTGCTATCTTGTCAGCTGTGAAAAGGTCCATACAGTCTCTGCATGGACAATCTGCCATCTTTCCCCCTCCCATTTGCCCGCATTACCAGAAGCAGCCAGAAATTTGGCCCCAGAGATTATCTTTCACTCCTGCTTGGGGACTCCAGGGGCTCTGAGAGGATTTTCAGTGTTACTATTTAATGTTTGTGGCTGATTCAAAATGCTACTTAATGTTAAGCAGACATAATTTCTACCTTGACTTCAATTCCTCTAATTACGGCGTATGTTAGAGTTCAACTGTTTCACCACGAAGCATGGGAATGTGAGCCAGAAAGAGTCTGCAAGTGGCAGAATACGTTACCATGATGTACCTGGTAACTACTGTGTGTCTGCTTTTGCAGGAGCTGCTGTGCTGAGTGAGGAGAGACCATTCACAGGCAAACATGGAACTGAAACCTTTATTTACCCAGTCTAGCTTTAGTATTCACTCAGAGCACCCAACCTAGAAGTAAACTTACTACCTAGTCGTTGGAAAGAAATGGCACATAGTGGCTTGGATCCCAGTGGACTATTTTGGATTGTTCACTGCTCAGGAGGCCTGGGCAGACACCTGTGTTTGAGTGATAGCTGTGGAAATCAATCAATTTGTCCTGTAGCAATAGTTGTGGTGCAGCGAGGAATCAGGCCTGTGATGACTTACATTATGAATCCTTGTGTAGTCAGGGACTCCCGAGATGCACAGATGACAGTGGCTGAAGTTCAAGTGGTGGACGAACGTGAAACAAGGGGACTGACTTCACCTTTCATTATTCAGTGTTGCTCTCCAGGTGGGAATTTTGAACTGCCCTTAAGGCTTCTCCAGGTGGTGTCTGCTGTGCCTAGACCAATTTTTATGTTTCAGAGCAATTTGTACATTTTGACATGTTGATTAACGCCCAGGATGGAGAATCTCCACTCTCTGAAGTCCATATTTTTGTTCTCCCTGCAAAATTGATCAAATTGTACAAAGATAAAAGATATGAAAAACTTGTCTTGCAGTTACAGAAAGGGTCACAAAGGACAACTTTTTACAATTCTGTACTGTTGTACTTTTTACTAAGACAGGAAATGTTTGTCTGTAGTTTAAGATAACCAATAACTGTGGATCCTATATTTGTTGTAGTGGTCATGTAGGAGTGTGTTGTAAGAGCTGCAGTTTGGGGATTCTCATGTAATCCAGATGGAGATGCTCTTGCAAGGCTGCTTGCAACTCAGGCTCCCAACATCATCCAGGCAGCAACCAGACACTGTTGAAGAGTTTTGATTCCCCATGGGAATTACAATAAATCAGATTTTGTCAAACACTCTATTAATGCAACAGTTAGGTGGTAAAATGTAAGAAAGACTCATTTGTATCTGAACCCATAAAATCAACTTCTACTATAGCGAATTTCCTGATGAAGGAGTCAAATACGCCATACAGTATTTAGGAAAATTTATTGTGACTTTGCAAGACATAGTGCTTTGCTGTTGAGAATTTTCCTCTATCAGCTGAGAGTTCTGCTTGGAATATTGTGTGCTCCTCTAGGAAACACTTTCTGCATGAATCTCAAAAGCAGGAATGTTTTCTTAACCAGCCATAGACCAGTTGAGCAAGAGGGAATAGCAGCAAGGACAGAAGTGATGTCCTTGAATCCTTCATACAAATAATTTAGATTCAATCTGTTTACAGAGGTTAGATACCAGTACATTATTCAAATCCCATTAGACTGTAACATCAAGGGTGAGATGGTATTTAGATAGATCCTGCAAACACAAATCTCCATTTTCTTTTCTTAATGCAGTTAACCAAACACATTTCACCTTACAGTGCAGAATTGGCACTCCAAAGAAGCAGAAAGGAAATGTAATTTAAAGCGAAATCCCAGTTTCTTGATTAATCTTGCAAACAACACTGTTGTTTGCGTGGTTACAACAGTATTATTACACGTCAGGACTCATACGAATTTCCAGGTTAAAATCCCAACATTAGAATAAAAGGAAATTATTTTCAACATGCATTATGAAGGACAAAAGGGCAATCCAAAGACCTAATTTGTGGGCTCCTTGTTGACTGGAATATTGACTCACTGTGATCATTATTTTCTAATTAATCTAACAGAATTTAGACACATAAAATACAGACTTCTGTGTAGGAGTTGGTAGGTACCTTGTGCTCCCTGTGTGCCCATTGGAAACTCAGCCAAGGAAATTTCAGGGAAGGTAAGATGCATTTCATCTCATCCTAAAGACGTCTACAATCATGACTTTAAAATGTTTGTTTCTTTCTGTGAACTGAAGAAAACACCTTGGCAGACTCATTCACTTGTAGACAGCAGAAGTGTGACGTTAGCTCAGGTGGAACCTGCACTACTCGTTTATCAGAGAAGCTGTAGAAGCACTTGAACATCTTTTCTGAATCTGTGAGTACTAAACTGTCTGCTTTTCTTGTTGGTCTGGTTCTGAAGAGAGGGGTCGTGCCATGAAATTCCCAAGGAAACCCCTGGGAATGAGAGTGGGAACAAACCACTATCTCACGCACATCTTATAAAACTTTGGTCTTGCCCCATAGTGTAGGACTATGGGGAAGGAAAATGTCTTGCTTGTTTTCAGGATGCTAAAAAGAGTGTAGCTGTAAAAAAAATTGTAATAGAAATAGAAAAACATCTGAATCTTTGTTGACCACTGGGAGGTAGGGACCAGCCTGATCTTCTGGAAACAGTTGCTTGCAAGAAGTGATGAGCTGTACCCATTTCTGTGGCAGACCTTGGTCAGCAAGTCCCCTTCATTCAGTTGTAACTTCTGCTGGAGTAAGTAACTAGATTACAATTTTATAGCTACATATGGCCCTTACAACCAGTGAACCAAAACTTCCCTGCCTCTCCACGATCGCTGACGCTGCCAGGACAAGGGTAGTTTGCACTGAACTTGAAATCTGTGACTTTAAATCCTCCTTGCTCCAACAGCAAGGCTCGCTTGAAAAACAATGGTTCAGCCAATGACCAGCCTGTTAATTTGCTGAAGATACTTTTGATTCTTGCCAAAATGCAAAAAAAG
Organism: Pampusana beccarii; assembly: GCA_013399365.1. Taxonomy (NCBI): domain Eukaryota; kingdom Metazoa; phylum Chordata; class Aves; order Columbiformes; family Columbidae; genus Pampusana; species Pampusana beccarii. The sequence goes on from VWYH01008589.1 coordinate 457,005, forward strand.
AAAAATAAGAGCTGGGCTTTTCCATCACCACTAATAAAAAAGTGAAAGTGATGAGACAAACTGTATCTACAGGAAATTAAATCTCTGGGACAAAACAAGCTGGTTAGCTAGAAAGGGAGCCAAGCAACCAGGAGACTGTGACACTGCAACCATAAAACATTCTCATCTTTGGCTGCCAGGTTCTTAATAAACACTCCCTTTGCTCAGTGTTTTGTTCTCCACCTTCTGTCTATTCATTTTCTTATCCTGGAATAAAGCTTCCCACTTCATTTCTGCTTTTCAGTTCTGAATTCCAGCTTTCTCAGAGTTATTCTGTGTTGTGCTGTTCTATCTGCAGATGCCAATGCCTCCAATGAACTATTGCAGAACTTTAGGAATGGCAACAACTTGAGACGTGTTGCATGAGATTATATCTTCTGTCAGAAGTGATTTGCTGATCACCAGACGATTGATATCGGCACTGGGAAGTGGCATCTTGAAACTGAAAGAAATGGGGCTGCGGGAGAAAGGAAACTTTGGGGTTTCTGGCCAGCTTGAGGTGGGCTATTGCTGGGATTGGAGATGTGAGGGCTTGCGGAGCTATGGTGGGGCAGCCTTGGCTGGCAGACCAGCCCCACACACCCTGCAGTAGGACGGGAATAAAGAACATGATGAGCAAAAGTAAAACTCATGGGCTAAGATTAAAAAAAAATTGAGATAAGTAATTGAAAGAGGAAGAGAGAAAAAAAAGGAGGACGTGATGCAAAGACTCACGGGCTCCCACAAGCATGGTGAGATCCAGCAGACCCCAAGTGACGGGCGCCCTCCAACCCCCCTTCCCTCTCTTTTTACTGATGAGCATGATGTTACGAGGCATGGAATATCTCCTGGGACAGAAGGGGTCCAGCACCAGTACAGGTTGGGGGTTGACCTGCTGGAAAGCAGCTCTGCGGAGGAGGGCTTGGGAGTTCTGGTTGACGTCAGGTTGGCCACAAGTCACCAATGTGCCCTTGTAGCCAAGAGGCCAATGGTACCTGGGGGGTATTAAGAGTGTGAGCAGCAGGTCGAGGGAGGTGAATCCTCCCCCTCTGCTCTGCCCTGGTGAGGCTGCATCTAGAGTTCTGGGTCCAGTTTTGGGCTCCCCAGTTTAAGAAGGACAAGCAATTACTGGAGAGAGCCCAGGGAGGGACATAAAGATGCTGAGGGGTCTGGAGCATCTTTCTGAACAGGAGAGAGGAAGAAAGAGATGACAGCAGCCAAAGAGAGACTTGAGATGGGTATAAGGCAGAAGAAGGGGAAATAATGAACGAAAGGAAAAGAAGAGGGGAAGAAATGAGAAAAGAGGGGAAATAAAGTTATCTGTATGGGAAACAAGGGGAAGGAGCAGCAAGGGGAGGAGCAGCAAGGTGAGGGGGCAAAGTGGGGGATGAGATGCTCACCAAGAAGCTGTGACCATCATGGCACCATGATCCAGGGGCTTCTCAGGGCTCTGTGCCAGCCTGTCCAGGAGAGCAGCGAGCTGCCTGCTGGCCCCATCCAGCCCAGTGGCTCCGTCCTGCCCAGTGTTTCTGAACTGCTTTCTCCATCCATCTGACGGTGATGGGTGATGAGGGTGATGGTTTTAAACTGAAAGAGAGGAGATTCAGGGGGGACATGAGGAAGACACTTAGAACTATTTTTATATTTTATTGCTTTAGGCTTTTCTGAATTGAGCCTCTGAGAACGAGCTGGGGCTGAGCGGGGGGTTGTAAAACGGAGGGAACAGGGATGTTTCACTTTTCCTCTCACAAAGTTCCCTCCAAGCCTCCAAATTCTTTTTTCCCTCAGAGAAACCTCGGGATCACAGGGACCCCCCCAGGCATCTCAGAAACCACTGAGACTCCCCCAGCCTCACAGGGACATTGACAAGAACCCCTGGGAGACCCCCAAACCCAGCGTCCCCCCCAATAACCCCTTTCCTCCCCCCAGCCCCCGCAGGGACCTTACAGCCAACGCAGGACCCCGAAAGAGTGGCTGCATGTGTGGAGGAGGCTCTGATACCCCAAAAGTGATGGGGGGCATGGGGTGATGTGGACCCCCTTTGGTGTTTTGGGGGGTCCCTGAGTTGCCATCCCCTCCACTTTGGAGTTTTTGTACAAACTGTTTCTATATTTGTAGCTGGGGGGGAAAACGTGGCCCCCTCCTCAGTCCTGCCCCCCCAACCCGGGGAGTCCTGGGCAGGTCCTCTGGGTCCCCCCCACGAGCATGGGGGGAGGGGGGCAGAAATGAAAGGATTTTGCATAGACATATTAATTATTGGTGGGAATAA
>VWYH01008591.1:0-28654 GCA_013399365.1 Pampusana beccarii
GTGAACCATTCAGATCTTTCATGCGACAACTTCAGAATGTTCCTGAGATTACCTCATTTGTAACAAAAATCAGATTATTCCAAAAGAAAAATCCAACTACATCTGGTGCAACAGATAAAAATCCTTTAATTTAGCAAACTGTTGGGTCTGTGTGGCAACAACCAGAGCACTGATAATGGGCATTTCCATCACAGGAGATCAACATAACCTTTTGTTACACCACTAGCAAGCAATGTTTAACATCAAAAAAATACAGGTTTCAAATGAGAATAGATCAAGGGCAGCAAGTTCTATGACACTGGGCCAAACTGAAGATCAACACCAGTTGCTTCTAAAACACCTGGTTCCTACCACGCTTTTGAATACAAAGAAGAGTATTTCTGTCTTGAAAGACAGAAGAGGTGGGCAATGTGGATCAAGGCAGTAATAACAATCGATGTGTGCGTGCAATGAACTTTGTTGCTCCATGCCATTCCAGCTTATCAAGTGCCACCAACTGCTTAGCTGATAATTATATTTTTCAGCAGTGGTTTGTTTCACAGTTCTTCATTTTAACACAATGCTCATTGGCCTGTACAGCAAAGTGTTCCACAGACATCCAACAACTGCTTTCTGACCACTGAATTACTGTTTTTTAATTGACAACACAATAGAAAATGGACCCAAGATTAGCCCATAAAGTCAAAATGTAACATTATCATGACTTCAGAGTGCAAAATTGCTATTTTAAAAAGCACTGCTGTTTGCACTTACAGATGTTACCTGGAATGCTGCAGATTCTGTTCTATTCAAACCAGCAAGCTGTCACCTTACATAAAGCAGCACCACTACACTCATCCCAAGCAGTAAAATACCAGTCAGATGCTGTTAGAACTGATGCTTCTTGTCCTTATCCGTCCCTCATTTATTTGTGTCCTTCTGTTGCATCGCCTCTCATTCCGCGGAAGGCCAAGAATTTAATTCCCTTAAATCACAGACCATTTTTTCCCTTCTGAAGAGGCATCTGCCCCATGATAAAACACTTGTTTAGCCTGGACAGCAGAAGTTTCATGAACAAAAGTATCAGAATGATGCACTTTGCATTAGCTTTGACACACTTATAGTTTCACTTATGTCAGTAGAATTTCTGGCTCAAAGCCTCATTGATGACAGAAGTCAAAACTTCAGCAACACGAAGCCAGAACTGCTTGTGAAATTAGGAAATGAGACCCTCCAAAAAACTTCAAGCTGAATAGAGGGAAGGAACTACACTGACTGGCATTATCACACACTTAATGCAGATTATATCAACACTTTGACAGAAACTTCGCACCATTCCAAGACAGAGTGTAAAAGTTCTTACATTTGCGCTCTTGGTCTGTGTAACAGAACTACCTACAGTGAAAAATTGGGATGGAAGTAAAGGCTGACAAGAACTCAAACACAAAAACTAATGTTTTTGATGAAACAGCCAGCTTAAGCAGCCTTTCTCACCTCCAACCACTGATAAATCTAAATATTCCACCTTAAGTGTTATATGATGGTAAATGACTGGAAAAAACAGATTGCAACTACAAAAGAAGAAAGAAAAAATTCTTCCTAGATGTTAATCCTCTTTAAAAAAAAAACAAACCACACCACTATACAAGAGTATGTTTTAAACCCTAATTTGTCAGTAAATGTGCTCAGAAGCTCAATAGAAAAACATGCAAAAACCAAAATATAACAGTTGTGTGCAACAGTCATACTACATACAGAAAAACACTAGAAAAGGGAACAAAATTCAACAGCTTCAAACAGATTCAAAGTGAATATCTGAATTGACTATTGCAAAATCAGCCAGAAGGAAAACATGGATATTGAAAGAGCTACATTTAATGGGTCACAGTGGCTTTACTACAATTGGACATTAAGACCACAAATACTCCATCCAAGAATATCACTTAGTTTACAGTATTAACCTATTCATTCATGAAATTGTCATCATCTCTTGATACAGCAGGCAAGCCTAACATTTTCAGCCAACAGGAAGAAAGAAACAGTTTTCAACTCACATAGCATCTTTATCTATAAAAAACCCTGATTTGTAATTTGAATCTCGCTCTGGGCTTATAAGATGCCCCCAAAACCAGACCTGCAGTAAACTCGGACCTGATTATCCAGGCAACAGTAGTTGCAACTTATAACAGGTCATTCCTTACAAGATGTGCAACACTTAGCTCACATCCTACCAATGAACCATGACAGCTCAGGACAATCTGTCGACTTTTGAGAATAGAATCAAAACAAGTGTTGGCCAGCTGATAACCAATTTAACAAGTAAAACATATCCACTGGTCACGTACCTTCCCCAAGACAGTGTTTAAGTTCACACACTATATTAAACACCATTATATCTGAGCATCTACAAAAGCATAACTAGAACATCATGCAGTGACTAATTATTCTTATGCTAATATAAAACAAACAAACAAACAAAAACCACCAACAAAAAAAACCCCAGATTCATTCATTTGAGTTCCCGTCACCAACAGGTTAAAGGATCAGCTTTGAATGCTGATCTCGCCATAATGAACAAGCATATATATGAAATACCAACAGAGTAACTGTGTGTTTGTGTGCACGTGTGCACATATTCAGATGTGTAACATCAGCAAGGACATTTTCATTTAGAAATAAAGTGAAAAACTGGTAAGCTAGGATAAGAAAATCCACCTAGAGAAAAAATATTTATATAGTTAGAAACATAGCAAAAGTTACAACTGACCTTAAGACAGTTAATACCATGACAGGATTAATTATGTAGGTAAGTACTGAAAAACTCCACAAGGCTTAAAAAAAGGCAGTGAAGATAACACCCACACAATGCAGAGCACAGTATCTCATTAGATGGTTTTCACTGAATTCCCTGAATTCATCTATTAGAGACTCAGTTTTAAATACAGACAGAAGTAAAATAATTTGTTATGCGACTGACAAGGAAATTATATGTGAAACAGGAAAAATAAAATGTTTCCAACACAATCACCACTTATTTAAAAAAATAAAAGCCAATTAGGTTACAGGCAGACTTTTGCCAAACTATGGGTTCACATCCACACACTTAGGTAGAAGTCTCTTCCCTTGAAAACCTTTGCCAGGGAACAAAGAAGTTTAAAAGATAAATTAGGGTCTGACCAAAATGCTGCCACACAAGAAAGTTCAGAACAACCACCAAAGCTTTACAAAACCTTTCCTTATTTTTTTCAAAGTAATATTTTAAAATAATAATACTTGGTACTTAAGGCTAGTTGTCAGAAATCAAGATTCATATGATAGCAAACATCCAGTAAGAGATACCATACTGAAGTCAGCTTTCATATAATCTACTCGAGAAGCTTTGCATCCACATAGTTAATAAAGAAAATAAAAACCCAAAAGTTCTTTAGAAGTTGTCCAGTAAGCACTACAATTTCAATTAACGTTGTAGTTGCAAACAATGACAAATTAAGAATTGAAAAGCAATCATTTTAAATAGCAGCTTCAGTTCCGGCCATTAGAGTCTTCAAGCATCCTTCAGTACAAGTCTAAGCTATTGCAGTGAGGGACATGTCTAAAATGAGCTTAAAAAAAATTAAGATAAAAAACATCTGGGTTTTTTATTTTTCATATTGAGTGATTAAAAGCTACTACACTAGGAGCAATTTGTGAGAGTATCTGAAGACCTGCGGTTTCTAAATAAGCTCAAACAGGTAGATTACCTGACTTTCCCCAACACTAAGTTTCAACAACAATAAACTCTAAAAAGATTCTCTTCCTCCAATAGTTACGAGACTTTGCACAGGTTTCTCTCCCCAACACTAGAAAAAGGCACAGGAAAATACCACAAAAGTGGCAAGAGCAGGCACATTGCAAACTGTCTTTCAGTATAATACAAAAGAAAGAGGAAAACAACACCACCACCACAAATCCAAACCAAACAAACAAACAAAAAAAACCCCCACAAACAAAAAACCCCACACAACACACAGACCACACAACACCTATACAATCAAAGACATATGAGATAAGATTTTCTAAATGAAGCGAAGTAGTCACATAGATCTATACTTCGATCTCTCACCTGAAAGTAACTCAGTGGAAAACCACGCATTATGCACTGCAGGCCAGTAAACTGACTGTTAGATTACTGACCTTTCACATCTTGAAGAGAGATTCACTTATTTTCCACAGAAAGATCTTCAAAGTTCAACTTCTCTGCCTTCTCAATGAACCTTTATCAACTTCTTTCCACAAAAAGGAGTGATGTGCTACTGCTGAAGGCGCATTATTCCATCAACAGAGGTCACTCCAGAGGAAAGTATCATCTCTAGGAATACCCTGGCTCCACTCAGAGTTTCACCAGTTTTCTATTTCTTTCATTTTTACCTCTGCCAATTCTTAAATCAACATATTTTGCTTCAACAGCCCCATCCAGTACATATTAGTATTAAGCTATCAGTTCTGGTACTCTGTAGACATCATCACTGGAACACATATCCACAGAACCAGTACATGAAAGGCAGTCATTTTTATTTTTTTAAGGTTACAAAATTCTTCAAAGAACTTTTCTTATTCCTGTACTTCACTGAAACTTCATAATCCTGTCAACAAAATACCTGCAACTTAAAATACTGGGGGGGAAAGGGGGACTTGTGGTTTTTGTTTGTTTCGTGGTTGGTTGGGTTTTGTGTGTGTGTTTGGTTTGCTTTTTGTTTTTGCTTTGTGTGTGTGTTTGTGTGTGGGGGGGTTGTTTGTTTTCTTCTTTTTGTTTTTGTTTGTTTGTTTGTTTGTTTGTCTGGGTATGTTTTGGTTTAGGGGATTTCTGTTTGTTTTTGTCTGTGTGTGCATTTATGGGGGTTTTGTGTTGTGTGTGTTTCGTTGTTTGTTTGGGTTTTTTTTTAATTCGTTCCTTTTTTTTTTTTTTTAAATTTAGTTTCCTAAGGGAGCCATATCTGCTATGCAACGGTTGAACCCAGACTACTACTTTTCCTTACAGAAAGAATACACTGGGAGCTGAGAGACCTTTAAAATAATGGCAAAGTTAGGTAACGAATACTCAGCAACTATACCTCACTGCTCCTAAGACGCCAAGTATGAAGGTCACAAAGGCCAAACATACTCAGATACTGTGGTAGTAGGGAACTACAGAAACATTAAGAGGATTTCAAATCATAGCAGGTCAACAAGAACCTGAAACATCCCAGAACGCTTTCTACTAAACTTTACTGCCCATCCACAGGATATTTTTCACTTAATTATTCTTCCTCTCCTGCCATATGTTTAATGACTTTGTTCCTGGCTTTAAACTTAGGGGGAGGATATCAGACATGCAAAGAACAAGTAGCTGTGAGCATCTGAGGCTCTTGGCATCACTGTTCGGTTTGATAAATGAACTGCCCCAGAAAGTGAACAAATGAAAGGTGTAGTTCTAATCAGAACATGATTCATCACCAGAAAATACCAGTATTGAACCAGTCCTAGTTTTCTTCAGTGAACAATAAAAGCTTTTTAAAATCTGATTGTGCTTTTCCTTTAACGTAACTTCAAGTCTTGCAAAATACAGCCCTTTCCATTCCATGCCAAAAAGCCATGTTTAAATCAAAACATTTGAGTGTGCATATAATTACAAATGAAATGCTATGACAATACTGCATGACATTTCCCTTAAAGTTGTAATCTACAGGTGATCTACAAGACTGAAGTGACAATTAGAAAACAAAACAGACAATTTACTATAGGAGAGGTTTCAAAACAGCTTTCAGAGTGAAAGCTACCAAACAACTGCTTGAGAAATATGAACTGTGTAGAAAGGTCCTCTGGAAAGTCACTCAACTGTAAGTGTTCTCCAATTTGCAAATCAGACGATTTAAAAAAAAAAAAAAAAAAATTAAGAGTCCAACCTCTAATAAGGCTATGGCACCTGATCGCCTTAAAGTATATAGCTCTAGGAAAAGCCAGCCCAAATACTTGTTCTTAAGTACATAAAGCTCATAGGAAAAAAGAATTTTTTAAAACTGTGACTTCGCATCTACTTGGGTGTTGGTTCAAATCATACATTACCAGTGTAATTTCAATGTAAGAACAACAAAAGAGGGATTTCCTGATTCGGTGTTTAGAAAAAAAGACACACTGAAAAGCAACTCTGTCTGATCCACACCTCATTATATTAAAACAAAAACACATGCCCACTACTTATGCAAGTGTAATTATTTTAATAAACAGACATAACTATTTCACAATTAATATTTTCTTTAACTGTGAGCTATTAACTATGGTAGTATTACTTCTGGAAGTTTTCTTAAGCATCTGACTTGAACATGTACTTTCCTCCAAAAAAAAAACCCAAACAACTATACACCGGACAAACACAGACACTACACTTTGGATTTCAAACAGACTAAATATTTACGTCGGTTTTCTAAGTGCTTCAACAATTATCTTATTCCTGAAGAGATTATGCAAGATAATGAAGGAAGCATCTTACTGAAGCAAACTTGACATTTATTCCACTGGTGAGCTTTAATATTTCAGATGTAGAATTACTTGCTTTAAACCACTATTTCAATGTCGTCTTTTGAAAGCATCAAGGATGAAGCTCAGTTTAATGTATACTTCTGCTTACTTTGTGTTATCTTCAGAGGAGGCACTTGTTAGTTTTTATTCTACAAAACCAAGTCATTTCAGAAGTAGAGTGATTTAAACTACTGATCAGCCTTTAAGAATGTGACCAATATGAAATGCATTGTCTCATGAAGATTTTAAAGACAAATCCATATCCAGTGACAACTGATCAGTGAGAAAAATCAAAGGGCTATCTCAGTTTTCAGTTTCTTAAGAAAAAAATCTAGAAACACTACCAAAGGAAACAGTACAACCTAGAGAAAACATAAATTCAGTTAATGAGATAGAAATGTGGATATGTTTATTATGGCTAAATATTATAAAGTAACCACAGTTCCTATTAAGCTTAACTTTTCAATTATTCTTATTAAATATAAAAAAGATACTTCAACATCAACTTTTTATATTTACATGTGTGCAGTACATAAACACTTCACCCTTCAGTTACATTTAATATAAACACCAGAACACCTTGAAACCTGTAACTATATCTACAGGAAAGACTTCACGAGCATTATAAGCCTCTCATAAAGTAATCTTACTGAGTCCTGACTCAAAAGGAAGTTACAGGACACACGGCCCCATGATCTCCAGGGCAATGACAGTAACTCAGCAGCCTAGGGAACATGAATCTGATGGAATACATTCATGCCTTATGCACAGAAAAGATTTGGTAAAATTGATCTCCCTGCAAAAGTTCTTACTGGAAACTATATCAGATCTGTTGGATGTTCTACTTACTATCTCCTCAGTGATAAACACATTGTTAAACTGAGAACTGAACTGTTTCTACAACAGTCAGTACAGCTGTACAACTATATTGGCACATCTCTTCAAAACACTGGTCCTATGACTTTTGAATGCTACACATTTCAAGACAAAGAAGCCAGACATCACACCAGGCACATCTATTTAGTTTAACTGATAATTCCAGACTAAATGGACAACTGGAAATTAGGTGCTATACAAATGCAGTAGCTGCAATATTAAGCCTTACAAATTCCTGAGAACAGCTGGACACAGAGGCTGCAGATTCCTAAACATAATTTGCTTTCTTCCTTGTATCTGTTTAGCAACCACAAGTATTGGCTTTCACATTTTTCATTTTAGAACAAACAGGTAACATGCTGACACTGAAGAACCTGTGAGTAAAGCAGCGCCAGCAGACTGGTCATTGTGCAATCTACAGCAAAAGGCAGTCACATGCGCATGGCTCTTGATAGCAGGAAGAGCAAGTGAATATTTTAGATTATCTCCAAGAGACGATATATAAAGTATTCTTATTCACCCAGCACTGACCATATACAGATTAGCACTACTTTTAAGTTTTAGTAAATAGATTATCGGTAATTCGCTTTACTATTACAGAATGACATCATAAGGTCAGCTAAAGACTTCAAACCAAGTCACAGTATGTTCAAAGGATGTACACAGCAATAGATAATTACAATTCTAAGAATCTAATTGCACATTATGGTACAATGTTTACCAGCAAAAGTAATCAATAACATACAAGCTATTTCATATTTGTATTTAAAAGAAATGCATTTTTCAGGACATCCTATTACCAGACACATCACTTTGAAGTCCCAGAACAAAAAAATTTCTCCCCCCTGCCCCTCTCCAGATGTTAAGAGTACTAAGAGATCAGCTATCAGTTTGTTTAAACACTTTCGAATATCTGATTTCTATACTCAGGGGCTGGAAGGAGAGAACTAGATGCATTTTTAATTTAGAAAACTACCGCAGTTCCACCAGTAAACTTTCAGACAATGGCACAAACTCACATGCAAATAAATGAAGTCTTAGTAGTAAGTACAAAAATATTAAAAGTAAAACTAGTAACAAGTTTTTCTGATCAACATTTCACTTTCAATCTAATTTTGGACCAACTTTTCTTCTCAGTGGCTCCAATTTTCTACAGTTCCCCTAAAAGCAACTGAATTAGGCCATACTACAGGCAAACATAAGAACACTAAGGTAATTTTACACACTTTCTCCAGTTCTAATATATCACTACATCTACTAGTTGCACTTTAAGTGACTTGCTTTTTGCGAGAATGAAACTCGGAAGTACAAATTATACCCCATTCTGGAATACTTTATGAAGACAGTTCTCCCCCTCTTTCCTTTTTCCTGTAGATAGCAGAAAACTAAATTTTGTTTAAGACTAAACAGTTTTGTACCAAATAATGTATGATGTACTTGGATGCTAGATAACAAAGGAACATGTAATCGAGTTCCAAAGGAAAAAAGCAACTCTCATACTCCAAAATTCTAACTCACTTTGTAATTAAAAGAAAATTATAAGTGACCTACAAGTTTTCACAAATTTGACCTTGATTTCTAACTGTTAGCAGTACTATTATGTAACATGCTATATGCACATAATGACTGTACAAGATATCCATTGCATTGATGACAAAACATCAAAGCATTATCAAGCTATCCAAATTACAAAAGATAAAGGTAGACATCAACAAAGAGACAACTGACTATTATAAAACATTCATCATCATTATTACAGCCATCAGCATATTAAAACTGAGCCACATATCCAGTATATATGTATCAGTCACACACAAACGTACCCAACCTTAATAACGGTCTACTATCATACAAGTGCTTAAACAGGAAGAAAAAAGGAAATCAGATGTCCTAACAGGACAGATGACAATTTGGGCCATCACTGAAGCCTAAACGAACCACTCTGCATGGCATTATTCATCCATACTAACTATAGTTTCCCATTCGCTGTAGCCCATCGGGAACACACTGTTTACATTTGGTTTTCTTCGCAACCATACAAACTAGAAAGGTTTGTTTAAATTAAAGCTTTGATTTCGTAGCGAAGTATTGTGGCCACAGGACTGCAAAATATACAGGATTCTGTTGCTTGGTTATGCATGAGGAAAGATTCCAACTTTACTTCTGGACCCCAGTTTGCCATGTTGTACTCACAACTGTAAAAGCATTGCAATTTTTTTATTCAAATGAAAATCCAAATTCAAATTACTTCTATTATGTCATACTTGCAAGTCACATTTTAGACTAGATCCATACTGAACATTTTTCTTAGACTGTATGAACTATACAGTTCTCATTGCTTACTCTTCTCCTTCTCACCTACCTGGACACCAGACAAAATGTTAGTGGGTTTTTCTGGTTTGGTTTTCGGTTTTGCTTTTTGGTTGGTTGGTTTTGTTTGGTTGTTTTTTTTGGGGGGTGGGTTTTGTTTGGTTGGTTTTTTNACAGATTGTAACTTTAGGACTGTATAAATGTAACTTCTCTGACATTTATACAATTCTAAAATTACATTTGGCCCTTTGAAGGCAACCGCCAGGCTGATGTGGCCCCCAGTGAAAGAGAGTATGGCACCCCTGTTGTTGAATAAGAAGATCCACATTTTTTCACAAGATAATGAAAAACATATTTACATCACCATCATAGATTTTAAGAACTATGTCAATACACTTTCAATGATGAACACTCAAACTCACCTACTACCATGAGTGTGAATTCAAATCCTCGCTTCACAGACTTCCGGTAAACTTGATTTGGAAGATTTGCAAACCCCACATATCCTTCAAGGTTCTTCTGTTGCTAAAGGAAGAGATATTAGGGGAAAAAAAAAGTTACAATAAAAGCCTGTAACTACTTACCTTTGCTTGTATGCTTTTTTAGTTATTAAAAGGTTCACTTCATTTTCACATTTACAGAAAGGTGCTATCTACCCAACCTCTCAACAACCTAAGCTGTCTACATCGAAGAGTGCAATGAATTGCAACAATAAGTAGGAAAAACTGATTATTTTTTTTTTATGGGATAGCCAAAGGACTGGTACAGAACTTTAGCTACGCTGACATTATTTTCAGCAAGTACAATTACCACATTATTTATGACAGTGCAAGAACAAGAGTGTACAAGAACAAACAGATCAAAATATAATCAACATTGTTCCAACGCCCATTTGAAACACAGGCAAGTAGCACCAGTGTACCTTTCCTATTACTCCTAAGAGTCATGGTGGTACTGACTCAATATTAGGGGAACTAAGTTGACACGCTCTCCTTCAAAGTCACACAACTGAAGGATTTTTAAAAAATTCTTTCATGGTAAATCTCGACCTACACTAAGGCAACATCCATCGCAACAAACCCTTCAGAAAGGGAAAATTTCAGTCACTTTGTACTTTGAAGAAGTTATTAAAAATATTGCCTGCTACGAAAAGAGATGAAAATTCTGGATGTTCACCATTACTCCTTCTCACCACACTAATGAAAATATCGGAAGTGCTTAAAATACCTCTCCCTCTCTGTACTAGACCCTGTGATCCTGCAGAGATCAGCCATGATACTTTTAAACCATTCTAGTAGAAACACAGAAATGTATTTTATGTCACAGCAGGGCTGATCTTTTTATGAGACGAGACAATTTAGTTCTTTTACAGCGAATCTGAAAATATTTTTGGAGACAACTCTCTAAATGCAACACAAGGTTCCATTTCTCACAAGGAATGACTTCAGTCTTAAAAACCATAGGCTTTACACCCATACAAAGTTGAGAGGATGTGATCTGATAGTACCTCCGCTTCAGAGCTTCAAAGAGTTACACACATTCACAGAGCTGAAGTGCTGCCTACAAGTCTGAACTCCCCTCCCTAAGATTACCTTCAAGCAGATGGAGGAATTATAAAAAAACTTTAAAAATCTGGTCTACTACAGGCACTATTGCCTCAGAACTGCTCTGTATGGGATAGAGTACATTTTATTTACATCTGATATTTGATTGCCTTATACTTATTTGGATGTTTTTCTAAATACTGAATTGACAGAATAAATTTTTACAGTAATAACCCCTACAGTTAAAAAACAATTCTTAAGTTTTTTTAAAATTAAAGCAAACTTTCCTCTCAAAGATATAAAAAAATACTATCCCTTTTAAAGCTTCAAATGCCAGAAGAACTAGCTTCTTTGCAATCCAACAGCACTAGTCAATGAACTGACACTCTGCTTTAAGTCACATAACTTACTTCTCCATTTGCCAAACAAACTACTTTCCTCAAGTGATGCCACATCCCTACAAAGATATACTGGTGCCATCATCAAATTTAAATAAATCTGAAAAATCCAATCTTAGCAGGATTACTTTGAAAAGACTGATTTAATCCTAGGGCAAATTATCATCAGCTCTCATTTAGTCACATCACACTGTATCAATTATCTTCAAGTTTAAAAAAAAGGTGGTATCTTTGAACTCATTAACTCATACAAAATAAGAGTAACATCTAAGGACAGCCAGCTAAAACTAGGTGCTATAGCTTCAAGTTCAAATACACACAACACAACAAATGTTATTACTTCTCCAAATATAGGAATGTTTGCATTACATCATCGAGAAACTATTTTTTTTAAGATGGTTTGGTTTAATTCAGCTCTAGGTGCAGCAATAGTCTAATCTAAAAGGTCTCAAAAGATAAAAAAATCAGCTGGGAATTTAAAAATAAAAATATTGGTTTACTTTTCCAAACTATTACTACAATTACATGTGAGGAATACAATTTAACACATTCCAAAACCCTGAGCAGGAGCCAATGCTTCAAAGGTATTACATGATGAGTGCTCTTTAAGATCTTAAAGAGCTCGTTAACAGTGCAGGTCCTTAATAACTATTAAGAATATGCAACTGCTATTCATCTTACCAGATGTAAAATATCTAACCACAGTCTGACACTCCTTATAGTTCTACTTGTCAACCACCTGCGTCTTTCAATGTCTACATACCTTTTAATGTATGTCATGCTTACCAGAAACAGCTCACCCCCTCATTCAATCTAGGTAATAGTTCTTTTGCTTAAAATAATAGGTTTAAATGTAATTCTTGGTTTAAACTGATTTTCTTTCTCTTCCCTTCCCCTTGACATAGAGATCCACATTTAGGACAGCTTTACTACTAAGAACTTCAAGAATGCTCAGTATGAAATGCTAAAGAATAGATGGCAACTTACAGGTTGTTTGCTCTGTTAAGTGGGTCTATAGCATTTACATCCACAATTTTAGATCATGAAATATTAATGTTACTAACCAGAAAGATTTATGAAGTGTTACACTTGGCATAAATGCTGTATTTAATGTAAGCATTTATACTCCACAAGTCAAATGCTAGATTCACATTTGTGGTACACCAACACCAATTAAAATTGAAGCTTTCAACATACCGATTTTAAAAGGTTGCATTGCTTCATAATGTGCTACTTTTAAACAGACTGAAGCAAAAAAAACCCTGAGGTTACTTAAATTCCTGCAACAGCTTTTAAAATAAGTTACTTTTTTTGTTGTTGTTGAAGCACTGACTTCCACTGTATTGATCATTGTGCCAGGTGAGATCTCATGTTTCTAATACTTAAAATAGCTTCCCCTTAACTTGTATCCCTTCCTGATTTGCAACCAGCTGCTACCTAAGCTCAATTTCAGTCCACCTATTAAACCCCTAATGCTTCTATTATTTCCACAATAGCTGTAATACATCTTTATCAGAGTAATACTTACAGCTACTTTGTAAACAACACATTTCCACCATTTCCAGGGTTGAAGGTATCAGTAGAATACATCCAAAATAGTCCAGTACCACGATGAATTCAAACCATTGCAGCAACGAGACCACATAGGTGCAGCAGCATTCCAGACAAAGGAACATGGGCAGTGTGAGGAGAGAAAGAAAAGGAAAGAAAAAGTTAATTACATTTGACCAAAGTTACCCACAATACTTCTAATCTAGTATGCTTAGCATACAGTGTTTTATGAAACCTTCATTTAGTTGGCTTTATACACACAACAGCTTCATTTCACAGTAATACATTACGTGACCTCCACACCATTTAATGATCAATACAGGTAGCTATTTGATTGCTCTTTTTATTCTAGTTATTCAGCATGCTTTTTGTTTACCACATGCTATCTGAACCTGTAATAGGTTCAAGGGCATTTATTTTCTTCACAGGTGCTCACCAGAACATGTAATCTCGTTTCACCAAGCTACTCCACAGCATATTTATTCTAGAGTGGAAAAAGATATAAAGATCAAAGCCATCATCACTGTAAATGTCTCTCAGGATTCTGTATTTGTATGACACTTCATACATTCAGTGAACAGTGTCAATTCACTTGACTGGCAATCCTCAGCATTAGAGTATTGCTGCAAATTTGGGCATAACTTTGCTGAAAAGCCAAAAAATAAAGAACAAATTAGGGGGCACAAGTTAAGCATCTGTTCAGCATCATCTAACTTCGGATTACATGTGACCTATGCTAGTTCTCCAACATGGCACTTAAAATACTTTAACCACAAACCCATATCAAAAAGACCTTTTCTATTTCTGTTTTTCACTAAACATCTTCCTCTGCTTGAGTATTTCAAGACACCAACACACACACACACACAAAAAACCCACAAAAAACAACAACAACAAAAAAACCTCAATACCAAATCCTAAACCAATAGTCAATGACGCTTCTAAGCCCTAACTTCCAATTTTTAAATCAATCCCGTCCTCCCAGAGGTTCAGAGCCTATTTTTAGAAAATTTACATTGTGCTGGCGACTACAGTTCAAAGTAGCACGGAAGTCCCCTTCTCCTTTACTAACTAATAGGATATGTTCTTAGAGTCCCCTCATATTCTGCCAGTGTCCAGAGCCATAACAATTCAGTACGTTGGGTATGTTGCTGCTGCACTCTTCGAGAGGACAAAAAAAGCAAAGCACTGCCAATCAGTTCCAGTCACTCTCTGTGCCCTGCAGAAAGGTGGCACAAGACATTTCACTCAGCTTCACGAGGACAGATGCATATGCAGCAGAATTACAGCAAGCTGTAGAGGCTGGAATACAACTAATACTGAAAATCCTGTGGCAGTACGAATGCCCAAATGTTTTGATATCAACCACCTTAGGCACTATATTACTATCATTTTTCACGTTGCACATCACTGCTTTCAACTTTGAAATGAGGTAGTGTTGTCAAGCACAGAGAACTTCTCCATCACTTCACCAAGCACACAGCAGGGCCTGGTCCTCTAGTTGAAAATAGTATTACATTAAACAGCATGGTTTTAAAACCATCATCCTGCAAGAACCACCATATGGATCAGGCCAAGTTCCTGCCTTCAAGAGTGCCCAAAACCATACGCCTAAGATAGCACACACAACTGAGTAAACACACAGCAGTATTTCTCTAAACACTTTTGTAGGCACCAAAATCTGCCTCTCAGGTATTTGATAAGGTGGGGGAAATTTTCCACTCAAATAGCACTTGATTGATTCCTCTTCCATGCGCTTGTATGTTCATCTTAGCATCACAAACAGAGCATCCACAAAAGCCTGTGTACCAAGGGCTCCCTCTGATTTCTTGTACATTGCTAAAGGGAGGACTTTATCCTTTCAAAATCACCACCTGTTAGCTTCATTGCTGTACAATACTGTCTGTGTTGGAAAACAGCCTTCATAAGCATGAAAAGAAGCTGTTTCATGCCTCTGATCACCTCTGCTGCTCTGCCATAAAACTCTTCTAGCTCTGCAGCCTTCCAGAGAGACCAGGGTGAGAGCTACATATAGTATCCAAGACGCAAAACAAGCCTCAGATCCACACCACGTAGTATCTTGTTCTCTGTTCCTGTCTTACTGATTCCCAACATGTCACTTGTTTTTTTGACTACTCCTGAGTACTGACCTGATGATACTGTGAACTGTATACAAGCACAAGACTCTGCTCCTGAGCTTTAACAGATGTTCGCAGCTTATCACTGAGCACATGAAAGCAATCCGCGTATATATCGCTTTACGTTCACCTAGGCTGCATTTTAGCTATCACTTTATATCAAGTCTTATAACATATTTTTAAATCCTCATAGTTGTCCATAATCTCTGCTCTAACTTAACAGGAATGAAGGCAAGCCATATAAGCAATTATAATTTTGGCCTTAGCTGACTTTTGATGCGTCCACTCTGTGCGCTCAGTGTTACTTTAATTTAGGTTTCCCTCAAGCAAAATGTCAAAGCCCACATTAAGCAGCTGCAGAGATGGTGGTTTTAGATCCATCATCTGAATCGATGGACTAATAGCCAGAAGCAGGCTGCTGCAACTACACAAATGAGCAAAAAAGAGAGAAAGGCGGCACCATTGGTGGCTTTCCAAGGAGTTTTCAGGAAAAAACAGTGTCAACCAAAAAGTCTTTTCCTTCTTTTCTATCAAGTCTATCACGTTTATTATTGCTCAGGCACCATAATTTACAACTCCCCTTTATTCTGTGCTATGCCCAGAAACAATAACTCAAAATTCATTCTTCAGGTACTACCATCTGGCCCAAAAGGTGACAGTCTCTGGCATAAGGTCCATTGCCTGACAAAACAGCAAACCTTAACCCTGTCAGCAAGAGGGGATGCAAATCCAAGGCGAGGTAAAGCCAGTTTTTACCTCTACTACTCGGAATTTGAGAGCTCAGCTCACACTCTACAGGGCTAAGGGCAACTGCTGTGCACTGGTAGTAACCGTCAGACTGTTAAGTGATGTTATGAAAACTCTTCAAGGATCTATGACTTAGCCAAACTAGCAGCAAATACTAATGAGGACAGCTGGAGAGAAAAAAAAAGACAAAACAGAAAAGTAGTCTGACATCAAGGGAGTCACTGAACTTCCCAATTAAAGTCCACTTCGGAGTTTCCCAAGCAACCTTACTCTAAAAGGACACGCAACACATTTTTTTCCCCAGTGTCCTTCTAGGACATTATTTTTAAATCCTCCAGAAGCAGCACAGGAAACCTAAGAATTGTTGAAATTTGACCACAACTATAAGGAACATAAAAGTCTTAGAAAGGGCACAGACACCCATTGCATTAGGCATCTTTTCAGAACATCCAGCTAATTTTTCCACGTTCTTTAGCCACAGTATTTATACCATCATGCTACGAGTAAGATCAGTTTGACAGAGTTTGCAGTTTTACACAGAAAGACTAGTCTATAAAACACTGTGTACTTATATTTCCTCCAAAGTACCTGACATAGTCACTTTTTATTTTCTTCTTTCTACCAGTGCTAGCTGTTTGAAGTCTCCACAGAAAGTAACTAGAAGCCTCCAAAATCTGCAAGAAGACCAAGGGATCTACCTTACCAACGTCTTCAAAATCCCTAAAAACTTTCTACAGTTTAACAAAATCTGCATTTTTTTCCAATTTTCAATATGGAGGCAATACATAAAAGATGCAGCTAATACATATCCCCATCTTGTCCCGTCACATTCCAGAGGCAGACAGCAACTGCACGTCTTGCAACTGACAGGTTTTGTTACCACATTGTTAAAATAAGAGGTTTGGGTAGCAGTATTTAGTGTGGCAATGCTTCTACAAGCCCTGAGCACTCGTTAATACAATAGATTAACATATCCACATTAAAGAAAAATAAAACCTGAATTTTAAAAGTATGAAAATAACAATACAAAAGGGAGAAACTCATCAGCTCTAGCTGTGAAGTTAAGCTTATGCTGAACATCTACAAACATGTTTCTCCTATTTAAAGTAAAACATCTTTCAAGTCAATAACATCTGCTATAATCTGCGTGGTAGAAGTCTACTACTGATGGAGAGGAAATCAGCACTTTTATTTCCTCAAACAGGCATCAATTGCAGGCAGTACCTGTTAAATGCTTCTTTTATACTAAGACAACTCGGCTTCCAAGGGCAAACCTAGGGTCTTGGCCTACATCATAAAAAATTAAAACTATGCTCAAAAAGGAACCCACAAAATACTTATTTTTTTAATGTGTAACCATGATTAAGAAATATCTTTCAGTCTCCAGGAGCAAGCTGATTAAGTCAATAATGGATAACTTCGCTGATCCAGTGGATGCGCTTTCAATCCATCCCACTGTTCCTTAAAAATCTCACCACGCATAGTGAGTTAGTATAGATGAAGAGTGGGTTTTAAACTCCCTTTTCCTATGCCAGACACTATTATCTGTTTTATTAACAGATACTGTAGAAACACGCGTGATGTCCAAGAGCAGAAGGATTCTGCCCTGTTGAAAGATCAGAAAGAGCAGACAGCACAGCCCATCTGATGAGTTACAGGCAGCGTGCACAGAAAGAAAGCAGAAAACTCTGAACAAAAACAAAGTGGATGCAGCAGGCACACTACTACACCTTATATATTTTAAAAATAAATAAATAAAGGCAGCCTTCAGAGCCAGTATGCAGTACACAAGGGCACGCCTGAGCAAACTGTGCAGACCACAGCAGCTATAGGGAACACAGCCAGTGCTGCAGCTCTTACAGTGGCCAAAGAAGTGCAAGAAAGCAGACAACTGCATGAAAACGAAGGCAGTTAACTACTTAGAAAAAAACAAAACCAATAATAGATAGAAGGGGGAGTGAGGAGAGGAAAAAAAAACCAAACACACACCACCAAAACCATCACACCAAGCAAAACCAAAAGCACGAACAAACCGCATCAGGCTGTCCAACTACAAAGCAAGCTTGTACAACTACAGCACAAAACATTAGATGATTCTACAAAATATTGCAACAGTTTTTATGTAACAGTTCATCCTTCACTAGAATTAGTTAGACAACTAGTTCCTTGAAGAAAAAGTAAACCTTTTTTGTGCACTTTAAATACAATTTAAAAGTACAATAATACCATTTTAAAGCTTCTTGTTCTTTTTGTGCATTTTCACTTTTATTCTAGCTTTAAAAAAAGCCTTGCAGAAAGCAGCATGCAAACCACCATCACGTAACAACTCGCGTCTAATTGAAATGACGAACTCAAAATCAAATTTGACAGTAAAGTGACCGATTATCTTCCACTCCATAAAGCACGGGTCAACATGACTACAGTAAGAAATGGCACAGGAGACAGGAAAGCTTACAGAAAGAGGTCACCAAAACGGGAAACAGGGAACTAGTGTCAGAAACAGCAGCAGGTCAGGCACCAACCACACATCACTTGGTGTGTCTATCACCACTTTTAACCTTCCTTCCTAACTCTTCCTCCTCAGATTTGCTATCCATGAATGTTTATTGTAATACAAACGCTGAGACAAGGGTTGAAGGTGAAAGATGGAAAGGAAAAATGTCTTGAAAAACACTATGAAAGATTCCTTGTTACAAAACCTCCAAGAAAAAAAAGACACCACACACACAAAAAAAGACCCAAACAAACAAAAAACCCACAACACACTAACAACAAACAAAATAAAAAGCCATATCTACTCCATTTCATACTTAGCACACCTCTTGTCTATTTAGTTTGTGAAAGTTTCCCAAAAAGACGCAAATAAAAGGTTTTCAAAATATTTTTAAAATATATATATATTTTAAAGTAATTTTAAAAAAAAAAGGTGGTGGGAACTTTCAGGCAGTTTAATCTCACACTACTTTCATCTCCTGTGAAGTCAACTAAACCATGTGTTTAGAAAGACCAGTTTTTAAAAACACAACTTTCCCATAAAGTAGGTCAGTACCTCAACCTGGACACCATTTCAAGAGTCTTACTTAACACCGGAAACATAGTAGAAGGAAGCAACAAAGCATAGTAGGTATTAAGCAGCACATCAAAGTATCATGCTGTAACGTATCATTTAGTTCCTTTGACATTTCCTTTCAATCTAAGTTACTGCTCAGCATTTTTCAGTTCCTTCAGGTTCACCTCGACATTGCATTTTCCTTTCAAAGTTTGCGTACAGGTTGGTCAGTTAAGACAAAGCCTCAGCAGGTGGTGATAAGTTATGGTTTACAGGTTTAGACCTATTAAAACAAACAAACAAACAAACACACACAAACAAAAGAAGGGGGGGGACCAACCAAAAAAAACCCAAAAACCAACCAAACAAAAAAACCCAAACAAACAAACAAACAAAAAAAAACTCCAAACCAAAAAAAACCATAAACACACAACAACAACACACACACACCACACACCTCTCCCACCCCAAATCTCTGGGTAAAGCAACAGCACCTTACACCTGCGCAAGCACAGGAGTGAATTTTTGGGGAAGCAGAGGGATTGCTGCAATGCCACTGGCAGTATTTCAACCCAGGGACTCAGAAAGAGGCACTGGCAGGTGTGCGCTCTGCGCTACCTTCTGTTCTACGCCTTGAAATACTGAGAGCAGTGAAATCCCCAGCAGTCTGTCCCATCCTCCTCACCAAGCAGCCGGAAGGATGGCAATACAAGAAACCGTACTGCTACATTTCTAGCCTCAAGGGCAACTATCAGATCCAGCAAAATTTCTTGAACGTGTAGGTGCAGAAATGCTAACGAGAGGTGACTCATTCACGCAGAAATAGCCAATGTATGTTCAACATACCCTAAGTGAAGTGTGTTGCCCTTAAAATCATGAGAGAAATTACAGTATTTTATCTCCGGTGGTTCTGTTAACATGAGGAATTCTCATTTAAAGTACCTGGGGTGAAGGGCTCTTACCACACCTTTCTATATGGTAGAGGCAACTCATTCCCAATGGAAGCCATCTGGTTTTCTGTATATTCTCTTATTTTCCTGTACTAGTTTCTATGCTGAACACCTCAAGCTCTGACTTCTAGAAGCCTTCAGAAGTCCTGTAGGTTTTACCAAGAAAGACATTCGGAGCTAAAATCTTCTAAGAGACATGTCGCTGTCACTTGTCTGCTACAGCACAAAAATACAATAAACCCTAACAAACTAGCACCCCAGAATAGCGAAACCCAAGTGCTTCTGAAAGCACCAATCCTTCTGTCTCAGACAAGTAATTTCTCTGGAAAAATTAAAATATATCTTGAGACTCTCTCATTGTTAACAAGCTGTTATCAACTCATCATTTAAAATACATTTTTGTGGAAAAAAAGCATAGTGGTAGTTGGAAGTTACTGTATTTTTATATCACTTGAAGCAGGTTACATATTTTTCCGCAGCATTTATTTGCCCCCACAACAGACTATTTTAATGACACAAAAAGACAGAAGTTACACTTTTAATTATAAACTGAATTTTCAGGATAGTCTGAAATCATGTTTATTTTTATGTTTCAATACTTTTACTACAAGGTTCAAACACAACCAAGAGAGGTGCTTAAGGATATTAAGTTATTAAGAGGATTTTACGTTTTAAGTATTTCCACACTGTCTGAGGAGTTCTCTATTTATAATATAAAGAACTCCAATGAGACCAAGAAGATAAAAGAGACGCAGGTGCTATTTTAAAGAATTATGCCGACTAATAAAAATCTCTCCATATGTTAAACTTAGATGTTTTGAAACACAGCTGGCTGGCTGCATTGTTTTTAACTGTCTTTATTTTTAAGCTAGAGAGATGCCACAGAAAGATAGCTCCTATTATAATTACTGTATAAGGAAGACTAAGTAAAACTTAAGATTGTTTCCCTGCAGATTGCAATGGCAACTGATACAAAGGAATGGTCCATACTGATAATACAATGTATCATCCAGGTTTAATATTAAGACTATTACAATATATAACTGGTGTTATTACCACTCATCTGTAGTATAAGCTGGCAGTTAGAAAACTCAAGTTTTTATTTCATGTATTCCACGTCAAGGAATTAATTTTTAACTTGGCATTAACTGTATACGTTTTTCAAAGAGGAATGTAACCACTTGAGACCATCCAGAACACCAGCGCTGTAATTGCCTTGGGTGACAAAACTAACAACTGCGAGGACTGAAGCCACAGCTTGAAAGCAAACCACCCTGGTGATGAACAGCACCAAATCTGTTCATTTCGCAGCTTCCCAAGTACTGTTGTTTTTGGCATTAGTAACAAAGCTGGCTGTGAAGAGCAGGCGTTACGTGGTCCAACGCGTACACCAGCAGAGCAGCCGTCCTGCGCCATCAGCCACGCAAAATTTCCAAGCAGGAGTTAACTCCTCTCCATACCTGGCTGCCACACCAGGGTACTTGATGGCCGAGATTCACAAGTGGAAACACAATTCAAAAGAACAAGAAATCCAGAATAATTTTTGCTACCCACAAAGACTTAAACACGCCTTTAGCTAAGGGGATATTGGCTGTCTTGCAGGTATATTGCTAGGGAAGAAGCCAGAGACACAAAGCAAGGGCCAAGCGAAATTCATTTAGTGACCAGGTTAGAGGCCACGCACTGAGCATATATTTGGAAGAGCTGTGTCTTAATCACTTTCAAAGTCTTCTCCAAAATCAATGCTTGCGTATGTCTGGACAAGCAAGATGTCAGTGTCCCTTCATTACTGAGGTATTAACACTCAAAGTAACTTCACTGGGTCTGCATAAAACACTGAGTACTACATAATTTTGAAATCACCTGCTGAAAATTTCAACTATTTAAGGATTCAGAACACAACAAATCTTAAAGACCTTTTACAGAGGCTCTGTTAAACACATAAAAAGGAACAAACACCAACCAGCTCAAAAATAACTTGCTAATTAAATTGAAAACTGCTGATAAGGAAAAATTCCCCTGCTGAAATTCCCAGCTTTCCTTGCAATCTTTTTATAGGATGGGGGTTCATTACCCCTACCTTCTCCTCCTTTCAAGCACCTAGTCTTCAGTATTGTCTTGAACTTGTAACATTAAGACATTTTTCTTTCAACTGATTAAAAAGCAGATTCCTTCCATTCACAATCCACAACCATATCCTCTAGTTTTTGCCCCAGTCTCTTCAAGGTCTTATGCCCCAGTGCTTCGGTGTGTCACTTTCAAGCCTCAGGTTCCTTTCACTGCTCTGAAAACTTACAGGTTTCTAGATGCCCACAGAATCGCAAATAAGAGCACTGAAGGTCAATACTTGGCACAGCTGAACAGTAGGAGATAACCATGAGCTTCAGTAACTAATACTGCAGCAGTCTACACACTATTCACCTCTCTACGTTCTCCCTCAACTAAGTGCTAAAAATATAAAGAGCACAGAAGGCAGCAACAGGACGGCTCCCCTTTACCCAGCAGCAAGTGATTACTCAGACCTTGATTTCGCACCATCTGGCAAAGCCTCCCAAGAGGAAACTAATTTAATCTTGAATCTCTTGGTTTGTTAGTACACCTTTGCTAACCACAATTAGGAAGAATTTGTTTCCAGAAGCAGGGGTGGAGGGGAGAAATAAGATGGGTTTCTTGGCCACCTTCTACTTGGGAAATTCTCACTGTCCCAAACTTGAAACCATTCAATTACATTTAAGCCAGCATCTGGAACTCGGATTTTGAGTCATGTACTCCAAGTTTAGCATTCTTGTTTTAAAAAGCTACAAAGAGTATTGGTAAGATTGCACAGCCAGAAACATCCTTTCTGTCAGAAAGCTGCCAGAAAAACTACATTTCTCCAGCAACAGCTTTTAATGCTTCACAACTGCCTTTTTTTTTTTNCAACTAAAGCTGGTATCTCAACTTACTCAAGACATCATCACAGTTAGGAGCTGGTCTGGACCACAAGACCCTCTGCACTGCCAGATTTCTGCAACCATCATTAGTCAGGGCTTTAGTTTTGCACATCACTCAAGAAAGCCCTAATGCTAATATTAGTATTACCATGAACACCTCTGGTAATGATGCAACAGCAGATAATAAAAAAGCAAGTCACCTCACCCATTCAGTTCTCAAGAAGTAAACGATAGCAGCTGAAACAAAGGCCATTAAACTTTGCCCAGTTGTGTTTATCTTGAGCTAAGTCACCACCAGCTCAGCACTGAGGGAATAACACTACTACCTTCTCAACCACCAGCATTCATTCCTCCAGCAGGATGGGTTTTTCCTCTTTGCCTATCTTAACCACCGCTAGGGTGGAAATAGGCAGGTTGTACAACTAGATCAACTACCATGTATCTTTTCTGCCTTCGGCACACCTACCGCAACCTCCAGCCTAAATTAAAGATTCATTGTTAGGGTAGGAACAGCAAATCAACCTTGCTTGTTTTTGCAGCAGTGCCATGTTACACCAGTCTAAAACAGGCACTGAACCAGGATTGCACACACCTGTCTTCTGCTGAAATGGTCTGCTGAAGCTCCATCTCTTACCTAAACCACAACTGACATTTTATTTTGTATGGCAACACTTCCATGATCCCGTAATATGAAAGCTTCAGGGAGCCCAACTCAAAGAAAAATAATCTTGAGAAAGAAAAACCAGGCAGCTCCTACGAGTTGAGCTCCATGAACTGACTCACTGTCAGGTCAAAGAGGCACCACTGCAAGGAAGGTGAGAGCAGCAGAATTGCCTCATTTCAAGCAGCTGGCAAACAGATTCACCCAAAAACTGTACCATCTGGGGTGAGCTTAAGCTTCCCTCACATCCCAGTTCTATTAACTGTACAGCCAGGGAACAAGCCAGATTACCTCATATACCCAGCTGAAAACTACTCTACCCTAAGGTTAACTTTCTGTTACATCAGCAAGCTCATCTAATCATTCCAATATATAAACACTAGAGGTAACACAACAGAGAAAAAACACACCATCAAGACAGTATTTTTCAGCTGCAGTCCAGTTATCAGCATAAGCTATGAAATTGCATGATAGGGTTCTTAAGAAAGAACAAAAAGGCTAGCAGAGGATACTGCTTGAAAATTCTGCTGGGCACACTAAAACTTCCTGCAAACCGTGAAAGAATTACACAAGATTAAAACTCTCCAACTAGCCAACACTGGCAAAGGTTTGATTAAAGTTTTATGTTGACATTAACTTAAGCATTCTTGGCAATTTTGACCACCTCAGTAGGTCAAATTTCATTTTGAGTTCAACTTGAATCATTACATGAATAGTCTTTTAATGTACAAGATATAAAAATAGGTAATCTTTCATACACTATTCTTCCATTAATCTGCCTGCCCATAATACAGCAACCATTGGCACCAGAACCAACATTCATGACATCTTGCATTTTTTTCAGCACCAACTGCAATGATCTGCAATGCTTTTTTCAGACAAATGTCACACCAGAAATTCTGCCATCAATGACTTCTGCAGCCTTCCTGAAAGGTCTCTTTGTAATAACGTTACGGTATGATAGACTGATTTCTACATATAATAAGACTATTTTCACGGGGAATTTTATAAACCGCTACTTTGTAGCTTAACACCAGTGTTAAAGAGGATGCCTTATATACCTAGTTTGCATTTATCTTTTTCTGGCCACTGTTCCTGTCATGTTTTACCCCAAAGCACTGGAAAAAGCTTAGTACGTGATATTATCTCCTTTGAGAACAGGCTTCTAAGAACACTGTCACCCCTCGGTCTTTTTTGTGGTCAAATGAAAGACGAGTCTAAAGTAATTCTTTTTTATTATTTCTTCAGGTCTCGCATCTTTTGTACGATGCAATCTTTCCATTTAAAAAGCTCTATTTTAAAAATGCTGATACCAAAAGTAGGTGCTGTATCTTAATATCGATCCCTCTAAAGCTACACTGGGTCAAAGGAGGGAGAAATGCTCCCTGAGGTTTTAATCAATCCTCTCCCTGCTTGTAAGTCCTAACATCTTTATTGTTCAGGTTAAGAAAACCCAACCAAACAGCACACAACCATTAAGTGTAAAAGAGGAAAGAAAAGAAAAAAAAAAAAAAAATATATATATCGAAAAACCTACATCTCGAGACACATCTTCAACATTGACCAAAAAAAATTATAAATCTTCTGTGCTACTAAGAAATTATCCAGTTCTATTCTAGTTGGCTAAGTGCTTCTGAGCGTAACACCCATAGCGTTATTGTTCTGTAATACTACTTCCAAAATTATTTGCAAATGCGTTCCGAACTACCATCGCGTGAAATGACAGAAATCCGGCATGAAAACGGCCACACAAAGAGCTATTTGAAGATGAGATA
Source organism: Pampusana beccarii (assembly GCA_013399365.1). Taxonomy (NCBI): domain Eukaryota; kingdom Metazoa; phylum Chordata; class Aves; order Columbiformes; family Columbidae; genus Pampusana; species Pampusana beccarii. The sequence goes on from VWYH01008591.1 coordinate 25,446, forward strand.
CAGAGCTAGAACCACTGAGGAACTGACTCCCCGTAGGTGGCTTTAAGAAGCGCTGCCGGGCAGCGACCCGCTCTGTGCACAGGCACTGAGGTCGGTGTGCGACCAGCAGGTTTCTGTAAGGCACACATAGAAGCGTGGAACAGCGCTGATGCACAAAAAGTAGAAGTAAGATGAAGTGGTTTTTGCAGGAAGGAAGTCCGGGATGCACATCAGAAAAAGGTATGGCCAGGCATGTGTTTTACATACCTCTAGCCCAAACTCTGTCAAAAGGAAAGTGGATACATATTGTCTTCTGAAGTGCTTATGAGCCTGCTGGTTACTTTTCAATTTTTTAATGTAACACAAAGAATGTTATAACTTAGAGTAGCTTCACACCCATGCTCACGCAACACAGCAAATACCTGGTTTTGCAGAGCAGCTGCACTAAACTAAAGCAAAAGGCAAAACTACAAGTTATGTAAGTAAATATTGGCTTGATTCTTTCCCACTAAAAAAAATAAATAAATAACTACACAAATAGAGAAGAGCTACCTGATGACATTACAGAGCTATCACGACACTACCATTAAACCAGGGCTGGAAAAAAAAAATCCAATTTGACTCACCCCTGACATATGTGAAACTCACCCTGGCAAGGTGAACAGGAAGTCATTGGTTTCTGCGAGCCGAGTTTCTGGCCCTCGCAGTTGGGAAATGTCCCTGCCTCACCTATGCCACCATCCCCGCCTCTGTAAGACATCTATTCTATAAACATCAGTTCAAGGCATTCAAAACCCTCCCAGGGAATAGTTTGTGTCCGCCTACAGTTTAACACTACCCCAAATTTGAATTACTAATTTAAGCGAGACTTAACTAAACTACTTAAATGGTGACTAAATGCCATTCTAATTACAGAGAACACATTCGCAATTATCCAGCTTATTTCAGGAGCTAGAGAACCAACTTACAGAAAACAGAACATCGCTCATACATACGCATCTCTGGTCTAGACAGGATAAGTGAATAGTCTGGCAATAAATTAAAACTAAAAATGTATGTCACACCACAGTTCTGAGTAGAAAACTCTCTCCTACACCTTCTGCAAGGCAATGACGTGGTGTTTAAAGTGAGGTTTTGAATCTGTAGCCATTGTGTTTTAGAACTATTTGTTGTCTTAATGGGTATTTTAAGATACCACCACAGTAGCACTGGGTTAAGCTACTAGAACTGAAGAGACCAAAGCACAAGTATGAGCGTGACCCATGGAAGAGAGCAACGAACATACCACTAAATTGCCAGCCAGCTGAAGAAAAACAGAAGAGAGATCTACTGTGCAGGTTTAAACATTTTTGTGCAAAAACAAAATCTATTGTGTTTTAACTTACAAAGAAGACAAATCTCATCCTTTATTTCTGCATAAGATAAACAACTGAGTATTCATCCCTGTATACACAAACACACGTTTGTTTGTCAAATTGAGTATACATCAGAAGCATCATTTTAACTAACCGCTTGTCCTTGTGGGTAAACTGAAGGAAACGCTGTGAGTTATTATCAGCACACACTGATACAGTCCTGGGTGCATTTGCCTTCAATTTCAGAATGACTAAGTAGCAGTCCATTCTCCCGCACTAGCAAATGCAGAACAGGTGATGTGCTTGCATTTCAATTCAGGTTTCACTACAGGCAAGGCAGTAACTGGCCTTTAAAGCAATGGCTTTTTGAAACCTGCTCTCCCAAGTAAAATTCCTATTTATTGTTTTTCATTATTCGCATGTCAACTAAAAAAAAGAAAAAAAAACACAACAAAACAATAACAAAGCACACAGTCACCTGATGCCAAGACAAAATAACACTCTTCCATTCACAAATTACCAGCTAAAGATGATAGTAATCTCACAGAGCACACAAGACACAAACATTACAAACTAAGAAGGTATTAAATGAATTATGTTAAAAACTACACAAAAATACATCTTCCTCAATGTTCTAACATTTCAGCAGGCAAGAACTTTAAAATATATGTAGAATTATAACGGAGAAATGCTTTACAATAATATTAGTTTGATATCCCAGCGAGGTTCTAGTCAGAAATTGAGTTACTGCTTAGCACTGAAAAGCTACTACTACAAAAACTCTTGCATAAGAAGGTATGTCCTGCCTTTTCTCTGAGATAGAGCAGTGGCCCCTTTAACTTTCAAGGGAGCTGAGCCTGCATATTCATACAAGCTGACTTTTCTTGGTCTCAATATTAATATTGATAAGTTTCCACATATGGAGGCATTTTTTTCACTGAACATAACCTAAAGCCACTGTGAATCAGATTCTTATGGCCAAGAAAAAACAAACCAGTGAATGGGCACTTCTGACAGCCTTCTGTTCACTGATTTTTCATCTGCAGGAGGCGGCACACAAACTGCACGCAGAAGATTCTTGAACGTTGTCTTTCACAGAACTACACTGGTACATAACTGGTACAGCATGAAGTCAGCAACTTCACGCTAAAATCAGTTTAGCTGCTTTTCCTTAAGCTGCCCGTTAAAAATCTTTGTAGATAACCACGCCTTTCCCTAGTCACCCCCACAAAACACAACGCAACCTTCCAATTTATTTTGCAGGGCTGTTTGGCAAAACGAGGGGATCACACAGGAGCGGTCCATAAAACATTCCATACAGATTTCCGGGGGAGCTGCTAGTAAATTATCGTTTTCAGAGTTTGTTTGGTTTTTTGGGGTTTTTTTTTTCCCCGTTTTGTTTCGAAAACGACCGACCGAAGCCCTGGCTGTCCCAGGAGCCGGCCGGGTCGGCGGGGCTGCGCGGGCGGGCGCGGAGCGGGCGCCCCGCGGAGGCGGCCAGCAAATGAAAGCCAGACCCGAGCGCCATAAAGCCCTCCAAAAAAAAAAAAAAAAAANAAAAAAAAAAAAAAAAAACAAAACCAAAAAAAACCCCAAACCCAAATAAATGAAAAAGGCTGCAGCGGCGGGTAGGCGGCTGGCGGGCAAGCACGCCGCGGTGCCTTCGGCCCTCTCCCGCTGCCACACACGCACCCACCCGCGCACAGGCGCCCCCTTCCTCTCGTCCTCCCCCCGGCGCCGTGATTTCGGTCCCACCCGCTCCTCTCCCGCATATCTGAAGGCTGCTTTAATTCCTGCAGCAAATTCCTGCCTCCCAAATTTGGGCGCAAAGGAGAAAAGGGGAGGAGGGATAGGGATGGAGGGGGGGGAGGAGGG
>VWYH01008595.1:8767-28384 GCA_013399365.1 Pampusana beccarii
CCACCAGGACCCCCAGGTCCCTTTCCCCTACACTGCTTTCTAACACGTCGCTCCCCAACCTATACTGGAACCTATATAAAAGGGGCTTGTAAGAAAGACAGAGAGAGACTTTTAGCAGGGCCTGTAGTGACAGGGCAAAGGGCAACTATTTTGCACTGGAAGAGGGTAGACATAGATTGAACATAAGAAAGAAATCGTTTTACCATAAGGGTGGTGAGACACTGGAGCAGGTGGCCCAGAGAAGTTACGTGTCCCTCATCATTGAAGTGTTCAAACTCAGGTGGGACAGGGCTTTGAGCAACCTGATATAGTGGAAGACGTCCCTGTCCATGTTGTGGTGGCGGGCTGGAAATAGATGATCTTCAAAGGTTCCTTCCAAAACAAACCATTCTATGACACTATGCTTCTATGATTCATGGTCTGGAAGATTAGGCTGAGTACACCCTCCATAACTTTGCAGATGATACAAAACACAGAGGAGTAGCTGATGCAGAGGATTGTGCTAGCATCCAGAGGGACTTGGATGGGCTGGAGAAATGGGCTAACAGGAACTTCATGAACTTCAGCAAAGGGAAATGCCAAGTCCTGCCCCAAGGAGACATGTTAGACAGTGTGAGGGTCATGTGTCACAATAGAGGCCTGCAAACGGGACAAGAGAGTTCATGCAGTACACCGAACTTGAGTGTAGGCATTAGATGGCTACGTGGTTTCAGACCAAAGAATGTGGTCTTCATGTGATGGGAGGGCAGCACCCAGAGTACCACTGACAGGGGCCTATGGCAGGTCTTTTTCACAGCCCGTGAAGCCTGGTGTTGGCGCTCACTGCAGCAGGGAGAAGAAAAGGGAAGTAGCTGTGGGGTATCAAGAGTGCCCATAGCCCAGGGATATGCAGACTACCCCAGGCATGGAGAAAGGGTCCCCATTTGGAGCCATGGCTTCTTTCTGGACCAATTCTCTTTGTCCTCAGCAAACCTTTTGCCACTCTGGTGTGGGAGGAGGCAGAGTGACCATGGAGATCATGAGAAAATCTAGTAAAATAACTCTCCTGGTGGCATCGACTACAACTGGTCCCTACTTGAGGACCTCACTACCCATGTGGATGCTCTGAGCAAAGGACATGTCACAGGTCAGTGACTGCTGAGGGACAGGAAAGTCCCATAGATGAGCACTGTTGATGGTGGTTGGGTAAATCGCTGAATTCTCCAGTTTCAGGCAGTGACCCAAGGAAGCACCAGTGTGTTTCTGCAAGTACTGGGAAAGCAGATCTTGTCAGGGAGCTGCCCAGCCCCTTCTGGAGCCTCCCAACTCACAGATGAGAGGAGACACAGGAGCTTGAGCCCCCTTTTCTTTCCCTGCTTTGTTAGTGTTTCTTTTCACAAAAAGTGAAGATGAGAATGAAAGGCACAAGCCCTGAGCACTGTGCAAGTGAGTGCAAGTAGCATGAGGCTGGCTGCCACTGCCCCACCAAATCAGACGGGGTGCAGGAGGGGGCTCTTAAAACGGAGACCTCAGCTTATGCACTGTCTGCCTCAGCAGCACCTGAAAGGGAAAGGCTCTACGCTTGAGTCCCAGAGCTGCTGGGGCTTCCCAGAGCCTCCAGGAGCTGCTGATTCTTTGACATGCCCTCCTGTGCTTTATCTCTAAGGAGATACAATTAAAGGTAAACGCACAGCAAAAATATATCTCAAAGCTGTTCCCATCTACTGCAACATTCTAGGCCAAATGTTAACAACATAATGATTGCAGAGCGTTCTAGAAATTCTGAGCTTAAGCCTAAAACAACATACTGGTGCTTTACAGAAAACTAAGATCAAGTTCGCTCTTACAGAATGCACATAGTTTTATTCACTGTTATCTGGGAATGCACCCTAATTCAACAGTTAATTTGTCCATCTCAAACTCAGGCTGACTCCTATGCTGGTAAGAAGACCCATCTGTCTGCACACTGACCTGCATGCACTCTGTTCCTTGCTTTCATGAGTCTAGTTGGGCTCCTCTGCCTGTAAATATAGAAAGCTTAGGATACATCCTGGAGCAGAACCGGTAGCCATAAAGATTTGAAAGACCTAAAAATGTGAAACTGGGAAAGATGTCCTCACAGCAGTTTTCAAGTCTTGTCGTTCACGTGGGAAAAGCAGTATCATTATATGTAAAGGGAGGGTTTTCTGTGTAATCACTAAGCCAAGATTCAAATACAAAATTCTGGGTGTGACTATCATCTTTGTTTCTGAAGGGAAGGAAATGTTTAAAAAAGAACCAAACAAACCTTCATTTGGTTCAATCACTTCTTTATTTAAATGGAGAACTATTTAGGGAATTGTTAAGTGTTTTTGCAATATTTTTCATAAAGTTTCAATTTGCAACAAATGAGAAAATATAAGAAAGTATAACCTTCATGAAATTTTAGGTTCACCAGGAGAGAAAAAAAAACCAAACAAACCACAACAAAACCCAAAAACCAAAACCAACCCCCCAACAACCAAACCAAACCAACCAACCAACAACAACAACCAAACAAACAAAAAAAAAACTCAAACCAAACCATTTAGCTATATTCAGCAGCTGACAGCTCGGTGCTGGAAGACTTCCTAATTTCGTCTGTGAGGAGCAGCAGTTCTACAGCCAAATTTGGTAACTAGGAACCCATGCTGCATTTTGGAAATGTTTCTGAAAACATACACCTTAGGAAGCAGAATGACAGATGTTGTAAGTCTGCCAGTGAAAAAAAGGCCGTTGCCTCCATCAACATGTCTTATGTGCTTCTAGAAAGGAATAGTCACAGGGCTCCATAGGCAAAGCTTTGAACTAGCTGAGATGTAACGGCAAAGTGCCTCCTGCTTTCTTCCAGTTCCTGGACAACACCATTTGTCCTAGTACTGCAGCTTTAGATGTAAAACGTGGGAACAGAACAGAAGGCTGGCGAGGAAAATTGTAAATATGCTCAAGCAACTGCGTTTTAGGTCTAGAAAAACAGATGTATCACACTAATTGTTTTTTGGCTTTGCGTGCTTGACTAGTAGAAACTCTGTGTTTAGATAACATAGTCCTGTGAGAAACTCAAAGTGACCTTATTGAATATGCTTCAGATCCCTGCTTTGCTGTGAGAAAGATCAAAGCACAGCAGAAAACTATGACTGCTTGAATCCTTGAAACAGAGGTGAAACCTGCAGGCTTGTTGATCACCTAGCAAGGACTGAACCCTGCAGTGCCTGTGTTCCCACTTGTGTACCTCTGCCCAGGTGTTTAGGTGGTTTTTCAGAGAATTCCCAGTTAGCGAGGTAACAAAAATAAATTTACTCTTTGCACTTCAACTGTGATTTGTAGTTGTTCCTCAAACCTCTTTCAGCTCACACACAAACTTCTGCCAGCCCTGTCAATCTCTGTCTTGGCCAAGTCAGATTTTTATTTTACCACCCAAGGAATAAAGTGTTCTTCAGGGATTACCTGTACGAGACAGAGAAAAGAGCAATACAGAACTGCCAAGAACTGTGTAACACGTCAAGGCGTCTAACAGATTTTTTTATTATTTTGTGCGTTCCTTCTGGCCCCACTTGTTGAAAGACATAGCATTTCCCTACATCTTAAAGAACAGGCCCTACCAGTGGGGCAGGACAGCACTGCACACCAGTAATCCTTTTGCTCTAAATCACATAAAATTATCTCTAAGATAGTTGCCCTATGTTTGCATGTCCTCCACAAACACTACAAAATAATCATCTGATAAAGTAGGGGTGGGCCACAGCCAGGAATGTGTCTCTCAGATCCAGTGGCACTACCTGTGACTGCCAAGCCTTGATAATTAACATAGTAATTAACTGTAGCATAGCCATTACCTGTAACACATCACCATTAATGCATTTGTTTAAAGCTTCAGGGCCATTTGGTTTGAAACAAATTGCTTCCAGTCACTGACAATATCTTACTTAAGAGTCCAGTCACAGGATTTAGGCCAGATTGTAATTATATTTTTACATATATATATATATATATATGGTTGTTTTTTGTTTTAAATAGTTTGGGTTGGAAGGGACCTTTAAAAGTCATCTAGTCCAACCCACTGCAACGAGCGGGGACATCTTCAACCAGATCAGGTTGCTCAGAGCCCCGTCCAACCTGACCTTGAACTGAGCCTTGAATGAGCCTCCCCCTCTGTCAGCGACTGTCCTGCTCCACTCCGTGAAGAGTCTCTGTCAACGCGTGTAGGGACATCCCTGAGGCGTGCCTATGGGGTTATGTGACAAGGTGCTGGCAGTGAGGGCTGCAGGGCAGCTTCTACGAGCGGGTGGAGCTGCCTCGTGTTGGACACAGCTGGTTCCAGCCAGCTCCATTGCGGGACATGGCTGAGCCCTTCAAGCAAGATGGCGGTGCCTCAGAGAAAACGTGCTTAAGGTAGGGCAGAGCGCACTGGGCAAAGAGGAGGAAGGGAAAAATAAGAGTGAGAAAGAGCAGAGGAACACCGAGGTCAAAGAAGGATGAGAAGGAGGTAGCCCATGACACACCACACTGCGGCCTATGCACCCACTGCTAGAACAAGAGAGAACCATGAGGAGGAAGGAGCAGCAGAGAGGAGCTGTTATGCACTGGCCATAAACCCCCCATTCCACATCCCCCCGCACTGCTGGTGGGGAGGAGTCAGGAGTGAAGAAGTGAATTTGAGTTAGGGAAATGGAGCATGAAAAGTGCTGTTTCAATGGTTTTTTGTTTCTCACTACACGAATCTACTTCAATTTGCAATAAACTACTTTTCTCCAAATCAAGTCTGTTCTGCTTGTGACAGTGACCAGTAAGCCATTTCCTTGTCTTCATCTCAATCCATGAGCTTTCTTATCCTCCAACTAAGGAGAAACAGCGAGTGAGTAGCTGGGTGGGTGTTTGGCTCTTTGCCAAGGCTAACCCACCACCATATGTGTACAACAAAGGATATAAAATTAAACAAAACACTGTGTCATATGAAATAAAATTATAAGCAAATTATGAGCCTCCTTCTCTGGAGACATTCAAAACCCGCCTGGACATATTCCTGTGTAACCTCATCTAGGTGTTCCTGCTCTGGCAGGGGGATTGGACTGGATGATCTTTTGAGGTCCCTTCCAATCCCTAACATTCTGTGATTCTGTGTGATTCTGTGATAAGTTACCATGTCTTTAAGCTTTACTAGGTGGTTTGTGAACTCCAGCATTCTTTAACAAGAAACAACCTGTATCCAAAAGATTGCATGCTGGTCATCATGACATTAATTTAACGTGCTCGGTGTTCAGTTCATCCTGTTTATGTGCCCATTTATATGTGTGACGTTTAACTGACTGAAGCAATATGATAATGACAAAAAAGTATTTTTCACATTTGCAAGAAAAGAGGAATATGCTTTCTGAAATAAAACTCTTCTTAGGTGAACTTAGCATAACAGATTTGAATGCAACAAAGTAATAATCCACATTTTTGTAGTTATTGTCTCAGCATTTATTTGAAATATCAATACTTTCCATGATATAGTTTATACATTAAGCAGTAGGGAATTATATTCATTTCACATCATCCAGTACTGGAAGTGGCACATTCGAAGCAGCACATTAAAACTCTGAAAGAGTCTGTACAATTTAGATAAATAGAACTCTGGATAACTAAACTAACAGAACTTCTGCAACTATTACCAAAAGAATGCCAAGAAGCTAGGCACAGCACTGTACACACAAAGTGCAGGAAGGAGGAACACAAGAGAACCAACTAAACATATGGGAAATGTTTTTGCATATACAGCCACATGTCTTTTAATTGCTCAACACAAAAAGATAAGTTTTATTTAGTCCTCATTGAGGGCAGAATATGCACAAATAATGTTTGAAGAACACATGGTAGACAAACAAATGAAGTGAGGGGTGTGTTTGGTTGGTTATTGTATTCCTCAGTGAATGAGTTTACAAAGGATATCTGGTGCTTAAGCAGCATGATTTTGTGCAAAGACTTGACAAGAAACAGTTAACAAATGCCAGTTTTATTCCCCATCTTGCCCTCTTACTGGCATTTTGTTGAGCATGCTCGAAGTTCCTGAAGGGCAAATTCAGGTCATTTGTGGTCCAAGGTTTTTACTATAGCAATCCCCATTTTATGGTTTACAGTTTACCTCTGGATGGAAATAAGACTTTTGAACAATAACTAAGAATATAAAAATGAGCAGAGAGCAGCAGGACACACAATACAGTTGTTTGCTTTCTGAGAAACCAGAGGGTCTACATTTACGTTGTCTCTATGAGAGCAAGCCAGTTCGGTTGGAAGATACAATTCTGGTTAGTCAGTGTTAGACCTGTGTGAACCGTATCATTAGGAAGGGAAAGATGGAATGGCAAGAACTTTTCCCTCTTTTTATAGAGAACTAAGACTGAAAAGTAATACAGTGGTGATAGGCATTATCTTCCCAATACCATCTTCACTTCTGGCTATTTCAGTGAGTTCCGTGCTTTGCTTGCCATCATCTTCCCATCTTCATCTCAGTAATGACTCTGGTTACCACCAGCATGGCCAACAAACTAACCCACGCTATGCTGGCTCAGAAGATACCACGCATCACCACCACGCAGTATGACAATAGGTAAACCAAAGATGCTCAGTGGGAATCAATTACTCTAACCACTGCAGTTTGCACTTGTAAGGTGTAAGAAGCAGCATTTTGAAAGCAGTGGTACTGACACAACTATCTGGGCCAAAGGTGGTGGATCAGCCATCCTAATTGGGTAATGGAACTAGAATATCGACATAATTGATGGGGAAGAAACCTGACTGCCCATGAAGCATCCCCTCATACCAGTTTTCATCAATCTGGTTAGTAAGGGTAATGATATCACCCTCTTTAAATCCCAGCTCTCCTTCATTTTCTGGTTCGAAGTCATACAGAGCTCGGCAGCATGGCTGATCCATGTGAACACCTATGAAGAAGAAACACAAAGAAACAAGTGCTTAAAAATCTCAACAGTTACAGCATCCTTTTTACCATTGTACATACTACAGATTTTGCTGTTTCTGGTTTCACTCATATGCTGATGACAGTTCTTTGAGAACATCTAAATTTGGACTGCTAAACTTCATCAGAAGACAGCTATCAGCTTTTGGCAGCCTTCGGTTTTCATACGTGACTGCTAGTAAATGTCTGAGAATCCTAAAAGAACAAAGTCACAGTCAAGCCCACACCTAAAAGCATGGCTATGATCAGTCTGGAATCTAATTTTTGTCAGTTTACAAAACACAAAAAATTAAGCAACATCCCCAATGTATTTCCAGCTTTACTGGCACAGAGATGCTTTGTCTATTTACTTCACATAGGTAGTGTGAGATAGCTTAAAACAACAGTGAAGATCTAACTGTATTTTTGTCCTTTATTGAAACTGAAAGCTTTCTAGTATGCTAGTTCACAAATATCTGACCATAAACCTTTTACAATAGCTAATGCATATTATTTTAAGTCATTAGTTATATTTGATTTTCATACATTATATGAAATTAACAAATATTCCCCCTGCCCCCCATATTTTGCACCCCCCTGCCCTGAAGTCTCTATAGCTTCAAGCCCTCCTAAACCAAAATCATTATGGGTCAAAATATTTAGGATTTAGCAGCACTAAACTGTAAGGAATCTTATATTGTTACCTGACTTTCCATAGTAAAAGTTCATGCACTTGCAATGGTCAGAATGAACCAACACGTCACCACACCATAATGGCACTTCTAAGCACACATATTACAGCTTTTTCATGTGTACTGGCTTCATGATGAATAAGGTTCAGATTCAAACTTTTTGCATTTTAATTTCAACAACTCACCATAGCTAGAAGGCCCATGCTTAAGCTATTTTAGGACAAAAATATTCTATTTCTATAGATGTCAAAAGAGCAATTTTTTCAAATACCAGATTAAATTTATTAAATTCTGTAGTGAAACCTTATTTCATTTCTGTAAATATCACTCACAGTGTATTTTGCTTTATTTGTCATGAAGGCTGTTTCACTGGCATCAGCAAGCCTTACAATGCATGTTTGGTATCCTTATTGCTACCAGCTGAAATTTAGAAGACTTAGCAAATAAACTCTAGTGAACACAGAAGATGGGACCTTCGAATGAAGCAAGCCAAACTTACATTTAATAATTGTCAAAGAAGAAGGTGTTTCTCTGAAACTTATTAACACTTCAAAAGAAAGAACCTAAAATACTAAATACTGCTCTCTGAAGAGGAAAACACAAATGCTGAAGAGACAGAGAAATATCAGTCTGCACTGCCTTAGCACAGACAAGTGTTCATGGCACTACAAAAAAGAGGTGAAGAAGAAAGTTACTGGTGGCATGAGGGGAAATTTAGCAGACAAGACTCAAGCCACACTCCTGCTCCATTGTATCCCCCTCCTCACTAGCACAGTGAGATTAGTAGCAGTTTGCAAGGTTACGCAAGACAATTCCCAGATGCAAGAGCCAAATGGAGATACTGCTGCTGCCTGTATCTGGAAGAACATAAAAGATTTACATCAGGATGTGATGGGAAGAAAAGAAGTCCTGATTAGGACTAAGGAAATTTTTGACCCGAAGACACATTTAAAGCAACAAATGATCCATCCCTGTTCATCTGTCTGGGGATGTGAACACTTTACAAAGAAACAACAGTTCAAACAGTTCTCCCGTATATTATCCTCATTCTCATTTATCCTCATTATGGAAGAACTAATCCCCAGAGGAAAGCACGGAACTTCTGCAGTGTAGCAAAACTTCAGACACAGTTGGCTTTTCTTCTCATATTGCTACTGCCATTACCTGACGGTTTGGGTGTGGTGGCATGGGATATTCCCCCATTGTGCTGAGTATTGTCACCAGTTGTGAAATCCAGGCTCATTCGGGGCTTGGGCTGGTATTCTCTCCTGGGCTGAGATGAAGCCTCTTTTATTCTACCAAAACATGAAGTTAAATGTCAAGAGTTAGCTTCTTGTTAACAGATGAGATGCATCAAACATCTTTATTTCCATGGCTGAAGTTCCCATCCACCAGTCATCCAGACTAAACAAGTTTTGGCATTTGGAGTAATTTTTTGTTTACAACACTAGTTTAAATTACCAAGATCCACCTGATGTGACTATACCATGTGTTTGTTAATTTTTTTGTTCTATGAACCTAGCATTTTGTCTGGCTTCCTTTTGTCTAACAATAACAAAGTGCTTCTAACAGAGAAAGACTTGTTACATGATTAGCAATGCTTACAGAAGGGCTCTGCAAATGTCTCTACCCCCATTTTTAGCAAGATTTTTGCTTCCAACCCTGGCAAGCCTTAACTGTTCAATTGGTCGATGCCAACTCTTGTCATTTTGTGAGGAGATTGTGTGGGAATGTACTGACTTCAATTGCAGACTTAATTCAGTTTTAATTCGTAATACTTTTTTCACAAAGGTACACAACTCCAGTTTTTCTGACTCTCAAACCAAAAATATTATCCATCATTCATTTCAACTTATTCTTCTAATTGAGAAATCTAGAATTTCTGGAAAAGGGTGCATTTTCAGATTCCAGGGTAAAATCCAGGGAAGGGATGATGACTGAATCAGAGGAGCATATGCAAAACAACTGCCTAGACTTGCTGTTAATAGAACATTTTGATTCATCTGTTGAAAAGATCTGCTTCTAACTTAACCACTTTTGGTCCTGATAACAAGGGTTTTCCTCACTATCCAAAATATTATCAATATTAGTCCCCAGAGACTGCTTTTCTTCTTCATAAACAAAAGCATAGGCATATTAAAAACATAAATCAATTAACTTGTAAAAATAAACTTAAATAAAAAGACTTTGCTGTGTTTCATTAACAGAAGTTACTTTTTCAAAACATGAAAGTTTTGAAGAAATATACACTTAATCAAGTTCTATTACACTTGATAGTTTTTTCAAACAAACACCATTTTTTACCCATTATGAACTAGAAGGTGACAGTTCTAGTGACTTGGTATATAATACCCAAAAGCCCAGCATAAGCCACGTTTCTTAAGAAAAGAAACATCTCCAAGGAAACCCTTCCTGCTTCCCAGCTGCTCTGTCACGATACCCTGTCTTGAAAACTGCAGCCTCCTTTTGCTTGATGAAAAGAGAGCTTAAAAGGCAAAGCCTTTGTTGACCTTCCAACTTTTATTAATTTTATTGCAAGTCTGTCAATGTTTGCTAAGTTTCTAAAGTCCCAGTTCCTGGAATCATGGTATTTTAAGGAAGTTTATGCCTTCTGTTAATGTGTAGAAGAAAAATGAAAATTCTTGTACTTGCAGTTCCTGAAGAAAGTTTTGAAGACTAATCTAAGAGGACCAGAAATAAGAATTGAGTGCATTTTTAAATTTTTCATGGGTTTTGCAATCTAATTCATCTTTTAAAAAACATTCTTTGGGCAATGTTTTAAATAGGAAAGTCTCAGCAGTTAGATGACATTGTCCATGCCAAACAATAGCAAGATCAAGTTACATTCACATCTTTTAAAAAACATCTAGAAAACAGGCGGTATGGGTATGTTCTGTAGACATCACTGAGAGTGAACAGTAACAAATTCGCTTATCCTAAAAGAAAAGCATTACTTATTTTCTGGTGCATATGGTCAAAAAAACAAACCCCGAAATCCAGGGCCGTGCATTCTTTGCCACCTGCATTTCAACAGTGGCAAAAGACATGCAGTCCAAATAGTAATAGTTCTGTGTCCCTGCTTAATCCCTGGGAGGAGCTCGGTACTTGAATTCGTGTCCAGTTGTTCGGACAAAGGATGATACAGTCTGCAGACTTTTTACAATTAGGGATGCACAGTCAGTTTATGAAATGATTTACTTCAGCAGATCTATAAGAGCAATCTGAAGCAAGGTTCTTGAAAAGCTGACACCATTCAGAGCTGAAACTTAAAGCAGAAGTTTCAAAGGGTCAAAGGATTATCTGAACAGACACAGGAAATCTGTTGCGCAGAGAGGTATGTTCACTCTATGGTGTAACTTATGGACTACAGAAAAACCCACCTGCTCCTGAGGTTTTTTTTTACTACTTCTGTAAAGTAACTGAATTGAAGTATTCATTTTGAAGGGCTGAAAATCATTCTGTTAGCTGTTTAGATAGTACTGCAAGCTGTAGCCAGAAACAGCCTGCTGTGCAGCATACTATCAAAACAAGTGCTGCTCCTAATCGCAAAGAAATTTTAAGACTTAGAACTGAATGAAGCTTACAGACTGCGTGCTCTAAGAAAATAAACAGACCTAGCAGTACCAGAAACAAGATCTATGCTGATGACATCAGAAAAGAGCAAAGAATCACGCACAATTAAAAGAGCTGCCTTTACACAGTATGTGAGCATTATCTGTTCTTGGGCATTACTCCAGAACCATGTGGTCTAAAGAAATCTTTCCTGTATGTTAAGTTTCCTTGAAGAAGGACGTGTGTGTGGGAAGCTGATAAACTTTTACAAACATTATTTCACACATTTCAAGGAGGTACAATCTGTTTTGTGTTGATAGAAACAAAAATTCTAAACTAAAAATTCTAAAATTCTATTAAAGAGATACTGTATCAATTCCAAGATAGAATTCACGGTTACAGAAAAGTGAATGGAAGAGGTAAACTTAAGTCTTGTATGAAGTTTGATCTGATAATAAGCTGGAAAAAAGAAGTATTAATAAGGTGGCAAATGATGAGGGTCTCACTACCTGGCTCAGGAAGATCTTCAGGTAGATAAAAATGTAACAGGATACCACTTTTCATTAGCAACCATTAACATCTTATCTCGGAAAGACTACTTTGTGAATACATACAGGAATGGTAAGGAATCCAAAATTGTAAGTCTCACTGACTTCCAATATTTATAAACACTTGCTTGCAATTAAATCACATTTAACAACTTTACTGAGCTGAGGTGCGTTCCTCAACTCGGGTCTCATTCAGCCACACTCAGAAGTGTAAGTGCCTCCAAAACACATAAAACTCAACTTGCAATTGCCTCATCATAGGGACCTTGTTTTCATAAAAATACAACTACCATGTTGCAAAAGATAACAGCATTGCATTATTCCACTCTTAGGTTTTCTGCCTCTGTAAAACAAAAACCAACCCAATTAAAAAAACCCAACAAAAAAACAATTCAACAAAATTAGAAAAAGTGTGTTACCTATCTTCCAGCTTAGAAGTAACTCGCTGTAGGATCTGTGTGGCCTGCTTGTGGTACTCCAGCTGGGCTTGCACAAGAGCAGAAAGCTGGCTCACTTGTTCAATCTGAGGATTGACATTAAAACATCAGATCGTAGGCAAGTACTAACAGCTCAGCAATAGCGAGTAAAGACCACTGTCACACCGACACTGCAAAGGCAGTGTTACTTATCTCTCTAAAAACTTGATTCATCTTTGTAGTTTGTAAATAAGTTACATATCAGTCTTTATTCATTACCATGTATGGTTATGACCTGATATGGAATGGTAACAGCAACTCTTCTCCGTCAATCATCTCCATGGCTGATTTGCATGAACAGCAGCCTACAGACCTACCTCATCCAGCAAACACTATGAAAGTAAAAATGAGACTGTAATGAGAGCACAATACACCTTCTCCCATCCGGCCTTTGAGAGGCACAAAACAAGAGGCACTACGGTCATGCTTCTGTCGTACTCTGTCCTGTGAGGCAGACCAAAACAGGGAGATACTACATACTCCCGGATGCAGAATATTTGTAATGAAGGCAGATAGCATTCTACTTCACAAGGGAATAAATATTCAGAACTCTTGTGTGGGCAACACAATTGCTAGCAGTTCCCGTAACAGGCAATGCTGCAACAGTGTAATGCAGGCCAGCACTCTATAGCCAGATGGCATTGGATGTTACTACAAGGACTGAATTTACAAACGTGTTATACTTCTTCAATTTCAGCACAGCTATATTTAATTTCTGGCATGCAAATATTTTCAGGTTTGTTATGGCCCCCCTACAGCAACCTGGTAACAAAATGAAGAATCAAATTAGGTGTGTATTTAAATTTGGACAAATCTAGTCATTTACTTCAACGGGAATATTTAAACCGAGTTTTCTTTGACCACAAAAACTATAAGACAGATGTCAGCTAAAATGTTTTTTTTTCCCTCCAAAAGAGATAATTTTTTCTTCTCTCTTAATTTTACAGCTTCAACATTAATTGTAAATAGAATATTTAAAAAATACAGATGTTCAAACCTAAACCAGTCTGTGAACAACAAATATGATGCAGAGTCAGATTTGAGCAGTCACATTAACTTTGGCTTTCCTATTCACTATTGCATCTGTCTACAGCAGAGACCATGGAGTTATGAGTTCATCATCTCTGATCTTTATCAATCCTCCCAGCATCCCACACACTTGAGCAAAAGCCTCGGCTCAAACCCTAATACCACAGCTAAGTAAAAGTCACGATTACTTTTACATAATTCTAAGAAGGAAGATATTTTGTTTTGTAAGTAACACTATACAATTGGTAAGCACGACAATGTTACAAAGAATTTATGTTCTTTAGCTTAGTTACCTATAAAATACCTATAAATTAGTCCTGTGTGTGCATGCTGTACGTTACTATAGCTTCTGAGACTCTCACTGAGACCACCAAGGAGGCAAGTGCTTCCCCATTGTACAGTGACGGGAGTCTGTGGTGTCATGGATTTAATGAGGCTTTCAAGATACAGACTGCCTTAGACTGCCTTCACTGCTGAACCAGTATCTTCTCCTTTTTAAGATTCAGCTCCAAGATTAAGAAGGGATAACTCACATCCATCTCCAGAAGGTTGAACATGCTTGACTCAGCAATTTCTTTTGATTCATCAAATTTCTCCAGAGCTTGGCGAAGTTCTTCATCAGGGAGCTTGCCCTGTCTTTTCTTTTTGTAATCAAAATCCAGGCGTCGACCCTCCATTTTCTTCAGGTGATGCTAAAAACGAAAAACGCAAACTCAAGCACAGAATAAAGGATGTTCCCCAACTGTTCTTATATTGCATTGCAGTCAGGTAGTCCATGTATATTTGCAAGCATATGCTGTTTGCTGTATATCAACTTTTCCTCAGAGAGGAGAAATACAGAAAAATGAGGTAGGTGGTTTTACATGTCATTTAAGAAGGCATGGTGTGCTGCTGTCTAAATGACAGATCTTCAACACTAAAAAATGGAATGGATACTGCAATTGCCACCTGTATAAACGACAAGCAAGTTTCTAGCTTTTCAACTCTGATGCAGAATTACCTGAAAACTACCATTTTTCCCTAGATGTTTAAGAGAACTCTACTGAAAGCACAAGTTAGTACATTTTTGCCTGTTTAACAGTTCTCATAAACAAAACAACAAAGCAAATGTTTTTATCATTTCCATCAGATCACCAAAGGATCTTAATGTTATCTTCTATTACAGATTTTCTAGTTTGTTAACTGATGTAACATTCACGTTGATCTGTTTAGCAGGTGCTACATCAAGCTGGAAAAAAGTTAATGCTACCAGCATAAGGATGAATACTTTGGGTGTTTAGTTTCTCTCAGAAGCATCAATTTGTCATCTATTACAACATTTATAACTTTGTCAACTTTGCAAATTATATCCAACTGCCTAAGACATCTTTCTTCCACATAAATTTAACAATATGAAAGCCTTACTGAGCTCAGAAGAACAGTTACTTATACAGACAAGCATTTGCTGAATTTGGGAGGCACATTTTCTTCCACAATTACAAAGTTAGGTCACGTCCACAGTGTGTGGGCAAACAGATTTCTCTCTGTCAATGCTGTCTGGTTCTTGGTTTACTAATTATGTAATTATGCAAGCAAACAGTGTTTGTGTCCTAAATTCCTGGGAATGTTTCAGACACAGTCTTCATACAGACAAAAGAGTAATGCCAGTCTATAGGCAACTGACATGCCATACACTAGAAAATTAAATTTAAACATCTGTTTATTTATTTAGTGAAATGAGCTTTCATATGGTATGGTTAGAGTGCTGTGTTCATGCTTGCATGAGCTTGACATGCTACCATCAAAAAATGTTAGAATTTTGATCTGTCCCATTCTAAATCATCAACAAGTGAGACAGAACTGAAAAGTAAAACTCAAGCCAAATGAGCCTAAGATCAGTTCATTTGTGAATCTCAAAGAACATTTAAAACTAAACAACTAACATAAATTTTGAACATATACAGAGTCTGCAGATTTGGCATTATTAAAATGCCACATTGAAGGCAATACCTGTATTTCTCTCAGATCTTTGTCATGGAGATTCTGAAGTGGGTCAATGAAGTTTTGTTTCACTTCCATGTCTAAAGAATCCTTGACCTCAGAAAGCTCCTTCATGGCTTCTCCCACATCTGCAAGTGCTGGTCCTGAAAGAAAAGATGTCCAGTTTATCCCAAAAATAACGTCATTCCAAATCACTGTAGAATGAAACTGAGTCATGGAAATTTCAGTTAACATTTCGTTTTAAGTCTCAAGTTTAGGAAAGAAACAGAATATGACACAACTGTGTGAAAGGGCAGCCCCAGAGTGTATGCCTTGTAACACAGCTGAACTTGAGGATCTATGCTGTGTCAAGACACCCTCCTCCACAGCCCTTGTTGTCCATTCATTACTCACTCTGGTGAAACAAACACGCTAGAAAATAATTATCTGTATTTGCTGTAGTGCTGCTGTCAACAGACTCTAGACTGAATACAAAAACAGCTCTATTGCAAGTCTAGGTCTCCCTGTTTTTATCTATGAGACTGGTGACAGTAACAAATGTAACAATTCTTTAAAATTTCACAGAATTTCTTTCTGATTAAAGATTTTCTTGATGAAACTATGGACTGCATACACTACTCAAGTTCACAAACTTCAATAAGAATTATCTGCCTTCTGACATTTCCTCCAAGATTAGCTTGAGGGCCTCAGAAGTTACCACTCTGGTTTATCTCACCTGCATGAAAACAAAAGCAAGAACCTCAAAAATACACTCCTGGGTTGAGGTGTAGGTTGTTGGAAAGCCAAATCAAAGCAAACTAAACACAATTTCAAGGAATACAAAAGGTCTAAAAACCTAAAAATGTGAGAAATCAGAAGGAGCTTTGACTCCCAAGCAGAGGATGCCAGCAATGATCTGCAAAACTAGAGAGCCTGGCAGACATGGATGAAGAGAGACAAACAGCCATAATAGCTGCTATTAGTAAAGAATGTGAAAATAATTGCCATATCTATTCTGCTGCATGCAACTGCAATCATCAGGGAATATACAACAATTTGCACAAACTAAATTCTATTAGTTCTTCATTTTCCCTTTAAAAAAGTGTTTGAAATTTAGCAAATGAGAGGCAACCAATTAAAAAACAATTCAGTAGTCTTTAGCACAAATCAACTTACATCTGCCAAGCTAATTAGTAAATTATATAAAACAAACAAGAAAATACCATTCCCATTGCAGATGTCTTTATGCTAGGAACAACGTTTTTGTGAAGATTCAGATAGGAAATAGATTTTTCACAATCATATTTGGGGGTCCTGTGTGTTGCCATATAAAAACGGTGCCAGAGAAGCCCACACAAATAGGACAGGAAGACAAAGGATCCCTTTTGGTTAGAACTCTGTTGTTGAAGAACACAATTTTAAGTCTCATTTTAACATTTCTAACTCAGGCATCTGTAAACTCATTCATATCATGGAGGGAAAAGTGGTTGAGGGATAAGACAGGAGTATTCACTAGTGCCTTAAAATGTGGAATTTGCTAAGGAAAAAGGTCGAAGTCTGTTAAAAATCTATTATCCTTTATACCTTGCCTGTAAGGAAGACAATAACATTTATTATAAGGATTCTGAGGACAAAAAGGTTTTATTGTAAACATGCATAGACAATAATACAGTTTCTGAACATGTACATCTTTCATCCTAACACATCCCCAGTAACATTATCTATGAGAGAGCCTAAACCCTATATGCCATGGGGGCAAATGGAAACAATTTGACTTTCATTCATAATAAAAAAATCTTTAGTTCAAACCTGCAAAAGATACTCAACAGGCCTAGACTGAACCTAAAGGAGGAGTCTGGTGAAGCAGAACTCTGATGATCCTTGCAGAAGTTCTTCCTTTATAAGAGCACAGCACTTTAATAATGAAAGTTATATTAAATTTTATTACCATTTTTATTACATTAAAATACAAAGGGAAGTAATCAAGTTACCAAAGTTGCATTCTTCTCCAAGTTCTCGGCCAAATTTCAGCATCGCATCTGCCAGCAAGGCTTCAGCCTGAGGGTAACCTGGTCCCTTTTCCTGGCCTCGAATTTTTGACATAGTGTTGATCATGCTGAGTTTAGCTCTGGAAGCTGAAGCAGGCAATTGACAGAGGTTACAAACATGCAATAATTTGAGAATAGACAGGAATGCACTCTTTTAATTTATCTGAACTACCTACAATGTGTATGAAGGACATTATCTAAATTTAGGATTAAGCCCTGGTTTTCATTAATTATTTTTAGAGCAAAGCAATGAAGTGTTGCTGGTCACTGACTTGTTTCTTCTCCCGGTAGGCCAGAGAGGAGGCTCTGTCCTGAACTTCAAGACAAAGCTTCCCTTGAAATGACTTCAACAGAAGCAAGCCCAGAAATACCCTCAAGATAGCACGTTTGATATGTGCTACAACTCAGGCAAAAAAAATCTTTAAGCTATCTCCAAATTCTTAATCTTAAAATCCTTGGGTACCAGATGGATAGCAGATCGAGCTAGGCTTCCTCTCAAGGAAAAGTCCAGACTAGGTACACTCAAGATTAAACTCTGGTGCCCCACATTTTTTAAATGTTTGAAAGTTTTTCTGTTGTAGAATATGGAATAAAACCTATGTCCCTAAACATGATGTCCAACAACACTTGAAACATTTCCTGCTTTTTATGGGAATTTGGGGAAACTCCTATTTCAATTTCATTTTCAACTGTACTTTAGCTTGTGTATCATTTCAGATACAAAACCGCAGATCAGAAGAAAGGACACAGTTATCATAATTGATGAAAACAAGGGCAGCAAACAAACAAACAAAAAAATAATTTGTTTCATAAAGTGCTTTAGTGAATTTTTGCAGCTACAGAATGTGAACGGCCTGCAGAGAGTGAATTATTAATGGCACTTCAAATTTTGCCAGCTGAATCCTGTTGCCATCGGACTCAGTGGGTGTTTCTATCTACAGTATTGTGTGTGCTACAGCAGGGCAGCTATAAATGCCTCTCTACCTTCCTCCTTGCAAAGGCTTGACTTTGGTAGTAGCTCTTATGAGTTAGTATTTCTGTTTACCAAACATTAGTAGCTCACACTGTTGTGTGCTGATTTCAATACTTAAAACTCAACCTTGCACACACTTCTGCAACAAAACAAAACATGAGCAGACTAGAGTCAACAAGTGTTTTGCTCATAACTTACTGTTGAAAGTCCCCGTCAACAGATGGATCTTGTTCCTGAATGTTTCACTTTGTGGCATACAAATGTATGCACACACACAGAAACAGACACAGGAAAATCAGTGTGGTACTTATTTGGCCTGAGAAGCAACTATAAAAGGATGACATACTTTTAACATACAGTAGCTACATTTTTGTAAGCTTTTTCACTACCCTTGAGTGCCACCAGATCACACTTTTTAGCATATGAATTTCTTGATACCTTCTGTTTCTACCCACTACAAAACTACAGTCAGCAGACTGGCTGACTGTTCAGTATAAGACGTAGCATTTTAATGAAGTGTCTGGCCTTTAAAAATGGCATCAAAATCATGGTGGCAATGGGAAAATACAGAGGCACCAAAGGAACTATTGCAAAAACAAAATCAGTCAGGGGAATGGAGGCAGCAAGCTGAATTAAAATAGGAATTCATGAGTGTATTTTCAGAAATAAAAGAAAAAAAAAAAGTAAGAGGAAATGTAAAAAATGAAGTGGCTACATTCTGGACAGGCAGGTAAGAGCAGAAAGCAAAAGACACAGGGAGGAATGAAAAAGATTAAAGGACAATAAAGGAAGGCCAAGATTCATAAAGAGAAGAAAAGCATGAAAATTCATGCTTCAATGATTCATATAATCATTCAAAAATTATTGCATTAGAATACTGATTTAGTAGGAAATCTTAGAATACATCCACCAGTGGTCTCATTCCACTTTTCTTCTTTTAAAGATTAGCACAGTAACTTTTATGAGAGCAGAAGTAAGTTTGCGGAAAATCCCATCCTGAGCCCTTTTATTTCTATTGCTTTATTGTGCTACTGCCACATGCTTTCTTATGTTTCAACCTGAGTGAGGACAGGCAGAGATGTACAAAATACCACATGGAAGTGACCTGAATGCTTGATTCTTTTCCCAGTTGCACTCCCTCTCCTTTACATTGACTTTCATGGTGTCACCAATGTGTTGCCTTAAGTGCTAACAGAGCCACGGCGAATCATAAGATTACTGCCAAAGAGCTCAAAAGAAACTTCAGCGGTGGATTCAATTGCTCCTTCTTTGTACTTTCAATCTTGCTCATCCTGCATGTTTTTTCTTGAAATTATAGCCATGTACATCTTCATGGAAAGCCTTGGAGCCTTCATCATTTCAATTTTAGCTATTTGCAGCTACCCTTTTTTTTTTTTTTTTTTTAA
>VWYH01008595.1:28538-106916 GCA_013399365.1 Pampusana beccarii
TTCCCTTCCCTTCCCTTCCCTTCCCTTCCCTTCCCTTCCCTTCCCTTCCCTTCCCTTCCCTTCCCCCTTTCCTTTCCATTGCCCCTTTCTTCATTCCTTTTCCTCTTATTTTTTCTTTCCCATATTAGTTAATTAACTGTTTGTGAAGTTATACAATGCTGCATACTTCATTTATTGATCCTTCAAAACACCACAAAGCAAATCGATCGCTAGCACTGCATTGCTATGCTATCAAAACGTATTGATGTTTTCAGGGCACATCATACTTATCAAGGAATGTGTGCTACATCCCAAATCCTCTTCTCTCTACTGAACCCAGGTAAACTTTGAAGAAAATATTTTGTTAAATATTGCTGTTAAATATTTTTTTTTCATTAAATTTCCCCCCTCTTCCCAATGTAATGTTTCTACGTTTTATGAAGATGAGAAAGCAAACAGGAAATACTGGAAATCAGCATTTTTTGTGCCCCAGGTAAATAGTAATATAGTTGTAGGGAGAATTTTAAAGAATTTTTATTTTATTTAAACAATAAGTAATTTTCCATGCAATTCCTCTCACTATAGGGAGCCTTTTTTCAATTGCCATAAAACAATCTAAGATCAGGTGAAAGCTGAAAAAAGTCTGTCCGCTTTTCCTCTTACTCCATCTACTGCCATTGCCCAGCTGTGGAATGAATAACATGATCTCATTTGATATGCAAGACAGTAAATCTTCTTCTTGCCTATTATAATTTTAATTTTCTGATCCTACTTGCACATGCCACAAGCAGATGAAGGGACGTGTAGACAGAGTATGGAGACTGCTCTTTCCTGCAGCACAGCAAACTTGTGTCAGCCTGAGGTGCCTGAAATCACACCCGCAGCTACTTGCCATTGCTGTAAGCCTCTTTCATGACTCACAGCAATCATAATCACTCAGACGTGTCAGGAAGGAAGCCAGAGAACCACTAAACAGCCAAAGCTTATTACTCAGTCTATATGATGTTGCACAACAGCAGCTTGACAGTAGTTAACAACTTTATCACTAGTCCCATAATGTTTGTCAATCCTATTGCTTTTCCCGAAGAGTACTTGTTGACAATGAGCAATGAAGCTGTGGACTCAAGTGACAAACAGTATTTCATCTGTTGACATAGAAACCGTCCTAGGCATCATTGTTTTCTTTCTAGCAGTTAAGAAGCTGTAAATATTTTTCCTTCTTTTTCCAATCCACTGGCAGCATCATCATATTATCTTCCTTGCCTCTGTGGCCTAACATAAAAATATCTCCAATTAAGCTGTACCAGCAGAAGTCCTACCACACTGGAAATGAAATATTTCACACCGGTTCGAATTTGTTTCCAGCTATTAGGAAACAAATTCTTCCCAGTGAAAAAGTGAATTAGGTCGTACTTCCATGAAACTCTGAGGTACTTGTGTTAGACAGATGGTCTCATTTTATCTTCATACTAATTTTGCACAAGCGTAAGTTTGTTGACCCCATCAGTGCAGATGGCATTGACTTATGCTAGTATCAAAACACTTATGTTCCCAGATCACTACATAAATCTTCAACTTCTCGAATTTAATGGTTTACTTGGTTATAACAGCTCCAGATCACTCCTTGTGAGGATCCTTCGGCAAGAGAGGAGCATACAGCTGTCCATCAGTCCAATAAAAAACTCTTTATTTCATCTCCCCATGGAAACCTATCTTTTATTTCTATTTTGAAGGTTCAATTTAGTCATCTCTGAGTATGTGCCTTTATCTGCCCTCTTCTCTAGTTTGGCATCAAGAGCTCTTTTGCACCGTCCCTTTTGTAGTAACTCTAACGAGAATGAGAAACGGCCAGAGGACAAGGTGAACGGTGCCTGATCCTGACGAGCACCCCATGGGCTGACTGCCTGGCCCTGGTCCGTCCCCACACCCCGGGAGGTGCCTGATGCCCAGGGCTGCTGCTGCCCCAGTGCCTCGGGCCTGCCCTGCTCCTGCCTGGAGCACTGGGATGGGCCCTGGCTGCCAGGCCCTGCCTGGCCACTCCTGGGGAGTTCACAGCCACCTCCAGCTCCCCAGGAGCCCGCCGTGATCACAGGGCTGACATTCAGATGCCCACAAATAAATACACCTGGTTTCTAGGCATATGCTGCCCTCTTACCTAAAGTGAGAACACAGAAGAGGAAAACAAGCCTCCCAGAGCCAGCCTCCATTCCCCCTGACAGCCTAACACAGAAGCTTGTACTCATCTCTTTTACTTCACAGTAACTGCACCAATTTTGTGTTAACTGCACCAGTGAGGATGAGATCTTTCAGACTACATATCGGCGAGAAAGAGTATTTTCAAAAAGTGCTGCAAGTACTGTGAGACTGTGAAATTACATTACCTGGATTGGGCTGAAGATACTCTATCGTCTTTGCCATTATCTCCATAACTGCCCTGCTGGTAACATCCACTTTCTAAAAGACAGGGAGTTAAACAAAAAGAAACAGGAAAAAAAATGTTAGACAAAAGGAAGATGTTTCTCACTCTTCAATTTTTTTGTTATAAACTCTCTTAACTCTTCTTCTAATTTTATTTTTGTGTCCCTGAGAACAGCCTTGGTACCAGAATGGTGATAATATCTGGAAAACTTCCAAAGCACGAGTTCGTCATTTTCGTTTATAGTGGATCCATTCTCAAGTGAGGACATTAGTACAGAGTACCTCAGGATCTGTTAAGAATTTGATATGACTCATTGTAACATGCTGATATTTTACACCACCCTGGGAAGAGTCCACAATAGGTAAAGATTTTTGATAGAACAGTCACTGAAAACTGCTTGAAGGAATTAGCCATCTTTGATACCCTAATAGCTGGAAAAATGAGATTAAAGCAAATGTCAACCAAAACCAACCATCAATGATAAAATGGGGTGTCGACCTCTTTCAGAGTGAGTTCTGGTAAAACTGGGGTACGGACGATTCGGTATCACTCTGTTTCGAATTTGAAGAAACCTATCAGCATGGATGCACTGATCATTTGTTTCCCTTGGCTGACTCGGAAATTTAAAATGCTTAGAATTGAATAGCATTACTTTCTTCTACTGTAATAGGAATTCTTACTTTCTTGAGAAGTACTCCACATCAGCTTCCTAATCTGCATACAGCAAAGTATACAACTACTCTTCCACTCAGAATCAGGCATCAAACACAAAAAATGCTTGGGCAGATTTGGGGATCCCTGTAACCTGTCCTGTACTCTGCATTTAGGAAGACACATTGCACTTCTCTGCAGGGTAGCTTGTGTCCCACGGAGTGAGCTCCTTTACCATAATGGCAAGTTCCTATTTTAAAAAAGAACACCTGAGATAGGTTGGTTGCAGCACGCTGTGACCGACCTCTTTCCTGCTTCCTGTTGCCACTGCCATCTGCCAGTGCTTGCTCCATGCTTCACATGAAGAAGCTGAAGAGGCCTGCCAGCCCTGGCAAAGGAGAGTGGGGGCGAGAGAACAGAAGGCCAGGGATAGGCAAAAGGAGCATGTCCACTGCCTGCAGAAAAGCTGGCAGGGGACACAGGGCCAGGCGGGGAGCGTGGAGGCAACTGATGAGTTTACTCCATTCTCTTCGCAGCTCTCGGTGCTCTTATCTCCTCAGCTGCCAACCCACGCCGCCCATGAGCACTGTGTGGGACTCACCCCTGGCTGTTGCAGTGTCCTATTTTCCATTCTAAACCTTGCATCAGCTCTCTGAATCTTTGTTAACATCTTCCAGCTTTGAGGGCAGTGCCTACACTTGTGGCACATTCAAAGGGAAACTACGCAGAGGGGGAGAAACCAACTCTACAGTACTTTTGCTGTAAGAGGCACAAAAGATATGCCCTTCTCCACTCAAGGTTTTTTCCCATCTCACTATACAAATGTCCAGATAAATAGCTTCTGTATCTCTCGATCAGAATTATATATCACATACGTACCCTACAAATCACCTAGCAGTAGCTTGTGTTACAAGATTTGATAGTACCTTTCAAAGTCAAAGCCAGAGCCAGAAAAAAAACTGCCCATACTGACCTTTCCAAATCAAATATCACCACCACATGCAGCTGTGCCTTTTTTTCCTGTCCCTCCATAGAAACACTCAGTGCTATTCACTGCCAGCCTCACCAAGCAGTCTGTTGGGGGTTAGCCCCATCTACGCAAGACATTCTGCCAGTGGAGGCTGCATTACGGCATCTCTGAACCTACTGATAAATATTCCAGTGCACTGTCAAGCCCCTTTGGCAGACAGCTCTTGCTCCTCTTGACTGATGCTCACGGAGCTGAGAATTACAGGCACCCTTTTCCATTGAAATTACCATCTTGTAGACAGACTTTATGTCAGTTAGTGATAGCCTTGGCTGCAGTGATCACAATATTATGGAGTTCGGAATCCTGCTGAGCATGCTGAAGGTTAGTACTAGGACATAAGTTTTAGATTTCAGAAGATCAAACTTCAGCTCATTCAGAGCTCAGCTGGGACAAATTCCATGGGAGGCTTCCATGGAGGATAAAGGAGCTAGCGAGTGCTGGGTTATTTTCAAGAACGCTCTCCTGGAAGGACAAAACCAGTTCATTCCCTTTAGAGGCAAGGGAAGTAGACGAAGCAGGAGTCCCCTCTGGCTTAGCTGAGAGCTTCCGAGTCTGCTCGAAACCAAAAGAGAAGCATACCAGAGATGGCATAGTGGATGAATACCCATTGAGAGCTACAGGGGCATTGCCAGGGTGTGCAGAGATGCAGTTCAAAAAGCAAAAGCTCAACTCAAATTGAAATCAGCCAGAAATGTCAAAAACTACAGAGAAGTGTCCTTCAGGTATGCAAACAGGCAGAAACAGAAAGAAAATATCAGCCTGCTGTTAAACAGGAGAGGTGACTTAGTCACCAAAAATGCTGAAAAGGCAAAGGTTCTCAACGCTTTCTTTGCTTTGGTCTTTAGAAGCATTGTTAGCCCCCAGGCCTTGGGAATAGAAATCCAGGTTCACGCTAACACAGACCCACTGCTAGTGAAGGAAGAGTTGGTATGGGAACCAGTACAGGAGCTTGAATCCTACAAACTGATAGGCCTTTACAATATCCACCCAAGGGTGTTAAGAGAGCTGGCTAACATCGTTGTATGGTCGCTTTTCATAATCTTGGAGAAACTGTGGAGATCAGGGGACATCCCAGAATACCAGAAGAAGGATAATGTCACCCCAGTCTGCAAGAAGGGTCTAAAGGAGGATCCAGGAAATTATAGGCCCATCAGTCTTACTTCAGTCCCTGGGAAGGCTATGGAATGAATGCTCCCTCCTGGGGGCTGTCACAAGCCAGATGAAACACGTGACTGGGAAAAGCCAGTACAGATTCACCAAAAGCAAGTCATGCTCGACAAACCTGATCACCTTCTATGACAAAGTAACCCGCTCGGTTGATGTGAGGTGAGCAGTGGACATTGTCTACTTGGCTTTCTCCAGGGCTTTCAATACAGTTTCTCACAGCCTCCTCCTAGGGACACTGATGCATTATGGTCTAGACAAATGGTTCCTGTGGTAGGTGAGGAACTGGCTGACAGACCAAACCCAGGAGGTGGTTATAAATGGCTTCTTTTCAAACTGGCAACCTGTCATGAGTGGGGTCCCTCAGGTGTTGATATTGGGCACAATGCTGTTTACCTTCTTCATAAGTGATCTGGATGACGGCATCAAATGTACCCTGATGAGGTTTGCTGGTGACACCAAACTGAGTAGGGAAGCAGACACTTCAGAGGGGAGAGCCACCCTGCAGGATGGCCTGGATAGGCTGGAAGAGTGGGCTGACAAAAACCTTATGAAGTTCAACAAGGACAAGTGTAAGGTCTTGCACCTGGGAAAACAATCCAGGAGCACAGCACAGGCTGGTACCTACCAGGCTGGGGAGCAGCTCTGTGGCAAGGGACCTGGGGGTCCCATTGGACAACAAGCTCAATACAAGTGAACAGTGTGCTGCTGCGGCAAAGAAAGCCAACAGGACGCTGGGCTGGATCAACAAGGGCATCACCAGCAGAGATGAAGAAGTCATTAGCCCACCCTACTCAGTGCTTTTCAGGCCACACCTGGAATACTGTGTTCAGTTTTGGTCCCTGCTATGCAAGAAAGATGTGGACAGGCTGGACAGGGTTCACAGAAGGGCCACAAAGGTGACCAGAGGACTGGGAGGCCTGTCATAGGAGGAAGGGCTGAGAGAACTGGGCTTGTTCAGCCTTGAGAAAAGAAGGCTTAGAGGAGACCTCATCACCATGTTCCAGGATTTAAAGGGTGGCTACAAAAAAGATGGAGAGTCCCTATTTACAAGGAGTCACACTGGGAAGGCAAGGGGTGATGGGTACAAGTTACTTCTGGGTAGATTCCAACTGAACACACTTCACACTGAGAACAATCAGCCATCCGAATAATCTCCCCAGGGAAGTGGTGGATTCTCCAACATTGGACAGTTTCAACATTCAGCTGGACAGGGTGCTGGGCCATCTTGTCTAGACTGTGCTTTTGTCAAGAAAGGCTGGACCAGATGATCCTCAAGGTCCCTTCCAACCTGGTATTCTATGATTCTGTGATTGTTTTCAGAGATCCTGTATAGAGGTTTAACTGAAACTCATTTGTAGTTGACGCCAGTCTCAATCTCTGAACGAAATATTAGCATTATAGAGAGTGCCATATATTATGTATGCCTTGGCTAGAAAACAAAAAGAAATAAGAAACTGAAATATCACTCCTGCTGAATAAAAGTCAAGTCTTTCAAAATTATTCAAGTGATTCAGGGACAAAAGCTTTGAAATTCCTGTCCTAGAAAGGAAAAATGAATGGTAATAATGAAAATATGCATCTGTGTTTAGACTTACCCTTTCCATTTCTTTGAAGTCATCGTCTAGCTTGGTTCCTTCTGCACCTCCTACTTTTTCACTCACTTTCTGCAGTTAAAAAACAACAACAAACAGATTCAGCAATAACTGAAAAATCTAGCCATCATGTTTTCCTGGAGAAATGTTTTGCGATTTTTTTTCTGTAAGTGGGTAGAACATTCAGACACAATATTCTTTCTGAAAAACTTATTTCAAACACACTTTAACTTAAGTTAAACAATCAGAAAACATATTACTGCTTAAGTCTCAGAGACCAAATCTTCTGCTGGTGTCAGAAGTACATATTATACTATCGTGTCTTTGCAAGAACAAACCTCCGTTTTGCTGTTGAATTAATGTCTGTTTCTTGGAACTTATCAAGCAATTAATCAACAATGATAGAACTGTATTCAATAGACAGAGATATCCGCGGTCATGTGTGCTGATTAAAAATGAGGTGATTTCATAGAACGAACTAGGAAAGGAATCAAGGTACTAAAAAAATTGTCAGAGCTGAAAAATGGCCACAACTGCTTTGTCCATTGTGTATAAATGCAATGCCAAGGGTAACAATCACTGCTAAGCACAGGGCAAGAAGCAGCTCTCAAGGCCTGACCCCAGTCAATCGGAAGGTAACAGGCACTCATGCCTGAGGATTCTCAGAAGCATACTGACTCAAGCCACAACCAGGCCTTCACTATTATAAATAATATTGATAGATAGATACAAAAAACCATATATTCACACCATGCAAGAGCTTGAGGTTCACATGAGTTATATATAAAATACCCAGTTGACAGCTCTATTAATACTAGAGAGAATGAAAGGGAACTTTTGGGTCACGTCTTTAGCAAATACTCTGGTTTTTTGTAAATTAATCAGTTTGAAAACTAATTTTGAGACTCTTTTAACTAAGTGTAACTACTGATTTCAGTGAAGTAAACTCCTGCAGTAAACAAGGAGGAACAGAAGAAAAATTGTACTTTTTTCCTCTTGGTTTCAACCACTATGTTAACTCTTCTATAACTTTCTTTTAGTATAAGATCCACAGTAAATCATTCACGTGCCATTAATAATATCCATACATTTGAATAATTTCAAATTCACTCCAATTCTCTCCAACAAAGCTGCAAGTGCAGCATGGCCAAGCACTTACTAATGCAGGCTATAATTATCCGTACAATAGGAAATGGCTATCAGCTCTGTTTGTTTTCTGTCAGCTCCTTGCAAATGAGCAGCCAAAAGGGTACCTTAATGAGACATCAACGCTAAGAACCATCCCGAAAAAAAACAAAGAACTTTACTATCTGCTTATCCCTTCTTTCCTATACAGACTAGATGTGCAAATCCATGCAGATACTCTCTTGTCATTAATCTGAATGCAGATGAGTTTCTGTGGTCTGTGTTACTGAATTTGTGCCTTACAGAGATCAGTGAAGTGCCATAAAAAACCCACAGATTTCAAACTCAGTGCTGTTAGGAACAATTCTGCAGTGGACAGATTCATCTTCCTAAAAGGTGCTATTCATTTGCAACTTCTGTGAAAAACGGTAACGAAGGAAGCAAAAATACCAGAAGCTTTTTTCACCAATCCATGGATGAATCTTCTGCAAACAGACCTCCTACTACAGATGATGTGGCAAAATCTGCACAGCAGCTTTCTACCACAAAGATTTCAGGTCCCTGGAACAACAGTATGCAAATATGCTGCTACTTAAATATTCAAAACAGGTTCTGAATAACTGAAATTCAACTCTAAAAATACAAAGTACCCAAAGGTAATTAATGTTCCAGCCCTTTTTAGCTGTAACTTTACTTTTCACCACTTTGAGATATTTTCACAGTTGACAAGGATTTTCAAAGACATGGCTTGTCATCTCCAGAGATGCCCTAAAGATCCCATCTCACACCTCCAAACCACAGCAATTGCTCCTTCCCTTCATATACATCTTTACACTAGCTGAGGAATGTAAGACACTCTTAATGGTGTAGCTCTGTAGTCTGCTGGAGTGATCACTGCTAACTCAAAAAGGCAGGTCATCCTCCTCTTCCAAACACGCTTTCTGTTTTCGGTCACTTTGTCAATATTAGCCTCACAATTGCCATCACGAGTCACTCATTTAAAGTGACTAACAAAACTATTTACCGAGCAGAAAATTAATTTGAAAAGCTATGGGTGAAGTACTGTTACAGACAACAGAGGTGAGTCAAAACAGACAGAAGAGCTGTAAAGTCTTCAGCCCTTCTGGAGCTGGGTGATTTTTCTTTCAGAGTAGTTGTATCATAGGTCCTCAAGGAAATATCCTCAACTCCATTATCCAGAAAAAAATCTGGTTTGGAAAAGCACAGACAAACCACAGAAAAAGAACAGCTGAACCAAAATCCCACTAGGAAATTTAAATACTGGGTTCTTTTTCTTAAAGGCCACAGCCACTCAGCAGTGAGAGATGAGAACTCAAATTAAGGACTTAAACTAATTTAAGGGAAAAAAAAAAAAAAGAAAATTTAAGAAAAAAAATTAAACTCTCAGAAGTTCTTGCCCCTTAGGACAGAAGGGGGAAATCGACCCAGAAGACGATATTAAGCCCCCTTTGCAAGGCCGTATTTTAAAGTGGTTGCATGGGAGCACTGGGCCCAAGAAAGGCAGCCTAAGCATTTGCAAAAGAGTCCATATTGATGTTATCATTGTATTGACTAAATTCAGAGATATTTTTCAGCCCATTGATATCCACCCTCCAAATCAACCGTTAAACCATTTCATTCAGCCTGCTGCTCCACCATTCTCCAAGACTGTCAGATCTGATTATCATTCCGCACAAAGCTGTGCCAGCTGACATCAGCTGAGGATCTGCTCTCGTGCTGAAGATTCAGCAGCAGTCAGAAACGCTGCCAGCTAACACCTACGGCTAGCCAGAAAATAAAGCCTCCTTTGCCATGTCATTTGAGTCAAGGTTTCAACATTTTCGCTCTTCCTTTACAACAGAATGAAAATTAGGCCCTCTAAGTTGCCTTTAAAAACAGAAATATTACATCTCCTTCTAGTTCAGGCATGCGGAAGAATCGAGACCTAATATGACACCTCAACCAACATTATTTAGTTATTTTGTGACTGTGCCTTCTCTTTCTAATGTTGATTACCTATTCCATCTTGCCTCCAAAAAGCATTTACAATGAAATTATCATTAAAATATCAATATATTTTCATGAAAAATAACAGATTAAACACACAAACATTTTCTGTTTTGGCAAAAAATGTCACTAAAATATTTTTGTGCATCAAAAATATACATACCTTTTCTACACCTAACGATGTCATGTTTTACAGTTATTATCTCTGTATTTTATAGGACTGAAAACAAATACTATGTGCCTGAGAGCAAATTCCAGTTTTATAAAGTTCCCATTTCCACTCAGGCAGAATATTAACATCTGCTGTTCAGAATTATTTTGGTAGGGATGATAAAAGTGGCATGAATCCTGCATTTAGGGGAAAAAACAAACTTGTTTTTTCCCTAGCAGATAATCCTAAAAAGGCAGGGTTTTGGTAAATGCTGACAGGATCTGGAATATAAGCCATAGTGACAGGAGTGTCGTTCGGTAGATGGATTTCATGTGAAACAACAAGACTTACTAGGTCTTAGTTATGGAGCCATTTGTTCCATTTTTCATATAGTTGTGCAATTGACCTTTTTTTTACTATTGTGTCATGATGCAGCATGTCACACAGGACAAAAAATGCTTGTGCAGTCACTATGAATATGCTGAAAAATTCGGTTGCCTTTTGTAGAACATACTGATGAACACTCGTTCCAGATGTCACACTATGTTCCACAGGTTTCTATAGTCCTTCCATGCAGTTTTCGCCTTTTTGACTCTTTCCTGTTACTGTCAGTGTTCATGGTCTGGAAGCACAGTGACAGGAGTAACTTCAGGTTTGCTAAAGATTTTCAAACAGGCTCTAAAATGCTGTGATGCGTTGTTAGTTTTGCAAACACAAGGAAGACATAGCTGACTTGCAAGAGAAACCAGTGAGAAATATACATTTTAATGGGAAGAAGTCTGTCATTTTAGTGGGAAGAAGTCTGTGTACACATGGTGAAGGTTTGCCAATGCTGTAGGCTTTTCAGAAAGAGAAAACATTTGAAACAGAACATATATAAAAAGCACAGTCTCTAATCAAGATATGTTCTGGTTTGCGTTCTCTCTGTCACTTCACATGCTAGAGTAAGACAAAACTGCCACTTGCAGGCTAATTTTTCTGTCTGTTTGATCCTGCAGAGTTTGGCATTTATGTTATCAGAATTTGTTACCATAGAAAATACGTGACACCTGCAATTCAAATTTATGGTCATGGCCCCGGTTCTCTGCAGATAATGAAGCATACTTCCTTGTGGCAAATCACACTCTCAGAAATAACAGTAAGCCACACAGGAGATTTTCTGGTGATTTTAGATACATTCGAGTCAGGACTAAAAGAAAAATTACAAACAAACAAACAAACAACAAACACAAACAAACAAAACTCACAACCTCAAAAGTATATACATTAGCCATATTCCAGATTTCTTCTCCTTCTCCAATTTACATCAGAATATGAAAGAAAAGAAGGACCTCTGCCAGATTAGTCTGGAGATAGCTTATCTTCAGAAACATTAAGAAGCCGTAGAAAATATCAGTGTTGGTTCACAATACCTTATTCTGTACTAGAAAGGAAATTAACATCTAATTTCAGCTGAGGTAGAGTGATCTTGCTGAAGCTTTTCCAGAACAGCCATCTCAATGAAGGAAGTCCTCATTCACAAGACAAGTGATCCAATATCAGTACTCATGGAAAGCTTCAGGAAACTCAACAGATGTGACAAATCTCACCAGAAGCCAGAAGTGTCTGATTAGTGTTACATTGCACCCATTTGTTTAGAGAAACTGAGCAAAACCCATACTTTCATTAAACACAAAACATTTCCCAAGACACAAAAGCTTATCACCCTCTCCCCTGCATTTGGAAATCTTTAATTTTTATTTTGTTTTCCTTTTAATTTGTAAACACCTTGTGCCAAGCAGGGACTGTCAATAGGACACGGCATGACAATGTAGGACAAGCCACTTCAGTGGTAAAAAGAAAATAGGATCCCAACTTATCATACATTTAAGATACAGTAACGTCCATTTACATTTCATGCGTGAATTCCTCTTCTTCAGCTGGGATGGCTGCAAGGGCAGTCCACAATGCCAGCTGGAGCTCACCAGCAGAACATCCTTTCTTTGCACAGCTGCCAAGCACAGTGACTCCACTGCTACCACAGAAGCTGTAAGAGGTCATGAAGACAGTGTGAAAGGAGAAAGGGAAAAAAAATGAGAGATCCAAGAATCTCCACGGGACTTCATTGTTTGCCTCCTATTTGCACTCAGACTTTGATTATGCCAATGAAGTTTTGCTTTCTCCTTGGCAAAATGAAGAAATATACTTGTCTACCACACGGGAAAATTCCAAGCATTAATTTGCACCTGTTCCTGATGGCAAGCATCTCTAACAGAAATGTTCATGATGTAGTTAAAGTAAGCATCTGCCAGACAAGCCTGAGATTATCTTATCCTTTTCTCTCCTGTCACTCAGCAGCTATATTTAATCAGGAAATAACATACTCCCTCCCCTGATAGCACTGAAATCACTTTCTCCCTGTTATAAATCTTTGTTCACTAGCATGTTCCACCACAACACTACACCAGCCACAGGGTGGGTGGGTTTTATCCTCCCTTAGAAGTTCCCTGGACTCTGCTGTTGGATGCAGAATGTCAACAATGAAGAACCTTATATATATATATATATATACACACACATATGTATATATATATACACATATATATTAAAAATATATATTTTTATATATATAAAAATAGCTTGGCCTTACTAGTCCTCATGGCTGCAAGTAGCAGGGCCCGTAGCCCTGTGAAGAGCTCCACTAGCAGTCTGAAGGCAGGTCAGAAGCTAGGGAAATTGGCTATAGATGTGACATACATAAGATGTAGGGACTGGCAATACTAAAGACAAGCCATTGCTAAACCTTGTCCAGTCACGAAGGAAATTCTTTGTGGGACAGGATCTCCAGTAAAACCAGTGACAGCCTGGAGCAAAAGCAAAATGGCTCACTGGAACTATTTCTCCCCAAGAATGGTAAAAAATGGTCAGGATCCCAACCTTCAGCATTGTTGCAATGTAAGAAACATGCATTGTGAACCTGTCCTGTGTTCTTATCTCCTCATTTAGAATCAATCCCTAATGTGCCTTTTTTTTTTTTTTTTTCAGCTAAAGCTGTCAAATGGGAAGGAAGAGGGTGTCTGAATCAATCCTTTGTTTGAAAGATTTGATCTAGCACTTTGCTTTCTGACTGCTAACAAGGACCACACTACAGAATTCCTGCAACTCCAGCATCGCAGGGGGAGTCATTCACATTCAGCACTAGCGCGCAGTACGGAACCGTGCCGCAAGCCTCTGCACTGACAGGAGTTACTGCAGAGCCTCCGCTGCAGTGCCACTGCATCACACTGGGGACTGTCCGCTGGTAAGGAAAATAAAGCAGGTGAGAGCCCACGAAGAACTGCTGAATAAGTGCTGGCGTAGCAGCGCTCCGAGCTGTACCTCTGTATGGAAACTCCCTGCCAGAGAGGCACCCACCACGATCGATAAGGTTAGTACTATCCTCGGGCAGACAAAAATGTAAATCAATATTACGCATTGCAGTGACAGAGGTGTGCTGACAGCCGAGACACTGCAGTGCATCCACAAAAAAACCAAGAGAATCCATGTCACGCATTTAAACCCATTACCAAATTTTCTCATGTTTACCACACACACTTTAGGAGGTCAGTTCTCTGAAAAGTTTAAGTTCAGCCAGAAGGCTACTCACAACCCCAGCACCTTCGCAGTCCAGAGTGGCCCCAGGAGCTGGCAAAGAGAAGCTGGCAAGAGCTCAAAAGCTGTAGAGAGCTGAAGACAGTCAGAACACTGTGTGCTTTTTTAACAGTCTCTGTCCCCAGCAGGCTACTAATACGAGAAACAGAGAAGAAACTGGCATTGAAAAGGTGGCTGTTGTTAGGTAGAAGATGTGCCAATCTCTGTGGCGTTTTTTTTTTGCAGTACAGAAAAGAAGCAAAGGATCTATTCCCACGTTTTTCTCACATAGCATTTCTACTTCTGATGACAACAGTACCATGACCCAGTTCCTTTAGTGGACCTGCGGACAATAAAATGCTCACAAGTTCTTTACTTGTGTGCAAAGGGACTGGATTCAGACCCACAATCCTGAAGAGTTCTCCACACAGCAGTCGTGGGAGCCCTGCCCCTCACTGCACCGCCGCAGTGAAGGAAGACATCTGCGCTCTGTTTCCCAGAGTGCCAAAAATTTTGGTAGCTGCTTGAGTGTCTCCTCAGTATAAGCGGCTCGCTCAGCTGGATGGTGAAGAAGAAACTCAGAGGGAGAAACAAAACTAATACAAGTACACTAACAACTTGCGGGGTTCTCAGATTTCGTGCCTAGAGGGGTGCACAGGACCAGCTTTCTCACATGGAACACTATCAGTTGCCAGTTCCTGACCTATCATGCTCTGTTACTATGAATAAATAATGTTTTCGTATTTTAGAAGGAGAGTGTAAACCATGGAATTACGTGTTCATTGAAACTTTCATACTTCTGCCTTCAAAGCAATTTTTATGAAGCTTTAAGGTGAAGATGTTTCCTCCGGGTAGACAGAATTGCAGCTTTACATTTTCTTGCTGCACTTTCAGGCAGGTGAGCTGTGGATCTTAAAACCATATACAGTGGTGTATGACAGTGCATAGAGCAAAAAAGAAGGGAAGAGAACAAAGTTCAATGTATGCATCCAGCCTGCATCCTAATCTGGAGCCCAGGTGCATGCTGATGATCCATCTTACATCAACTACATACATCAGCACATACTTGCTCCATCTACGTAACTTCTACGTTTGTCAGAAACAAGGGCCTTTTCCTTCGTACTGCTTCATTTGGCACTTGCACACCTCACCACATAGCAGACCACATCTGGGTACAGCTGACAGGTGGCTTAAACTGTCCCATGGTTTCTTAAATGACGTCACTGGACTGATTGAGCTCACCTACTCCATTTCAGCACAAAACTGTGTTTCTTGCAGCAGCTGTTTAAGCTGCCAGCTGGGAGACAGAGTTCACGTTCACTCCTCATGAAGAACAACGTTTAGCCTTGGCTACTGATCCAGATAACTTGCATGCACTAAATGTCCATTTTGCAAAAGAGTAGAGTATTTCACATACAGGCATCGCAGGTCAAGATTGCTGGGGCACAGTCCACACCTTCCGAAGATCTCCACGATACATGGACTGCAAATACCTGATCAGCATTACACAAGCAGTCATGCAATCATGTACTGTTGATTGGTAAAGCAAACTCTAGTATACATGAGGCTGTCAGGCAAACCACCTACCCATTTTTACATTTATCAAAGCTTGAGGGATGTTGCAATTTCTTTCTCTCAGTACAGGTATGAATTAAAGTTTAGCAAAAATAAACAGGACATGCTCAGGCCAATAAAAAATGGCAAAATAACATCATTA
Organism: Pampusana beccarii; assembly: GCA_013399365.1. Lineage (NCBI taxonomy): Eukaryota > Metazoa > Chordata > Aves > Columbiformes > Columbidae > Pampusana > Pampusana beccarii. Next base: position 43,986 of record VWYH01008595.1, read on the forward strand.
GCAATTTACAGCAATTAAATCGCATTTAAGGCATATTTTATAACTCTACATAATGTACACAGGTCCACATGCCTGCTGCCGGGTGAAAGTCAGCCCAGACCTTAACATCTGGAAATGTGAGAATGCCAGGAACATTCAGAAGGTGCTAAAGGCCAAGAGAACAAAACATGGCTTAAATATGATTCACCTATTTAACAGCTGGACAAACTGCACTATTGTGAACTCATCCCTTCTACATTTCAAAGTGCATTTGCTGAAATCTGCCAGTGAATTAATTGTTATCTGCCAAAGACAAGACGCTAAAGGGAGTTTGTGAGGGAAAGCGTGTCTATAAGCTGTTGCTGGTACTGGTGTACATTTTATTTCTAGTGTTCCTATTGCCATGTCTAAAAGGCTGCAGTCTGTACAGTAAAACAAAGTGCCAGTCCAAACTATTAGTACGTTTTCTTATGTTGTTGGCAGTGTTGATAATTTATTAACTACACACAGAGCAAACCAAAGCCATCCAGCACTTTCAGTTTAATAGCAGCACATTCAGAAATTGCCGAGATCTGTTTTAAGATCTAACATTTTTGCATGAGCACTACATAAATTCAGCTAAATGCCCTTTCCTTAAATTCACGTCCTGTGTCTCACACTCACTGTGTAACAGCAATATGGGACAGGAAAGCACTACAGTACAGCAGGAATGCTTGGACAAGCTCTGGGTATTTCTGGGATGATGCTCTTAGTTGATAGAAATGGTGGTGTGCCTTTTTGTGCTTCTGAGACGCACACAGATTAAAAAGGAGAAGAGAAGAGGGACTGGATGAGCTAGGACTGGGTGAAACATGTCAGATGTAACAAAAAAATCACGGATGGCACCACTTAGCCTTACGCTGTACTGTGTACGAGCGTGCTGCACAGTACAATGGCCAGTGGCAGATGCAGCTTTGCTTCTGCAGCTGCAAGGTCAGCAAGGGAATTCTGTCAGAGTCCCTGGCAGAGAGGGGGACCTGGCCCTTCCTACCAAAACGAATGCACAGCCATAGCCCTGGCGGATTAATATTTAAATGTGTAGATGATCGTTTTCCTCCTTTCACTACTGTATATCAGATACCAGTGAGTGAGAGGCCATGGTTCTAGTTGCTGGCTGAGATTACGGCATGGCAGTCCTTTTAGGTGCCCAACGTGGGGCAGGAAGGGTTCGGATAACAAAAGATCTGACCAGAGAGTGTTAAACCAAAATTTATTGTATGTGTTTATTATATTAGTTAAGTAGTCACTGGTCACAATGTTGTTTTGTTTGCCCACATCGCTGTGTTACGTAAATCCTTACATGGCCTATGTATCCCCTGTGGTGCTGTTTACCACCTCTGGGAGAAGGACCAGGATTACCATATTGCTGTCTTGTGTAACATCGACATATGATATGATAACATCACTGGCCACGAGGCTAAGCTGGGATTTGTGTGCAGCATTGCTGTCCTGTCCATACCTAAGGCCTTTCATTAGTATCTATCTGCTGTTGTCTGATACCATGTAATACAATTCGTTATTAACAGCTATAATGCAGTAGTCCACAGTTAAAACCTATTAGTATCTTTGCTTTAAGCACCATTTTAGTTGATTAATAAGAACAGGTAAAAGCTTTGCCTACTCTAGGGAGTCTTTTGCAAAAACACCTCCTTTATGGCTAGGATTACCCCTGGCTCCAGCAGGCCTCCAAATGCTGCAGTGTGCTGTCACCAGTTGGAACAACGCTGCTTCCAGCCCTGCTCAGCACTTTCGCTGTGCAAAACCAGGTGACCTACCTACACCTGGACTCGCAATACAGTCAGCAAACGCAGAACGCAACCAGTTTCACACTCCTCTTTCGTTACATAAGATACAGTAAGGACAACTTAGACCTGAAGACGGCTGCCAGAATTTTAAAAAGCAGTAGCATAGTGGCATGATGAGTTACACTTACCATTGCACATGGAAGGTGGTAAAGAAGGAATGAGTGGAAATATAGATACAGGTTAGCTATGAACATCCTAAATATGCATATGAAAGCATTTTGATATTCTAAATTTAATACAAATGTGAAAGGTCAGAAATTATTCACACAAAATCCAATGCTAGCAAGCACCATGACAGTATGCCACCTGTATCCTAGATGGATCCTCTACAGGATAATGGCATTACAGTATCCAAAAAGAAGAAAATTTGTTCCTTCTTCCTAAGAATAAAGAACTATTTGTGTCTTGAGCTTCTATATTCCCTAGAATAATTTGGTGTTAAATTTGTGGTATAGTTGCTCACCATGTAGTCACATCCTAATGCAGACATTACAATACACGAGTACAAGTGAAGTTTGGTGGGGTGGGGTTTTGGTTTTTGGTTTGGTGGGTTTTTTTCCTTTCTGTGTTTTTTGTTTGTTTGTCTGGGAGTTTTTGTTTGTTTGTTTGTTTTGTGGTTTGTTTGTTTGTTTTGTTGTTGTTTTAATAATAAAAAACATATAAATACATAATAAAAACCATATAAATATACAAGATATTCATACAGACAAGTCAGTTGTAGTGTTTCTCTCTTCCACCATTAGCTAACAGCAATACAAACCCAAGGATTTTGGTGGTTGACAAGTGCCTAGAACTCAAGCTAACGAGTATGGAGACAGAGAAGTCATACTGGCTTTTGCAATATCTCATTTTTCATACTTCATTTATGCTAAATATGTCACTCGCTCTGAAGTTCTGTAAACTGGTAGACAATAAATAAGCCACATTGTGAACATGCATGTTCCTGTGAATAATATGTTCTCTGTGTCCCAGTTTGTTATCTAGTGTGTGAAACGACAATACCCAGAAGAATAAACCATTTTTATATCTTCTCCTTAAAGTATGCATGAGCTGGGATGGAATCTACAAATCACGTTCTGTGTTCTGATTATGACCTGATAATCTCATATAGCAGCCACCCTATGCCAGTATAAGCATGAACAAACACTAAACAAGAGCTACAAAAAGACAAGATTCTTGACATACAGATATAGCAGCGCTTCTCAAAAGCCAAAAGAATGCCACACACAAGCAACACTCTAAATTTAGGTTGGTATAACAAATATGACAAACCAGGGCAGATTAAAAAATTGTATGGGTACATGTACTAGTGGTACTCTCAAGACTTCACTTCTTACTCATGAAGCCTTAGGTTCTCCATTCCCAATACGTGGGCCATGACCCACTGAATCCTCTCTGTGTTAGGAACTTTCAAAAGAGCCACACAGGAAAGCAAGCTGTGGCCTTAGCAGTGATGGGGGCACAGGAGCCAGGAGAAGACTGCTCTCCAGCAGGACAGACATGTTCGGTAAGACAAGTAGTCCTGCCGCTACACTTCTGAAAGCGGACAGCAAGTTGGGGAAGGGAAATAGTAAAATCAAGGCCAACAGCACCTACTTTTAAAGAAAGCAAAATGCACAGGCCAAAGTCTGCTTTCTAAGGGCGGAAAGGGTACCCTGAGCTATACACCATCTCCTGCTCTTCACAACAAACATAGCAGTGTCCAGTGGTAGAGCTGTCAGAAAAATCATTACAAGCTCTCATAACCTGGTGAACACCCAACATTTGCTTTCATTTCTGATCACCACATACCACACTAGAATCTGTTCATGCATCAGTTCCGCCACAAGTCACCCTGACTTGGTATTTTCACGGTTTTAGCATCAGTACAAGTGGAGTCCTCTGCTGAGATAACCTGGCAGTACACTCTAATGACTGACGACCTATTTTATTTAGCACAAAGTGGGGGGCTTAAAAGCCTTTGCTGCTCTACAATTTCCATTTCATTCTCAAGCTTATCTTACCACAGCACAGCCACTCTAAGGGATAATGCTACTTCAAATTACTGAGGAAACTGAAGAAATAATTACTGTGCTTAATGAAAAAGAGCATGTAATTTGCTGTTGTAACAAACATTGTACTTATCTTTAGAAGTAACTGATAAATTTCTAATTCTCACTTGCTGCATAACATTATTTTGTGAAGCTGGCTTTTTTTCCAGCTCACTTTTCCTTTAACATACGAATTTGCTTCTGTCAAACATAGCAAAGAGCAAAATGAATGGTTAGAATTGCAAATGAGTGTTTCCTTCTCTTATACTGTAGAAATATCAGTGGGGGGGAAAAAAAAAGGCAACAAACCAAACAGTTTAGAATAAGGACATTATGCCCTGAATAACTTATCAACAATAAATATTACTATGATCATAAAATTTGAAGCTGGAAAAATAAATCAACCTCAAACAACTAAAATTTCCAATTCTGCTGGACTGATACAGTAAAATTTCCTATTTAAAATTCAGATAAATTTTACCTCTAAAAGATTGCAGGATTGGGACCAGATGTACTAACCACACAAGCTAACTGAGCTAGACATTTCTTGAAAGGAGGCTGCCAACGTTTTTGTGTTGCTGTTCTTTGTGTGAAGACTAATACCTACTTTTTCCTCAACTTTTCTCTCTCATGCGTATTTGAGCTGTATGTCTGCCTGGGTAAAGCCAAAGCTATTTTTCTGCAGAGCACACAGCATCATACTAGTTCAATCTATCAAGACGATAAGCTTGACACTCCCTAGGCACTAGTGCTGAGGAAATGTATACCTTCATTTTGACAGGAAAATGCAGCGAAATTTTTCCAGCATCAAACTGCCTAAGGATATGTCTAAAAACCAAAAACCTCCCACATTCCTCATTACGCATGAGCTTCACAGCCTCCTGCAAACTGCAGACAAAAGCAGTAAAACTGGAGCTATTATGACATTGGGCATCTCGTGTAAGACTATCAAGGAGACGACTGATCCAAGCTCTGTTTAAACAGCTCAAATGATACAGTATGACAATGTCTTGTTCCTTCCTGGGATCTCTTCTCCATAATAGCTTCTGATCAGTGAAATGCCTGTTGTAAAGACAGTTGAGAACACACGAGATCAACGCCATTAGTAACTGCAGGAAGATTTTTATAGTTTAAGGCATGTGAATGATAACCAGACATAGTAACTGCCAGTATACTAGAGACTAAATTTAGAGANACCTAAGAACTGTTTTCTTCATGCCAGGATAGAAATTCTGTTCAAAACCGGACATAACAAGTGACTCCTTAAGCTCACCCAGACAGTCTCTTTTAAAATGTGGGTCTCTGACATCTCACAGCCTTAGCCGTTCAGTAAAAAAGTTATGCTTGGCTGAATTAGCATTTGGAGGCAAGAGAAAGGGAGAAGAAGGAAGTTGCACAAAGTGGAGGAGGTCCAAAATGAGAGATTTTGTGTGAACAGAATAGTGTATATTTAGGTAGGCTGCTCTCAGCTTTTTGCTCAAAAATTCCCGCTGCCTCAGAACTTGCATGTTTTCAGTGTCGTGCAGGTAAGGAAATTTTCTGTAATCTTGAAAAGCTGCACCGGACGAGAAAATCATGCTCTTCGTCATTTGATGAATGTGTACCTTACAGAGTTCCTAAGTATGTTTTGTTTTTAACAAACGTTATGGAAGATACCTTGTTCTGGAGGTTTTGACAAGTTGGTTTGGCAACGCCTTTTCTATCACCAAATTGACTGTGCTGAGAACTACGGCAGCAATTAATATGTGCAGGTTATGAAGTAAGGTAAGAAGGGTAGAAGCTAACATTACAAATGCACAATGTGTGAATCCCTTCATATGTGTAAATCAAAAACCATCAGGCCTGGTTTGCCTTACCGTGGTATCAATGAGGTTTCATTGGGTGACTCCCACTGGAAAAGGTATCAAAAAGAGCTACAGTAACTACACAACAGAAAAACAATTTGTTTGTATAGCAAAAATATAAAGGAAAATTCTTCATTATCCATGTTCTTAATTATTTAACATTTCTTAATGTATTTACCCATTAAAAATCCATTCATCTGTAGCTCCTGAGAAGTTAAAGGATCAACTGTGCAAGGCAAAGGCATTCTGGCACGCATTACAGAATTTGCTGCTGCTAAGACAAAGCAAATCTTCCTTTCTTTTGTACATTACCACAAGTTATAAACTACATATTCCAATTGCACTGTAATTAGATTTTTTATTTACTCCATGGTAGCCTGCTGCACCTAATAAAAGGTTTTACTTCTAAATCATCAGCTGGTACAAAGGATAAAATAAGTGCCAATTTTTCGCAGCAGAATAATTTTTCAACTTTTGTGAGTCTTTCCAATGGGGAAATTGGTAAGGGTTTTCAGACAGGCTTTGCTGCTTTGTGGAGATTTTAGACAAATGCCCCAGTGCAGTGCATAGGATTTCTAGGTTTTACCCCAGGTGGTATGTGTAAAATTTTTAAGGACTGAGTCAACAAGTGAAACCTTGGTGTCTAGACATCCTACTCTCATGCTTTATCTTCATTTCTATATGCCTAATTACCTCATGGAATTACTTTGACCAGGAGAGGCAACAAAACTCGCTGATGTCAAGGATGTTGACAAAGCTGCAAAATTGTCATTAGTATCAACCGTGTCTTGTTTGACATGGCTGAGGCACATGTGCATGTCTGTACTGCATAATGCAGCCCCACATCAAAAATACCCAGCTAACCCTGGGAAATCTGGCATATCAACAAGAGCACAGCACAGTGCTGTGCAGAGCAAGTGACCTCAGGTGTCCAGGGAAATGGTAGATATGGTCCCACAGGAGCTGGTAAAGGAAGGCAAAGGGGTGCAGTAAGCCTGGCAGGCCCTGAGGGCCAGCCACCTCTGAGCACAAGTATGGTCTCCATACTCAGGAGAACAAGCAAACACATCAGGAAATTGGCTTTGCTAAGCACGGCACTCACAGTTGTGCTTCAGTGCTGTACACAGGAGATGGCAGCAATGAGAGGCTACAAAAGAGTACAGGAACTTTTGCCTGGGTGTGCAGAGGACTATGTTGGTAATCTTGAAAGCTCAGCTGGAGCCAGAACTGGCAAGGGACACCCAGAGAAGCAGGAAGAGCTTCTATCACTATATTAAAAGAATAAATGAGCCAAATGGAGGCTGAATGGGGTAGGAATTACTGCAAGGGGTGCAGATAAGGCCAACATACTTGGTGCATTCATTGCTTTGGTGTTCACCAAAGACATATGTCTTTCATGCTCTTTGCCACAGCTCAAAGAGGAGAGGAGCTACTGGGAATTGGCAAACAATGATAGGACAAGGGGTAATGGGTTCAAGCTGGAACACAAGAGGTTCCGCTTAAATTTGAGAAGAAACTTCTTCTCAGTGAGGGTGACAGAGCACTGGAACAGGCTGCCCAGGGAGGTTGTGGAGTCTCCTTCTCTGGAGACATTCGAAACCCGCCTGGACACCTTCCTGTGTAACCTCACCTAGGTGTCCTGCTTCGGCAGGGGGATTGGACTAGATGATCTTTTGAGGTCCCTTCCAATCCCTAACATTCTGTGATTCTGTGATTCTGTGAATGGAATAAGTCAGGGCTGTCTCGAGAAAATGCAATGCCTGTGAATCCATGTGACCAGATGGGCTGCATGCATGGCTGCTGAGCAGGCTGGCCAGTGTCTTGGCAAGGGTGCACTGTATCATTTCAGACAGGTCATGGAGACTGGGGAAGAACCCCTTGGCGAAGAAGAAGTACAAATATTGCACCCATCTCCAAACAGGACAGAAAGACAGATGCAGAGAACCATGGCCTCATTTTTGTCCTTTAGAAAATCATACAGCAAGTCCTCTCAAGTAGCCATTTCTGGACACATGAAGGAGAAAAAGAGACTGGAAATCATGTGGATTTATCAAAGGCAAACCAATTTGTCTGCCTTCTGTGGCAGAATGACTAAATTTTGGCATGAAGAAAGTACAGTAGATGTCACCTACAGTAATTTTTATCAAGGCTTTTGAGAGCATCCCAGTAACCAGGCTGAGATGTGACAGTCTGCATCGTTGATGAGTGAAAAAATGTCTGGATCATCAGTTTCACAGGGTCATGGCTAATGGTTCATACCCTGCCTGTAGGCTGGTAACACATGGAGTTCCTCAAGCATCTGCCCTAGCATCTTACCAATGTTCATCATCTTTATCAGGCCTCTGGCTGCCTGGGAAAGCAGCTCTAGGGGACCACCCTGAGTGCTGGTGGGTAGTGAGCTGAGCCAGGGCCAGACATGTGCCTGGGCAGCAACGGGGACCAGCAGCACCAAGGGTAGTGTGAGCATGGCATGGCCCCTTCAGCACAGCGGCACAAGCTGAAACACGAAAGGTTTCGGCTGGAAATAAGGGAAAGCTTTTTCCCCAGAAGACAGCGCAGCAGTGGAGCTGGGGCAGGGGCCTGTACCAGATAGGCCTACACCTGTACTGTGCATCTGTCATGGGCTAGAGCTGGAGCATGAAGCAGTATAACAATTTCACTACTGTGACAGAGACAATGGTCCTTTTGAGCAGGAGTTGCTTAAACTCACAATTCAAAAGTCTGAGTTCTCCTGGTACTTGTGCTGAAGTCATTTACGGAGCTAAGATTTTGGTTCCCATTATCAAACAGGCTTTACTACAGTGAGTGTTAACTGTGCCTAAATTCTACTGAAATCTGTTCATCAAATTTTGTGCCATAATCATGGACTCACAGAATCATTTATGTTGGAAAAGATCTTTAAGATCTTTGAGTCCAACCATTAACCTAGCACTGCCAAGTCCATCACTAAATTATGTCCCTAAGTACCACATCTACACATATATTAACCGCTTCCAGAGGTGGTGACTCAACCACTTCCCTGGGCAGCCTATTCCAATGGTTCGTAACTCTTCCCGTGGAAAAAAAAATTCCTAATATGCAGTCTCAAGCTCCCCTATCTCAACTTGAGGCCATTTCCTCTTGTCCTGTCACGTGGTACTTGGGAGAAGAGACCAACACCCTCCATGCTACAACCTTCTTTCAGGTAGTTGTAGACAGTGACATGGCCTACCCTCAGCCTCCTCCAGGCTGAACAGCCCCGGTTCCCTCAGCCACTCCTCATCAGACTCGTGCTCCAGACCCCTCACCAGCTTTGTTGCCTGTCTCTGAACTCTCTCCAGCACCTCAATGTCTTTCCTGTTGAGGGCCCCAAAACTAAACACAGGATTTGAGGTGCAGCATCACCCATGTCAAGTACAGGGGGACAATCACTTCCCTAGTCCTGCTGGCCACACTATTCCTGATACAAGCCAGGATGCTGTTGGCCTTTTTGACCACCTGGGCACACTGCTTGCCACTGTCAAACAACATCCCAGATCCCTTTCCACCAGGCAGCTTTCCAGCCACTCTTCCCTGAGCCTGTAGCGCTGCCTGGGGTTGTAGTGACCCAAGTGCAGGACCCGGCACTTGGCCTTGTTAAACCTCACACAATTGGCCTCAGCCCATCTATCCAGCCAGTCCAGATCCCTCTGTATGGCGTTCCTACCTTCCAGCAGATCAACACTCCCACCTAACTTGGTGTTGTCTGTGAACTTACTGAGGGTGCACTCAATCCCTCATCCAGATCATTGATAAAGAGATTAAACAGGACTGGCCCAAGTACTGAACCCTGGGGAACACCACTCGTGATCAGCTGCCAACTGGAGGGTATACCCATCCAAGCCATAATGACCATCTCATGTCCCTTTTCTGTGTGTCTAGTTGTGTTTATGGATCACAACCCTCTTGTTAGGAGTACTGAATTCTGTAATTAGGAACTGTTCGACTAACCAAACTGTGGAAACATCAGTATATATAAAGTAGATATGGTAAGGCACTAGTTTTAAACATCCTACCAGACTGGATGTATTAAATGATCTCTGCCTAAAACAAGAATAGGATGCATCAACACCAGAAAACAGCTCAGGGAAGTTTAAGAATCTTTTGGTAGAGAAAGTGAATTGGAAAGATTTGAATTTAAAGCGATCATTAGTGCAAAACTACTACACAAATTTGTATTCAAGCTCAGACTCTGCTCCCACAGTTCAGTTGAACAGCATGCACAGAAATGCAGCATACCAAATCATAAAACATTTTCTACAATATGAGGAAAAATTACTACTTTTTGCTGTAGCAACTGCTCAGGACTCTCCTTTGGTTTATATCTGCATGTCATCTCTATTAAAAAAATTATTGTTAAAGAGACAAAGGATAATATTTTCACTGTGTGGGTCATTGCTAGACTAATTTTTAATTGCTTTCTGCTACAATGCAACTGGCAGGTGTCACTGGCTTGAATAAAAGGTATTTCCTGACAGGCAACAGCTGTTGCATTCACTTAACACATGTAAAAACAGACCTAACTTCTCGTCTTCAGGCTTATTAAGCTGACTTCCAGATTAGGCCAGTTTCAGTAGCAATGCCAGTGGCACAGGTTTCCTAAATTAGCTTGGCTCAAATGAAATAATTAGAGGAGAAAAGCTTTTAAGGCAGCAATGCATCACTATGCCGTAACTGTGGTGCAGAGCTACGGAACTGTCATCTCAAAATACCTGCACAAAAAGAAATCTGCTGGCTTCAAGGCTGATAATCACCAAGCACCACTGGAAAATATTAAGTTTCAGAAGCACAGTACATCATCTTGTACTGATTTGTAAACTGTGAGTACGCACTGAAAAAAAAAATCAAAAAGAGAGCGCTAGGATCCAAAATTACACACACACACACAAAAAAATTATCACATTTTAAAAAGTTATACTCTCCAATAATGATGCCTGTTGAAAACACTGGGAAATAAGACAGTTCCCTCAAAATAAGACAATTCCTCAAATCAGTGAAGAGTGAACATTGCTGTTGTTTTCCTTAAAAAGCCCTAATTATTTGGAGAAATAGTGACTTCACACCAAGAAAGGTAGTCATGCAAACACACTTATTCAAGCAAAGCAGGGGACATATACTTTATTTTAAAAATCTACCTGTCACCAATTTCACATACAAAAAACCACCACTCCTGTGTTAGACTTAAATTAGAATTGCACACAGAGGAAACAGTATTCATCATACAGAGATTTGTACAATGTCTTTAATAACCATTAGTGCACACAAATCAGCACAGATTCAGGTTTACTGCAACAAATCAGAAGTAAAATGTGTTTTCATTCAGAAGTTGCTTCACTTTTTTATTACAACGGTGCCATTTTAGGCTTCATAAAAAATTCTCTCTCAGAAAAGAAATACACTACCAATATAGGAGTAGAAAGGTTTAAAACCACTATCCACACCACAACTTGTTCTGGTTTTCTGCAAGCACTCTCAATGGAAGCTAAAGAGCAGAGAAGTGCCAGGTATACTGTCAGACTTATATCCATCATGACATGGCCTTCTGCCCCATGTTTGGATTTGAGGGACATTCTCTGAGGTAGCATAACAGCCTTACACGAATAATCTTGCTCTCACTTCCCACATGGATTACTAGCTTGTCCAATTTATTATCAGGTCAGCCACAACTGCTTGAGCTTTGTTTAGGAAGATGTCAGATAAGCCACAAGTCACAAGAGAGACATTATACAGTGCCGTGAACAAAAATAACAGGGTGCAAGAAGAAAGGAAGAACAAAGGCTCAGACTCTGTGGACAAATTTTGAATGTTGGAATAGTCCCAGCCCGGATACAAAATGGATCCTGACATGGTTTTTTTGTGCACAAACCTCCCTGCTGTTGAAGTAATTGCTGCTGACCTCCTCTTACTCCAGCTAGGAGGCACAGTATATTTTTTAAAGGTGTCTCTGTAAAAGATGCAAGATAGCAGGTACTATAGGAGTACCTGGCATTCAGCCCCATCCTAAACATTTTCAGCTAAAGGCAGCTCCCTTATGTGGCCATACTCTACCACTGGCCTATGGAAAAAGAATAATCCAAGGTCCAATTACTGTTGAAATCTGTTCTTCCCCCTGAGTTTCCCCTGCAGCTTTTTTACTGTCCACAGGTTAGCCTGTGCTCCTCTCAGCCATTACACATGCTTGCATTTTTCTTCTTCAAATCTTAGATTCTCTGCACTGCAGGCACATCTTGCCCACCCTCTCACAGGTCTCTCTCCCTTAAATACCTGTAAAAAAAAAAAAAAATAACTACCTGCCAGTGATCCCAGCTATTGAAATATTTTACTAACTACACCTCTGGTGAACAATCTGTGTGCAGCAAGAGCAATGCTAAAGAAACAGAAATCACAAACACTGAAGCTCCTGCACGTAAAATATGCAATTTGCGATTCTGACGAGACTAAAGGAAAAGATGCACTGAAAGCCTCAGATTGTTTGGCTGCACAGTTCTATCATATTTATGAATCACCTGTGTCAAATAAAGAGTTGCAAAGATACATGAGAGAATGCTTTTTACCAAATCAGAACTCAACTGAGAACTTGCACAGAAAGGACATGATAAATTGACATACATATATAGTGTGCAAATACAGGAAATTCAGAAAAGCTACTGTAACATGACAGTGACAAATCTGAATACCCGTCTCAAGTCTCAGCCAGTCACCAGTTCTGCATTGCTCTGGGCACACTATTTCACCTGTCAGTATATCAGTTTCTCAAAGAGAGAGGAATAATAATCTCCTTCATAAAACATTTAAGTATTTATAGTGGGTTTCTTCCTTTATTCAGGATCCCTGTTTACCCTTTGAGATGAAAAATATCTCCAAGTATATTCACAATACAAATTCTTCATGATTTTTCAAAAGGGTTTCCAGTAGAATGCTTTCTTTTCTTTTTACAGTCGGATTAGATATTTTCCTTCCTTCTTTATAGGGGAACCATTACCAGGAAACTGTGCCAGCGAGTTCCTTAAAATAACCCCGTGTTGATTAAACTTCAAATCACGTAAGAGTACGCAGCCTGTAATTGCTGATGTCGGTTTAGCCAGTTACTACCAACAACAGGGGTATCTCATAAGTGTCCTTTGATATTCAAGATGATGATATGGAAGATCTTATTTTTTTTGTGAATACCACCATTATGTGAAGTTCTACATTGATTATTTTAAAGATACGGAACATACTATGCTATTGTTTGCCGCAGCTATGTTGAAAGTGTACTCTGAAGACTGTTCAGGGTGAACTCTGCTCCCGCATCATTTTGCAAGGTGCTGTATTTGTACCTGAACTGAGCTAATCCTTCATTTGAAAAATTAAGGTGTATCTGTGTACGTAGTTTAGTTCCACCTACACCAGCTATATGAACTGTGGTAGAGCTATGATTCAGTGCTATAATATCTTGGAGCTGTGTTTCATAACAAGGATGCAGGTCTCTCCCCTTACAGATGGTGGTGGGTATTTTTCTTCCTGGACACATCAATGATTTCAAGCAAGTTCATCAGGCTGGTAACATGTGACACTACTAAACTGAAAGTTTTTTTAGAACTTTGTAAGGGCTAAGGGCTTTTATATAAAGACTTTTCACAGAGTAGCTATAAAACAAAAATCGAAAACAGCAGTAGATGCTTAAATGTCATTCTGTAATAGACAGCTAAAGAACATCTGCAGACTTCGTGCATGAAAATAATTCTCCCAGGGTTCACCTTTTGCAGAGTTGATGTACATACACTACACTGTCACTTCAGTGCTTAATTTCACACCCTGTTTAAACCTACAAAGGAAAATGTGTTTGGTTTCAAGCTTACTTTTAGACACCACTTGTTCACATAAGGAAGCCTTTATCCAAGGTTAATGATCTCTGTCTAGGAAAGGTCCCAGAATGGCTGAGGTGCATTAGCTTAGATGCAGAGACTGCCCCTGGGCATGATTTAGTGCTACCAACCAGATGACATTGCAGAGTCTCCACAGGTGCTGATTAATACTCTCAGTGCCCTTGACATAGCAGAGGTGGTGTGACCTGAAAGCCCAAAGGCTTAGAGATTTTCAGGTCTTTGTTACTAACATAATAGCTGACCTGCCAGACATTGCTACATTGCTCCTCTTTTCCTACATGGAAGACCTTTAAAAAGGAGAAAAAGAAAGGGGAAAAAAAGAAAAAAAAAAAAAGAGAGAGAGAAAAAGAGGGAGAGAAAAGCAGGAAGTCGTCTTGAAGGTGCAGGAGGTGCAAACCAGCCAGGGAGCTAGAGAGGATCAGGAAATGAGACAGGTCAGACTCTTTGATGCAGAATGAAACAAAGCACATATTCCTTTGTGTAGGACTGATTGCTACTTACTCCCTTTCTCATTTTTTTTCCTCCACCTTAGTCCCACTTCTGGAAAAAACAAGCAGTTCAAAGAAGTTCACTATAACATCCCCTCTCTCTTCAGATGCTAAAATATTAAAGTTAAGCACTGTCTGTGTCAGTTCCCTAAGCAATATCCCGAGCTAGGTTCAAGGACTTCTCAATACTTCTCAAACCTATAATGTCATTTTACAAATCTCAAACTGTCAGTAAAGTTGCCAATAATATTGTTTCCAAGAAACACAAGTTAAAATTTTACTTTTTCTGACTTCTGAAATGAAAGAGATATCTACTGAAAAATACAAGTGAAAATGACAAAAAATTGTAAAGGCACTAAAAACAATACTCAAAGCTGCACAACTAGTACTAAACGAATGATGATGAAAATTGAACACTGCAGAAACAGAAAACTGAAGAGAAATTGCTAGAAGCAAGAATGAAACAACTTAAATGGAGCAGAAGAAATGCCAATGCATGCAGAGATCTTTCAGCTACACAATCTAAAATGGAAAAGGATACCCGAAACTGAACTGTAAGCATGGAGCTGTGCAGCTCATATTCATCAGCATAAAAAAATACCAGCCCAGGCGGTTTGAACACGAAGGAGGAAGGTCCCACAGGGGGTAGAAAATGACAACAAATAGGTGGTTTTCAGGTAAGGAGGCAATATGAGCAAAATCTGTAACAGATTAAGACAATAGGCACAATTATGTTATTCTGTGGTCTACATTTAAGCTAAGCTGGCTGAACAGGAGGGAAAATTTCTAGTACTTTTATTTGAAAAAGACTGGACAGATCTCTCCTTGGGGTGAATTTTACCTCTCTTTATAAACTGAAGGTCTATACATCACTTAGAGCAGAATATAGAGCTGAATCCACCTCTGCAACAGGTACCAAAATGCCTTGGGTAGTGAGAAAGGCTCCGTTTGAATTTGGCTAGCTGAAAGACAACACTAGCTCCAAGCAACCAGCCTGGAGACTTGCAGCACCAAAGACATGACCAAGTCACACCTGCCAACAGAAAGATGGGCTGCTCATACTTTCAGAAGGATATTTGGGATTAATAATGCTGACACAGCACTTTGAGATCTGTAAGAGGGTCTTCTGCAGAGCTGAATCCTTCACGTGCTCCACACTCTAGTTTTAATTTTGTGACTGAGTTAAGGTTTCTAGATAAGCACCAGCTGAATTTAAATAAATCCCTTAAGTAGAAACTAAAAGAAAAGGATGCATTGCCACAGACCAAGGAATAAGGATTTTTATTACAAAAAATCCCTACGGCTCTAGACAGGGATAAGTATCTTTTGTTCTGTTACAACAGTCACATACAAGAGAGCATTTGTTGAGAAATAGCAATCATTTATTTTTTAACTTTGACCTAAAAGCAGTAAATACTCTGTTAAAATGCTTTATCATGCCCTTAACTGAACTCTTTCCCTCTCTTTAATAACCACCTAAACCAAGTTCAAAGTTATTTTTTGCCTCAGTCTCACACAGAACCAAAACACTTCTTTAATCCAAGCAGTACCTAAAGCTACTGGACAAGGACTACATCCCAAGTCAATATTCAATATCCTGAATGGATTCAACACTTGTTTCTGTTCCATGTTAATCCCACTGCAAGAAAATATATGCATGATTATAACACCATATTTCTGCAGTACTGATGTTAGGACTTCCGTGAAAACAAAATAGCAAAGTACTTCCTGTAGCTGCACAGAAAATAAATTCAAATGAACCAGTAGATAAGACATTTTTCCTCTTAGTATGAAACAGAATTTACACTAACCCTTGAAATCTTAATTAGTATGAACTGTTGTTTTTGGGTTTTTTTACATGATCCATTTAGCTCATCTGCACTATCTAAAATGTTTGCTGCATTTACTTTTACAGTGGAAGAGATCTTTCTGGCAAGAAAACGAAAGCTGAGTTTTTGCAAGACCTTGAACTGGAAAAGCATTTCAGCATCTGCAGTCTAACCTTCAGCTAAGCACTTGGCAATGGTTTTAGCACATTTTATGATTGGTTTTGTTTCACAGACTTCCTGTAAGAGGAGAAATTTTGCTCACAGTTCTTATCTTCCATGAAGTGGATGGGGAGCCTCTGGGTCAAAGAAACAACTATATCTTTTGAAGGGACATAGACTGATAATGGCCTAGGGTCTGCAAGAGTTCCCCCCAAAAAGTACAGGATTTGTCAGATGTTAGTTCAAACCATAAGGAGGACCTCCCTCAGTTAGTAGGGTGAAAGTTTTTTTCCATTAAATCCTCTTAGCTTTTGCACTAAGTGAAATGGTCCAACACTTCATCTCTGATGGTCCTTCATTTTATTTGGTGGTTGTTGATGCCAAGTCCCTGATTCAGTGTACCTCACACTGGGTTACAGGGGATCTTCTGCTGTCATCATTCCTCTGATCTTTCCCTGATCTTTAGTGGGTTTTCGTGTTCATTGTGACGAGCAATTAACCAGGTAGCCTAACACACCAGTTCAATAGCTGCTCATCAGAACACATGTACTTCCTCCCAAATGAAGACAGCAGCACACAGCTTGTAAGTAAAGCTAAAAAACGACAGCCCAAAGTCACCTTCGCCACATTTTTCTCCATAACATATTTGAAATCCCACAACTCCACTATAGTTTTTGAAGTATTTTCAATCCTAGAGTACATTAGAAAGAACCTTTTGATAATGCCAGTGTCCCCAAACAGCTGACTGCCAACCCGCTAAATAACTGTGAAACATCACATACACAATAAGCTTTACCATGCTCCACAGCCCACATGCAGGACATGTTGCACTACAGGCGCTGCGGAAAACACCTGCAACCTCTGGGCCAGTTTGTAAATCCATTGGGTTTCAGTTCTGAAAGTAACACAGCGGTTCTACTTTCCTACACAAATGCAAAAGATTGATGGGAACGTGAGGGTCACAATAAACACTCCCTTTACCACCCGACAGGTAAAAAGATGCCTTTGTATCAAAATGATGCAGTGCCTCCACACATCACATCTACCAACGTCACCAGGCGGTCACCACTCACAGTTTTCTCATCTTACCATTCAGTATCAACTCTTTACTGTTTAGCAAGTCTCTAACAGCATCTGCTTACTTAAAGCTGAATAGCTTCCATTTCATGGGTATTGAACTCCATGAACTTTTCTAGATATTATTTTGAGGATTTAGGTAACTAAATATACAGGTTGGATGAATTTTCCTAAATTATATTAGCTTTAATGGAAATAGTCTAGTTGAAAGAATACTTCCTATATAATTGAAAATATTAAATGGGAATTTTGATGCCCAAATTTGCTATTCCCATGAGAAAAAAAACTAAAAACTTTACAGACTAATGTACTGTTCAGGATTCTTCTCCAAAAGTTAAATAGTGTATCTTAATGGAATAAAAGGAATGTGAAACTAATTGTCCTGTGTAATCAGAATGCTGGGAAAAAAAAAAAAAAAAAATTAGTGCAGTCTTTACATTTCACTGACAAAGTCTAGCAAATGCTGGCTCACATACCAGTTAATTCAGCCAGGGTCAATTCTGTCAACAGGTAGGAACACGAGCAGGTATATGTGGAAAATACAAAAGAGAACAATATATTCTGAATCCTGCAGTGTAAGCAAAACATTAGAATATGTTCCCCACCAATACCAATCCAATTGAATATCCAAGAAACCCTGCACCTACCAACAATATTGTTGAAAAAAAAAAAAAAAAAAGACAAGTTCATCAGCAAGCAATTTCAATTTATTAAACTGGCCCACAGGGAACTTAACTTGAAAATCAGTGCTCTCCTTTTGTAGGTGTTGAATCAAGGTATTGGTGTAATTGTACACTAATACATCACACAAACAAATCCATGTCACAAATAGCAAATGGGCCAGGAAACTATATTACTTTATGAGATTCCATTTCTAACATAGCACAGGCAAAACACTGCATTGTATTCTAACATTTTTGACACACCAGAACACACAATCCCAAGGATGCTATCAAACAGGCCCATTAGAAATAACACTTTGTTCTTTTTTAGTGACTCAGATAAACTGAGCTTCTTGCAGGGGCACAAATCCGTACAGCAGCCTAGACACATTCAGAATTCTAACAGCAGAAGCTTTTTTATAAGCTGCCATCTTACTTAGTGTTGACAGCAACACCCCTGAAAGTTAAAAAAACTAATTAATTCCCTATATGTGGTCGGGTTTGTTTTATCATTTCACTGAGTAAGGATAAGCAGGAGAGCAGAATGCTCTGCAGCAGACCAACAGCATAATTACTTTTAGGTCCACCTACATAATTTATCTTCATACAAGCTGTTGACTTAAAGATCAAACTCTCTTAACCTCAGTACCAAGGCTCAGTTATTTAACTACATTCAGACAGGTCACTTAATGACCTTAATAAATCATGTAAAAACATGTTCACATGTTGTCCTAGGTTACTTTAACTGATCTGTTATTTGTCCACCTTTTGCTCCATAGAATCCAAGATCACCCTTTTAACACCGCTTTCCTGATGCAATTTCTTCAAACACGTAAGCGTCAGTTCAACTTTGAGGACTGATTTTCCATTATTTTCTTGTACATAGTTTATATTATTTCACGTTGGTTTTGCAGCAGTTAGAACCACTGTGCTTTCTTAAAGCGGGAAATCAAAAACTCAACTCAAATTTGTTTCTACCACTATCTGCAAAAGAAATAACTGTAATCACATTGTATACAGAAAGACCTCTGCCTACAGAGACCCACTGTGACAGCTGATAACACAAAAGGCTAGACAGAGCCAAAACAGACAAGTCTTTTTATTTGTTTCTTTATAGCACAGACTTTTAGTCATGTTCTTTATAGCCAAAAAGAATTTTGCTTCAGGAAGCTATCAGTCCTTGTTCTCACCTTATAAAACTTCCTGACTTAGCTGATGGTGACACTGGTTTCTCAGCCCTGAAGAGGCTTTAAGTTCTGCTTTGTTTTCTGGAACAAAACACTTTAATCAATTGCTGAGCGCTTTCAAGCTGAGGTGACTATTTGGCAGGAATGTCCGGAGACAGTGATTTAACAGTTTGCTATTTCTCAGCTTCACTACTGCAATTCACCAATTGCAAGCTCTGAGTGACCTCCATAAGCACCAACTATAAAGAACACAGCTCATCAGTTCCTCAGCAGCATGTCAGCTCTGTTCTCCCTCTTCTGCTGAACTTTTGAATTAGCTTTAAGATTTAAATTATTGTCTGGTGAGATTATCAGTGATGGAGGTCCCAGATCTCCCCCACAACTTTTCATGGTTCATAGGACTCATACATGTCTCAAGAAAATAGTTTAACTAAAGAAACATACAGAGCCCAGTAAGCTATGACAGCTCTTGCTCTAGAACGCTGTATGTTGTAAAAATTGAACCTGGCACACCGAGGTTGAAAATTAATAGCCTACAATGTGTCTCCTATGCAGTGCAGTGCTGCACACACAAAGTGAAGAGGGCATGGGAGTCTCTGAAGCAAATACTGTCCAAGGACAGATGCTCCATACCTTCAAAACTGAACAAGCAGGCATAGACAACCAGAAGTCGGTTTCCAGTTTCTGCTAGTCTCATTTTATCAACAATTCTCCACTGATTTCTAAGTAAATCATAAGTAAAAATAAATAATTTTCACATGCAATTTTGCCTGAGTGTTTCAGAATAGATAACATGTGAATTGCTACGTGCAGCACACTGCATATATTTATAAACATGCAACTTCAACATTATTGCTTTTGCCACAAAAAAAGTTTAGCAACTTATAAAAAGAGGTCATTACCTGATCATTAAAAAATCATCTGTGTTTTACATTCACTATGTGGCTTTGCCATTAAGCATTAAACGAGGCAGAAGCTGAAAAATTACTTCAGACAAGAGTTAAAATACAGGTAAATTATTCCAAAGTTACAAAATAAGGTGTTCCCAAGCAGCTACAAAACATAAGAAAAAAACAGAAATTCCACTCTCCTTTAAAAACTACAAGATATTCTGCACTATCATGTTAGAATCATCAGCAGAGAAGTATGCTGACTTCCTGCCAGTAAATATTACTATTATTAAATTATAAGCAGTTTTTTTTCCACTGTTGTACCCTAGCATGGGCTATAGGCTGTTTAATGAGCTTCCTGAGCCATTCTGAAATACTTAGAAAAATTACAGTGCATTTTATATCAATAAATTAGCCAAGAACAATAGTTCCTAAAAGACCTGGCTATCGCTTTCAATGAATAATGAAATTTTTAGCACAATGAAGCACAGGATCTCAATACACTCCTGTACTTATCCTTTTCTTATTTTTGCCCTCCAGATGTATGTTTTTCTTAGTATATGAGACAGGTCTCTTTTATGCTGGTACAGCTGGGTTTTTAGTTAAAAAAAAAAAAAGAAGTCCAAGGGACAGTCTTGGAAAAAAAAAATCAGAACTTTATCAGAAGAAAAGCCACAGCAGAAGCTAGTGGTCCTGACAAAACACAGTATTGGAAGTGATAGCTCTATCAGAGATAGATTTAGACATGGAATGTCATGGACTTGCAACTGGGTACCAATGCCAAAGAAAAGAAACATAGTCACATCTGCCACAGCTCAAAAGCTGAATCAGAGACATATATCACCCTTTAACACCCTTTAAAGTAAACGTAATGCGGTCCATGCTCACCTTTCACATGATCACATACTATATACTAAAACACCTTAGAGAAGATTGTCTTCAAATACAGAAGTTACTGATCCGTCATGCAGGTATGATGTCAAAATGTACAGGAAAACATGATTAGGTCTAAGTTCAGCAAAGAAATAAGGCTTATTACATAACTAATATATGAACTGTACCGCTGATACCATCTGATTAGTCAGCTTGCTCCCACTGGCATGTGCGATGCAAACGTGCAGCACGTAAACTGGTCTGTGCGCTGTTATCGGTCTGTTCTATGCTGATCACAAGGAGCTCTCCCGGGGCCAGATTTATCTCTTACATGGTACAAATGAACAAGAAGGAAAAGCAAACTCTGCTCAAAGATGCTGGGTGACAAGCAGGATGGTTACCTCTGTGGGTTTTTCCGATGGAGACCAGTTTGACCCGGCTGACAGAGAAACTGGTGCTGACAGCTCTTGGGCAGCAGCGCTGTAAGTACCAGGCTGTCCCTGACTCTCCCTGGGGAAGGGCTGCCAGGCCCAGTCTGTCCCCACAGCAGATAATCTGAAATGCTCCAGTGAACCTTGCTCTTCCCCAAGTTCTTCCTCCCTCCCTGGAATTTCCCAGGTGTTTCACCCTGTCCCCTGCCCTCCAAGCCTGTTCCTGGGGAATGAGGGCCGATGTCCCCGTGTCCTCCCTCACAGTAGACAGGGTCAGCACACACAGGCTCAGGGAAGGGAGGCCCCAGGTCTTTGCTACCCCAACAACGCAAGAAGAGCAGGTTCTTGCACTGTTTTCCCCTAGAAGCAAATTCCACTGGATCCTTAGAAAAGGAAGGGTGTTTTTTATAATACATTTATCTCCTCCAGCCATTTGAAAGCCAGTGACGAATATTTGCATTCAAGTACACAGGCTACTGCCTGTCAATCCATCATCGCACTTCACACTGCTGACAGGGGAGCTTGATGTGTTTGCTTCTAAGGATACAGGCACAAGTTAACTAACTGTTAATTGTTAACCAGTTAATTGTTAGCTGTGTATTAATGAGGCAGAACTCTCCCCTCTAGCAGAAATTCAAATATGTGAAGAGTGTACAAAACAAGTTGTTTATATCAGATGGTCTTTTTCACTCAGAAAATGGTTTCAGATTGAGAAAGTGGACCCAAGAAGCCATTAAATTATTAAAGTACTGTTGCCTGGATACAATTTTTTCTTATTTCATTTCCAAATTCCAGATTAGCTTTGTTCTTCTTCTTGAACTTAAAAGCAAAAATTCCTTAAACTTCGGAGAAGTAATCAAGCAATTGGTTTAAAGTGAAGATATTCATAGTTTGATTTGATACATATAAAATTTTAAATTGAATTAATATTTATAAACAGATTAAAATATAATCTAACCATAATTAATTCTATCTATAAGAGTAAGTTTTATTTCTTATCAGTTATTTACAATCATTTCTAAAATACTGTCTACATATATTTATTTCTAAAACACTGTCTACATGACTGTATTTTACAGATATAAAAAGAGATAAACTAAATTGCATTCATTATTTTTTTTAAAGATCATGAAAGCTTTATAGAAGCATATTCAAAAAGACAAGAAATTATACAACTAAAATGACTATGTAGCTTTAATTTGGCTCTCTGTCTTTATGCATTGTGACATATAAACTTTTTTAAGCTGGTTGCAGCTTCATTATAATTTTCTCATTCACTGTACAGAATGGGCAGTATTAATTTGAGAAAAACCTGGTTCTTTACTTTGTTTTAGCTATACTGTGCAATGTGTGGACAACTGTCCTACCAGAAAACTGTATCCTGCATAAAGATTAAATTCTTCACAATGTCATCTCCCAACCAGATTAGTTAATACCTAAACTGAGTGCTACAAAACCATGGTTTAATTTATTTTAATAACAACTCCCTGAGATTGTGGAAAACCTCAATTTTTAATGTTTGCTAACTACCATTCCTGATATTATTTTAATCTAGTATTTATCGATTGACATGAATACATGATCACAAACACCCTTGAGGTTATACACAAAGCTTAATCCCTGCTTAATTTTAACTACAAGACCTACCATTATAGGCATTCACCTGAAAATCTTACATCTTTAATATTAACCTTGTGCAGTACTATATATATGAAAGCAGTATTAATTACATTTTCAAATTGTAACTACAGCAAATTTATCAATTTCTGACTTCGTGTTATTCTCAATTAGTTGCAGCCTCAAGCGGTCAGCAACAGAAACACCACCTCAGGTGATTCATTCTCCTCTCCCCAAGACCTAAGGCAATACACACAAAATTGCCTACTTGACTTTCACAAAATTGCCTACTTGACTTTAGCCATCGAGAGGAAGGGAGGGAGGGAGGAATCCACAAAACATGCCCCTTTCAATAGTCCTTGCTTGCAGAGCAGTCTCTTTACCTACTTTGATGGAAGAAGCATGGCACTTAAAACTAATTTTCTGAATTGCAGTTTGCCGCTGATTTTTTGCATAACCTGGAAAAAGTAGCTTTTAATGAAGTCATAATTATTTTTACTATATACAGTAACATTCCATCCAGCCACCTGCAGCATATGCTGTCCATTCACACAGTGAAAGACCTTGTACTCCACCCCCAAGAGTGAAGGTTGTCATGGCTACTGCAACTTCAAAAGTCTTGACTTTTTATGACTAATATTTTATGTCTAAAAATGGTTTTATGACAAAATATAAGAGACAAAAAAAGGCATCTCAGGGCATGGTGCTATGCAAACTCAGTAACAAGACAGGCCTTTTTTTTTTTTTTCTTTCTCTAAACCAATTACAACACTATATAGAAGAAAAAACCTTACTTGGATCGCTTTTCCATACATCTGGCAAAAGCACTTGATGTGTTTAAAAAGACACCTTTTCTAAAAGCATGATGAAATACATAGTTAAGTCCATTTTTAATAAAATGCACCAAAAAAAAAGAGAAAAATTGTCACACTTAGAAGAGTTTTGACTGTACAATCTGGTTTTAGTAACACTGTTACACATGCAAGTACACTTAATTGATTTTTTTTCAATGCCATGGGGGCACTTTATGAGTTTATGAAAGTCTTGTTTAACTAACAGCCACAGAATCATGACTGAAATAAAACTGAAGAACAGAAGTTAAAAAAGAGACAGCTTATTTTTCTACAACTATGTTGCTTTCACTTTAAGGAATCCAAGTATTTTCTTCTATTTGGGGCATAAGGACTCAGCTTTACTTACGTAAGACCAGTCAAGGGGATTCCTCCCTGCTGAAACTGCCAACTTCGGAGCCCTTATTACTTTTTAATGATGTACGTCAAAGCTTGCTACTCACTCCAGCAATGAGGTACATTACTCTACCCCAGGATTTGACCCTGACTTACCTTCAACACTTCCGTCAATTCACATTTCTTCCTCTCGATGCTATTAACAGGGCATACACAGCCAGTAGAGAGGTTTTAGAACCTGGAAGTCGATTCCCAGCTGAAGTGCAGTGAGAATGTATCTCTAGTTAAACCAATTAAGCTCTAACATTTCCGCACTGGTGGAAATCTGGCAGCTGGAGAGAACCCACTTTTTGGTTAGGACAGTTAGTATTTATGTGGCATTTGTTCTTGTTCCTTGCTGAAGCTACCCCTCTCCCTACCTCCTGAAGATGTGGCCTGCAGAATAAGAAGTAAGGGCTGCGCACAAGCATCTCTGTGAGTTTATGGATATTTTCTTTGAGTACGAGAGGAAAGGTCAAGACCTTTCTTCTTTTCTTCCCTGCTTCCCAAACTAACATCAAATGGATTATCTAGCTGTAAGAACAATCTGTCTACCATAAGCAGCTGCACTATTTATAACGTGTAACATGATTTTAAACCAACTTAGCTATGATTATTTAAACCAAACTGAAACACGCCTCGCTTAAACATGAATGTGTTCCAGAAACATTGTGGTTCTATGAGAACAGTTTTAAAATAAAATTAAATATATATATATGTAATTTGTAGCAAATATTATATATTAGTATATATCTATTATATGTATTCACTAGGTTCTAGTGAGACTATCTGCATTACAAAGCCCTGTTAGACTGTCTGGGCCGGTGCTACTGCTAAGGTGCTGTATCAGGTTTTAGGTCTTATCCTAAATGTCCTACTGCAGCATTTTAAAGCTGGTAAGAACATATCAACATAGAGAAATTTGGATTCTCAGCATTCTACCAGTATGAGGATGAACAAACAGCTAGTTTTGGCCATAGTAACTTTCCTCGTTAAAGGAAAAACGCCACCCTAAAGCAAAGCAAAGCAGCAGCTGGCACTCACTGCCAGGAGCAGGGAGGTCGCCAGTCAGGGCTGAGCTACCTGCAGCCCAGACAAACTACTGTCCTCCACATTTAAATGCCAAGTCAGCTTCAAGGACGCTGACTACCATTCAGCTGAGTTGTCACATACTCAGACGTTTGAAATACACATCAAAATGTTTCCTGACCAACCACGTAAGCCATCTGCAGCCTGAAGGCCCAGGCCCTGGACCTCTGAGGCTGCAGAGGAACTGTATACTTACATGGGTGTGATTTAGCTCCGAGGATGCCTCGCTCAGTGGTAAGAAAAGGAAATCTAAGGTCAGCACCTCCTCCCTGGAGGATTAATGACCAAATATGAGGTCACCTACTCCTTAGTAATTCTTCCTAAGCAGCTCCATATGGAAATATGCCATCCACCACAGTAGCCAGCAGTAATGGAAATCAGTGCTGGAACCTCAAATACAATTCACTTACAAAATAATGTAAAAAAATAGTGCACTCCTCTGTGTTATAACCATCAAAAAATTCAGCAGAATAAAAATGAAATACTTACCCATACGACACATACAAACAAAGCTCTGCACGCTACACAATAGCAGATGCTTTTTCCATACCTGTTCGCTTGCATTTAAAGGAGAACATGAAGCACACTTCTAAGATTTACCACATAAATGTTCAAATTTTCTTTCTTCTGGAGCAACACTATCAAAAGAAAGTGTACTGGAGGAAATTCAAGCACTTCTGAGGACACACAGCGTGAAGATAAAATAGTACCACTTACTAGTCCCCAATGTTCTTCAGCAGGCATGTATTTTTATTTTTCCTTGAAATTAAACAGATCCAGTCTTTCCCCTAAAGACAGCTCCAAAAGAAATTGAATATTTTTCAAGGCTGCCTGTCTGCATAACATTAGCTACACACCACGCTCTCCTGCGATATTGCATGTGCCAAAGCTACTTGACAGACTTGTTTTGGAATATTCAGTCTCCTTAAAAATCAAGTAAAAATAAGTTAGTTTCTGCTGACGAGTGTTGATACTCTTCAGTCATCTGAAGAAACCTAGACACAGTCTTTAATTACATAGCATTGTGTCTCCATCATAAGGTAACTCCTATGATCATGGTCTGTCATTGCCACGTTCAGCTGGCACAAAGCAATCTCTCAAGGGGGAACATTACTCATGTTCGGTTTCCAAGAGGCTGATTTCATACAATCATAGAATCATTTCAATTGGAAGAGACTTTTAAGATCATCAAGTCCAACCATAACCTAACCTAACTCTAGCACTAAACCATGTCCCTAAGAACCTCATCTAAATGCCTTTTAAACACCACCAGGGATGATGACTCCACCACTTGCCTGGGCAGCCTGGTCCAATGCCTGACAACCCTTTCTGGGAAGAATTTTTTCCTAATAGCCAATCTAAACCTCCCCTCGCACAACTTGAGGCCATTTCCTCTTGTCCTGTCGCTTGGTACTTGGGAGAAGAGACCAACACCCTCCATGCTACAACCTCCTTTCAGGTAGTTGTAGACAGTGATGAGTTTTCCCCTCAGCCTCCTTTTCTCCAGGCTAAACAGCCCCAGTTCCCTCAGCCACTCCTCATCAGACTTGTGCTCCAGGCCCCTCACCAGCTTTGTCGCCCTCCTCTGAACTCTCTCTAGTACTTCAATGTCCTTCTTATGATGAGGGACCCAAAACTGAACACAGGATTCAAGGTGGGGCCTCACCAGCACCGAGTACAGTGGCACACTCACTTCTCTAGTCCTGCTGGCCACACTATTCCTGATACAAGCCAGGATGCTGTTGGCCTTTTTGGCCACCTGGGCACACTGCTGGCTCATGTTCAGCCAGCTGCCAATCAACACCCTTAATGAGTTCTCAGTGCCACCTATTAACTAATTTTAAAGTCACTGATAAAGTTGATGAAAGAGACAACAGATTTTTCTGTCACTTGTTGAACGGTTATTCTTAGAAAGTTTTAAGATAGGAGCCTGCATCTTAAGCTGTAAGTACTATAAAAGATCATCAGAGTTTGAGATGATTTATTGCTTCTATTTGTTATGGATGATACATGAATAATAAAATAAAAGGTCAAGTACTTGCAGCTTTCATTTTTTTAAAACAGACAAGGAGAGAACTGGATGTCAATAACCATTCACTGTTGTGGGTCTGTCATGGATTTGGAATTTCACAATGTATATTTCCTTCTTGCAAGATACTTCTGAGGACTATATTAATCAAGTGATTAAATGAAATAAATGTGAAAACTAACACAGAGTTTAATTAGCAGATTGACATTTTTAACACAAGCTGTTCGCTTATATACAGTGTCTGTTTATTGAGAAGGGAACAAGCGCATTTGGATAGTTTACCAGGGGTTTTGACTAATATAGATGTAAGTAGCTGTGAGATAATCACACCTCCACTTTTATCCTTATGTCTTCCACATTCCTCTGAAAATAGATTTTATCATGCCCACAACAGTCTTCAAATAAAGCTTCTGTAAGAGTGAACCTGCCTGGTGTTGTATCTGTGCAGCTTAACTGAAACAGTGATAAATGTGCAGGTGTCTACGTGATCATGAAAACAGTCTCAAAATGGAAAAGCTCGGCTTTTTAACAAAACCAGGAATTAGAAAGCATACTTCCCTTCCATCTCTTTCTCAACATATAATATCTTAAAACTGAAGGCTGAAATATTAGTAGTAACATCTTTGTTAAGGGCTTCACAAGTCCAGAAGGGTAACAATAATGTGCAAGCAATCTGTATGTCATGGACTTATTCTGCTTTTTAACTCTACAGATGAAGCTGCAAGAGCAATAACTGTGTAAGAAGGATTTTCTCTGTCTGCACATCAGTAGCAATGATATACCTTTGCCATCAAACTCTGCTTACGAGGGTTTATTTTTTTCTATTTGCATGTAAGTGGATCTGAGTACTGCTGTATCCAAAATCCTGAGAGACCTCTGCATGATCCGTTCTCCCACTGAAAGCAATAACAAAACAGCCTTTAATTTTACTAATGTAAAATGTGCATCCAATACAAATGATACTTGCACAGTAGAGCTGTTTTACAATTTGACCCAAGTAAATGGCCTATCCCTTTACCTCAGTTTCCTCATATGTGAAAAACAGCAAAAATCTCTGAGATGCTGCCATGGGAAAGCACTGTAAGTGAAAAGTGCTATTGCTGTTTGAAAGGTGGTTTGTTCAGCTACATGTCCCAGCCTCCTATGATGCCATTTTCTCTACATGCTTCTCCCCTTTTTGAAAGCAGTTTTTACAAAAATGACTACATGTGATTTCTAGGAGAACTTTGCAAGCACAAATATTCATGGGAGCAGTGGCAATTACAGGCAAGTTCTTAATGTAAAGCAACACGTGGGTGAAGTTAGACTCAACAGATGCTATGCTACACACATTCCTCACAGAAGAAGACTAACAGCTGTTGAGCTCTGCTTTGTGGAACCTAGCTACACCAGCATGATGAAAAGCACAGGAACAGATACACAAACTTCTTGCTTGACTGTATTTGACAGACAGGGTACCTTTTTGGTCACGATATCTGGACACATTGATGAATACTCTGTAAACTGATTTCCCTCCTAGTCTCTCTCCCCTCTTTCTACACACCTCCAACACTGGTTTGAACCAATTGCTCTAGATGCGCAGGGTTAATTGTAACCAGCTGGCCCAGAACACAGCAGGCATTTAAATACCTTGTGGAGAAGCCAAAACATTAGACTTCTTTTTTTTCCCACTCCTTACTGTAGTTACTGCTAAAACCTGCTTTGCTCCTACAGATGCCAGCAGACCCCGGTGTCCTGTGGAACTAATTGTTCATGATATTTTGCTGAAAAGGCAAATGTAGTAATCCACTAATCCGGAGACCATTTAAAGTTCCAGTAACACAGATATGCACCAGAGTGAGCTCAGTTTCTGCTCTTGATTGTTCTTCTTCCCATGTTTTACCTTCCATCCGCAGCTGGAGTTCTGTTCCACTAGCAGCTTTCCAAGCCCTCAGAGAATGGTTAAGGGAAGCGAGCAGAGAAAAATCAGTAAGTGCACACTGCTATGGCTTCAGTTAGTTTTTTATTACAACACTAACATTTAAGGCTCTTTGGAGAGTCTTGGTAAGCATTAAACAACAATTTGGTATAACAAAAACGATATGGCAGTAAAATAATTTAAGCAAGTGTTACATATGTTGACTTCCTGCCATCCCCTCAGTCCCTGGACAGAAATCTTCCAAATCCGATATGGCCAAACCAGGTAGGGGAACGTCACATGTCACAGCCATGTTCCCAGTCACTCAAAACATCACTTACTTTTTGTTAGATCTGTTTCAGGAAGAAGGTGTAACATCCCCATTTCGGTGAATGAAAGACTGTCAAGAAAAGTAGGAGGTGTAGACATCGAATCTTGGAAGCCTCAAGAATTCTCCTGTTTTCTGAATGAGTGTTATATGAGGCCTGGTAAGAAAAATGGTATGATGAATCCACTACAAAAAGAGAGACGACCATCCCAAAGTGAGTATGAGATTAAATTTTCTTATTGCATGGAAGGCATGAAGCATTGATCGCTTCAGACAGATGAGGTATAAAAAAGGTGCTCAGCTACTAAATATTCCAAAGGCTAGAATTCAGCTGGTTATCTGTAAAAAAACAGAACTAAAGTCATGGAGAGATTTTAAAAGCCAGTAAAAGTTTGTATGCATTCTGGCCTAGGGGTAAGCCGAGTAGGATTTTTCAGGATTTCAAGTTTGAAATGTCAGGGACAGATTTCAGCTAAATCTGCTTTCAGATCCAGCTCTAAGTAAAAATGGCCTGCAAAACATATATTGCTACCATATGTACGGGAGAAAAGAATCTGCTTGATTTTTGTTTCTCAAGCCAAGTTTGAAGCCTGACAACGTTAAGTAAAAAAATCATTGCATTTAGGGTACGGAAAGAAAAAAAAAAAGAAACCATAAAATGCAATTTCAGCTACCTTCTGAAATAAAACTAAAGAACTGCACGGTAAGCATCTCCTAACATCAAAACGCATCACCTTCACAAAACTTTATTAGTCAAGAAGTCATATTATATACAGGATACTCACCTAGACTCAGAGAATGGTAAAATTATGCAGAAATTAAAATGGCTTGTAAGTTAATGATGTTTTCCCTGGTGTGCCCCAAATAAAAAATAACAGACAGCTGTTGCATTACTGATTTTGATTGCCAACAACGCTTCAGCACAAAGCTCTTCAGTCAAAGAAAATAAAACTGGCCCGTAGAAGTACTTAAGAAGTAAACTGACAGGGAACTGTGCCTGACTCTTCTTCAGTCTGGAGGAAACAAAAGTCACATGATTCCATCCAAAATTAGTGATGACTTGTTGTTCAAGACCAGTGCCAACTGCATCCAACAGACCAGGAGGAATCAGAAGGGAAACCAGCCTAGAGATTGAGACACATTTTTTTCTGCTCTTATTCCTTAATGCTCTTCCAGCGTATCTACCACTTCAGGTCACATCGGATTTACTCTATAACGCACTGTGTAACTATCATATTTCTAAGAAATCCTCAATTTTCACTCAAACTTGATGCTTAAGGAGATGGTGTGCTCCTTTAAGCAGTTCAGAAGCACAATTTTTACCATCCGGGAATGAGTTACAAGCATTTACCCCTCGAAATGACAAGTATAACAATTATGGAAGATTCAGTGCTAAGAGGACATGATAATGTATCTTCTAGCAAGAAATTCAGACTGAGGAAATTATGTAATAAGCAGAAGAATGTCACATACAGCAATGACTAGGTGAGATAGTTATTTTAGGTAACACAAAGGTAAGCATTATCAGAATGACTCATTAAGAACACATGACTGCAGACCTATATGCATCTCAGCTACCAGCTGTTGCCTGCTTAATTTAGCAGCTAACAAGAAAACTGTAGTTTGTACCGAGACAATGATTTACACTGTGTGTTCCAGCTTTTTACTAAATTTACTTTGCATTTGTTGAAATATTGCAATCAGCCAAGCAATAAACTCCGTATCAATTTCTCTGTATGGCATTTTTATTTTGATTGATAAAACTTTAAGTGTCTCAAAAATGCACTTTGTTTTAGTCCACAAAAAACCCACCATCATTACATAACAAATGATAGATCCTCTGATAGAACTTAAAAATACGGTAAGCTATGTTACCAGTTAACAGAGTAGCTATGGCAAAAGGTTTCTTAATTAGAGCATAGAGATCTGTTCTGGGGTATCCCATAATGTTTTAAGCTTGCTCCTCCTTGTCCTTAATTCAAAATAAACACTTAGTCAAGTCCTTAGATGGCAGGAAGATCAAATGTCAACAGTTTTGCTCAGTTACTAGTCAGGCAAGGTCTTCCTGAAGCAAATGGATTTATTTCTTCTGTAAAGACTGGATAAATTCATCAAGATCTACTCTACAAAGAGAAATTAAAACATTTCATTAGTACTTTAACCCAAAGGACTGCATTAAGAAGTAACACATACATTTTTCAAGGTATTATTTTAATCTCTCTTCCATTCAACTGAAATAGCAAACTTGTTGAATGAAGAGTTTTATTGTCTGATAATCATCTTAAAATGTTCTTAACAGCATCAAATCAAATACAGTCAAAATACATTATCTTTACCCATGCTCCAGCCTTTGTGAGGTAGGAAAATTGACTCAGAAAAGGTATTATGGTGTCCTTCAGAATTGTAATCTAAGAGCCTTCTACAGCCCATCCTCCTCCGAAGGGCTTTATAAGCAAAGTAACTCATAGCATACCAGACCATATCTCTTTTCACACATCTGTAGTCCCACTTGAGAGTTTAGCCGATAAAGGGGAAAATACACCTGAAATACATCTCACAAGCAGAGGAAAATTTTCCTAATCTTATTTTTAAAAATTTAATAAAAGAAGTTAAAATTTTACTTAAAGAGTTGACAGTTCTCGTGAAAGTGAAGTTTACCCATAAGTTTAATTTTTATGAAAAATAAAAAACATAAGCAGAAATGGAGTTTTGTTGAAAACATTTTAACCCTGCTTGTTTACTCCCATGTACCAGCTCCAGTGAAGATGGATGTCAATTAACTTCCAGTTAAAGTTATTGACCCTGCACTAGGAAAAACAACAAACAACAACAACAAAACCACAAAACACAACCCCACCAAAAAAACCCCAAACTACAACACCTACCCAACGGTTGAAAAAAAAGTTCAAGGTATCTTTCTTGGATAGAGTTGTTTGTATCTGGACAAGACACTCATACCAAGCTCCATAATAATTTTGTATTCTTATCAAGTAAAGAATACCAACTACCATCACAGTAGAAAGCAGAGGACACTATTAGTGTGAAGTGACAAGACCATATGGGTGTCCTCCTTCTCCTCACTTCTCCTTTGGTAATGGTTTTAAATAAGACGAAAATCAACTCAGAACCCAAGAAAATGAGAAGAGGAAACATCCTCTTGGGGCCCTGATTCATATGCGAACTGGAAATTAAACAGGAGAATACAAGAATAGGACTTTATTGCTAAATCATCGCTAGCTGATAAGGGACTGACATAAGTCCCACACAGTTTCTGCCACAACACATAATTTCAAAATGAAGAGACACTGAGAAATCTAGAAAGGAGATTGACTAATGGGAATAATCCTTTCTGGAAATTAACATTCAAGATCTCAGGAAGACTACAAAAGCCATTCAAAATGAAAGTTGTTTTCAATTGCATATATCTCTTTCAATAGGTGTAGAAATGTTTAAGGTATACATATAATAGGTTTCACAGACTCACAAATTAAAAAAAAAAATGCATTTATACCTTTTTAAGTCCCGAAAACATGTAAAATTATTCCAAAGACATGCACTTTTCTGTGTTCCTCAAAATCTACGCTTCAATTTAAAAATAAATCATATAAATTCTTCGGATCAGACATTACTAGTGTCTTTCCATTTTGATACAAGTTGACACAAAGAACAAGAGAGGTAGTGGCATCTTTAAGATGGAGGTTTTCCAGTGATTTTGCTTTCAGCTTGCCACAGAGAGTTCAAAGTTTATCCTTCCTTTTTTTTTTCAGAAATCAGCATCAATTTTTGAAGCACAGCTTTGCATTTGCTTTGCTAAAGGTTGACAAATACTGACCAGTATTTCTACCGGTTTTGACCTGCTCCATAGAGAGTCATGAAGCCTATGAAGATGACATGTAAAAAAAAGGGTCTCAGGACTGGTGATATAATCAAAACACAAGAAAATGAGAAGGTAGTTGAATCAGTTTGTCATATTGGCCCAGATCATCAGATTGCAAATTATTTTTTCCAGTACTGTTAGAAACATATCAAAGTTTTACAATTTCCTATTCACTGCCACAGATAATCTCCAGGAAGCTTCTGCTGAACACATGCTTATTGCAGAAGCTGCAGCAGTTAAATAAGAAGCTAAGACAGCTGGGTTCAATTTAGGTTGTGGATTACTCTTTCACTCAAAAAGATAACCACTGTTACACTGCTGAGAGCCAGCACTGCTGCTGTGACTGAGCCCAGCTGCTATGTCCAGCTTTTTTCTATTTAGGATATTAAGGAAATAGTTCTAAAAGGCTACTATTTTCCAGGACAAACAAAATAGGGCACAAAATTAATTTCTAAGCAATGACAATTCTTTCTCAAAAATAACTACTATTCTTAAAACCCAGATTAGTAAAAAACTGAAGATATTAAAAGGACAGGAATTTTATATTTTCAGCTTCTATGATAACATTTTGCACACATCTCCTATAGTTTACTTTGTAACTGATTTGCCATTTTCTGCCTAAAATGTTTGCATATGGAGGAAAGGCTTTGGGAAGGGACTATTTTTATAGATGATGGTATAATTTTTTTTCTTATTTAGCTCATAAATTAATTATAGTAGGAAATAGAAGTGTTACGTGAGGGTCGGTGTAGCATCTTATTCTGTGTACTTTCATTTTCCAGCTGTCTCAATTTCAATTTATATCTACTCATTTCCTGTCAGAAATCTCTATTGGTTACACATCAACTTGCAAAAAGGTACTAAAAGATTCTTTGCCATATTTTCCATGGGATATTTAGAGAAGTCTTTATTCAAAGTATAAGTCCTAGGGCTTGATAAGATTCCATATAGGCTTAAAATCAAAATCTCCATCTCATTTTTAGCACAAAGTAATCACTTGCCAATTTCTGATTTCAGTGATTTTTTTTTTTGCTTGTTTTTCCATCTGAATATAGTATATGGTATGCC
The DNA here is from genome assembly GCA_013399365.1 of Pampusana beccarii. NCBI lineage: Eukaryota > Metazoa > Chordata > Aves > Columbiformes > Columbidae > Pampusana > Pampusana beccarii. The sequence continues at coordinate 78,296 of VWYH01008595.1, forward strand.
AGATTCTGCTGAAATGAAAGACAGATAATGTTGAAATCTGTTCACTGATTGCTCACATTTGACTCCAAGCATTTCCCACATGACTAACACATAAATTCACTAACTGCTTTAATTTATTGAGGATCTATCTTAGGATGTAGGCCTCATCCTATCAAAGGTACCTCCTCAGAAACTCCTGACAAGGAAGAGAGAGGAAAATGACTGATACTGTTGCAAGAGTATCCAACTAGTCCATTGCAATTTCATATATTTATTTGTAGAACATATTAACCAATTTTTGAGTCACTGATCAAAACTATTATATGGCTAAAGTACCAGTTCCACATAAAAATGGGGCATCTATACCCTAACATATTTTTAATGAAACCTGAATCATGTCTGGTAAAATTTTCCTGCAGGATCAAAGCCTAAGGGATGGCTACTTTCCCTATATGCACAGAACTTTTTGTGACAACTTGAGCTTCTTTAACAGTTTTTGCATCCTCACTACTTGGTTTTCATGATAGTTACTTCTGGAATATCTCATCTGTAAACCCTGTAGCACCATGCTTGTGCACCGGTGACTTGTAGTCAAAGCACAAACTGACAGCTCAATATCTTAAGAATCAGAGTGCTGTAAGTCCACATATGGCAAGTTAGAATATCATTTCAGTGTACCCGTGACTTGTAAAGTTTCCATATATTCAGAAATGCAAACAAATAATCTTTCCCGCATTAACTGATTTCTGGGTCTGAATCTGAGAATCAATTAAATTACAGTATGATCATAATTTTTTTACCATAAGTTCTTATTTTTCGTGTTTAAATTCTAGTGGCTTTTCCCTGGAAACACAATGTGTTGAACAGCATCTGCACAAAATAAGCTTTTCAACAGAGGGACATTGTCTTTCATACAGAAGCAAGCATATTAATGACACAAATAAGTAGTTAAATTCACACCACTGAAAGCTCACACGTAGGACTTCCAAGGTAAGTAATCAACACCCATTTAAATGTTGTGCTTTCCCAATGCACATTAGTTTTACAGCCATCAAAAGCTCACCTGTCAAAACATGATTAAAACAATTTCTTCAAGATCTGAAAGCTTTTGAAACATTATTCACTCTCCATAAGTAGTTACAGGATGGCCACAGCTCTATCTTTGTGTATGACTGCAATGGAAATAATCCTGGGAGAAAGTAATGTTTGCTGTACACTGGTAACTTGCCGACTAGTGGTTAACTGGTTCCTTGATTCCTCGATCTTTCACAGTATTCACACTGGTATTACAATCTGCCTATGAAGCACCATTTTCTAGTAGGTTAGGAACCAGGAGAAATGACTCAAGGAAACAGTAAGAGCCCACAGATTTAAAGAGACATTGTCAAGGCAGATAAACATAGTTCCTCAGTTTGTATTGTCATCACAGCAGTGCTATGTCATAAGATGCTGTAGTTGCAAGAAGCATACTTCAAAAGCACAGTATTTCGCCAGTAGGTCTACAATCATAAGCCAGTGTATATACCAAGTTGGAAAAAACAAATATATAGAATAAAAAGTTTCCATATCAAGCTTCTTGCAGGAAAATTGTTTTTAAACAACATCCAAGCAGTATAATATCCCTCAGTAAGAATCTTTCAATTCCTATTGTTCTCATTTTTTTAATTAAAAGCAAATGTCTCATAAGCAGCCTTTGAATACTTTAAAGAAATACTGAAATTGCCTTTAAAAATGGTGCTTAACAAAGGAAGTAAGATACAGGAACTGCAGAAGAGATAGGAAGTTCACAAACACCTGCAGCACTGCCCAGTTTAAGTCGACTATTATTAAAAGAACTTTTAAAACATCGAACAGCAGTGCCCATAAGGCACGAAGAAAGTAGTTTAAAAACCCTTTCAGTGATAAATTTCAATTATGATCTTGAAGTCAAACAACCATGAACTCAAGAGTCTTTATTACTGGAATATCATGTCACTGGAATATCATGTCACCTTTTGGAAACAATGACACTCTTAAATATTTTTAAATTTTAATAGAAATTATTATTAGTTAGTATTAAAGCAAACAGAACTGGAATATTTCAGGAAAAATCCAGTTCTCACCAAGGTACATAAAAGTTTAGAAATGGTAAAGCATTGACAAAAACCATTTTTTAACGATATCTAAAGTCACAGTATCTAAATCCAAGGCAGTGGAAACTTTCCATGTATGCAGCACTGTAAATAAAAAATAATAATTACTTTTTAAAGCACTTTATTCTAGATGTCTTGGCTTCTTAAGAGTTGTCCTTAATATCTGTTATAGAAGGCCACACGAAACAGAAGAGCTATTTCTAAACAAACAGATAAATACAGCCCATGACAACAGTGCTAGGGCTCAAGCCTGGCACAGCCAAGCCCGGCCCAGCAGAGCCCCTGCCTGCGGGACGTTATGTAAGCGACACGTGGGCCACATACGGCTTACCGTACCCCGTGGCTCAACACAGCCTTAATTCCTATCAGGCAAACTGAGAGAATAAAAAGTAGCTTGTACTGCATTAAGAGATGCCAATAAATCAGTTCAGGAGTGCAGAGGGCAAGACTGCCCAACGAGGGCTCATAATCCATAATTTCTGTGACCAGGTGACTTCCAGCAGCCGATCTGCTGCCCCCGCCTCCTGGGATGCTGCCATCGCCGCCTTATGTAACCACCGTAATGCTCTTAAATCCACTGCAACAGCCAGACACGGGGTAAAGAGCGGCTGTCTCGCCCCCCGCCTCCCTCAGCACTTATAATTGATGGTAACTGAAATTCGTTAAGCGAAGGCCTGACCCAACGCTGTGCTGAGGCCTGGGGCTCGGGGCCTGGCTGCGATGGCTCCCGCGGTGCAGCGTTCTCCAGGAGGGGGTGCAGCACCACTCCCCAAACATCAGCCCCCCATCCCGAGCCATCTCACATCACACCAAACACAGGCAAAGGCGATGCTCACAGTTGCAAGACACGAGAGAAACTGCACACAGGCACAGGCATCAAAGGTGGTCTTCAAGATTTTGCTCACAACTGCTGAAACTCTTATGCTGATGTGCTGCTCTATACCCTAAAAACAGAACCATGCAAACAGCCAACGCGGTTCTTTGAAAAAATTAGAGTTCAGGATAGTTGCTTTAAGTACCAGCAGGACAGAATGTGTTAATTAGTGCTACTGACACAGCCTCAACAGCATATTTGACTACTTGGAGATGAGGACAGTGACAAATCCTCTAGAGCAAAAACACACTCTAAGTACAGCTCTTCAGGAATTGAATGACTTGTGTCCCTTAGATAAACAAAGGAGATTTTTTCTGTTGTCATTGTCCCAGGGTTTATCCCTGTTTGAGCCAACCACCAACTAAAAAGAGTTCAACTTTTTTGAAGGATGGACAGAAGGATTCAGGTCTGATCCACTGATGGCTCCTTCCTATCCTCTATCTCTGCAGCATGTAAACTGTCTACAACCCCAGCCAGGGAGCCTCCAGATCCAAGATTAACCTGACCTACCTTGTGCTTTTAGTCATGGATGTTCCTCATTTAGCACCCAACAGTCAGCCACAATAGCAATCACTATTTAAGCGGGAGTCAGAGCCAAGGTCTCTGTCTGAGACTGTAATGACTATTCCTCTGTTTATGTGCATACAAAAATGAACTGACTACTTTATACTGATAAAGTGAACTTTTCCTTTCAAGATTTAGCCTTGAATGTGAAGTTCATTCATATATAGCCAGAAGTGCATGAAAGGCAAAGTATTGCAGAGATCTCCTTTTTCCTTGGTGAATCCTTGCAGGAACCAGTATTTATCTGACTGCAAATTCCCAACCTATTAATAGTGAGAAGGTGAAGGAATAGCAAGCATAAGAAATTGTGTCCGTGTTCCCTCTACACTAAAAATGCCACGTGCAAACAGCAAAGTGTTATTAACTTTTTATTCCTTCACAGGAGTTTGAGGTTTAAATGGAAAATAATATTGAACAATACATTTAGACTGATGACATCACTGTTCCCCTTGGGCAGTCTCAATTAACATCACTATTTAAAGCACTAGACACTCTTCTAGTCAACACAGAGAATACACCGACTATTAGGATACATTTTAAAATGTAATAAAATGCCAGTTAAACAACTTTGTCTGTAAGCCATTTTCCAGCTACCAGTGGATATTGAGATACCCACACTTTGTGTCTGTGCTACCAGGTTCTCAAGTTACAATAGAGACAGACCGTAGCATGATATGCCTGGGCAGCTTGGTCATGTAATAAAAATTCCTTCATTTCTAACCAGCCCACACTCAGTCTAATGCTGATCTCCCTGTCACTAAAGACAACTGCAATTTTCCCTACCGCCTTCAATTACAGAAGGGATCCAGCCCTAGATGACAGCTACACAGTCTTTTCCATTTTCTGTCTCTTGTGACAAGCAAGAAGTCCGCTCATGACCCCAGATTACTTTGTTCTAAGAACATACTGAAATGACAGCAGACATACTGCTGACACTTTGATCAAGACTTTATGGACTGAGAGCTCAAAGCCTTTCAAAATCACAGCCCAAGGTTTAATCTGAATTATCCTAAAATACCATATGTGATCATGCTGAGCCAAGTGAGCATTTTTCTAGGTGCCATCTACAAAAACCTATTTGGTACCTTGCACAGTGTGTATGAGTACATGACTACCACAAATGAGAAATTCTCACTGCTGTCTCTTTTCACTGCAACCCATCGGCAATTTAAAATTCATCTCAGCAGCAAAACACCCTTGGTTATGCATTTTTTTAAGCCGTAATGACAACTTATCTTTATCAAAGAGGTTTCGTGGGATCTAGAATGACAGGGGCACTCTTACCACTGAGATCACCCAACTTGCCTTAAACATCCCTGTAGACATTTAACAAAAGAAATTCTGGGATACGCGTCCAACACCCCACTGCTTTCAGCTCACCCACAAGCCAGCTGCCACAACACGGCATGGCAAACAACAGGCTGTGGTGAACTCTTCAGTTCCCTTTGAACTACTTGCAACAGTCTGCACTGACAACCAACTGAAGAGGGATGTTATGGATAACACAGGTACCCTGAACAGCCCCTTTTCTATTTCAGCAAAGTTCCACCTCCTTCCTAGTGAGAGGTGCTGCTAAAAGCTAAACCACACTGCTGTTAGTAGAACTCTGTCAGGCCTTTGGTCTGGCTACGGCAGTGCTATTCCCAGCTGCCATATCTCCCTGGGGTTGTGTTCCAGACAATAAAAAACTGAGGATGAACAATTAAGCAAATTTCTGTTTCAATTTTTCCCCTTTTAGTCTGCAAAAGTAAAAAATACAAGTACTTGGCTTAAGCTCTGGATTTCCCCACTGAAACAAGTGTTTGTCATCGTTGGAAATACAGATCACTTTGCTCATCTAGTAGGTAACTGATGATACAATTAAAAAAAAATCTTTTAGTGGGGGAAAAAATAAACCTTTTATCTGCTGCTGAAAATGGTGACTATTTTCCACTAGTTGAACCGCACAAATTTGCTGAGTTCTGTTCTGTTGTTATAAGCAAACTATTCCTCTGTGTACTTGTTAATGAGAAATTTAATGATTCCATCAAAAATGAAAATTAGCTCTACAGAAGGTATTATAAAAAGACTGAAGAACCAACTAGTGAATGCCATGTTGACGGAAGGAATTGCAGTTCCTATTAAATTTCATTGAACTTCACCACCATACAAGAACTAATCTGAAATTATAATACTGCCATTACATACTATTACCATGACCAGCGGATTTTAACAAGGTTAGTATTACATGTTTTTAGAGAAAAGTCCATACTGACAATTCTGTGAACGCTCCATATTTTCCTGGATGCTTGTGTCTTTATATGCCACCAAGCCACACAGCTACATGAACAGTATCGGATTTGTCTTCCACCTGCTTACTGCAACATGATAATGCCAAGATGGACTTCTCGAAAAGTCCTAATTTCTTTTCTTCTCTTAACATGCATTGTTAATTCCTGAAAATTAGTATTTTTTTCAGTGCCTCTTCAAGGCCAGCATCAGGAGAGTTCAGAAGAAAGATGGAACGGCGAAATACAACAGAAAATTTCCTTCAGTCTCCCTCTTGTAGCAGACATTTAAAATGTATTGGAATGGAAAGGGATGTAAACTAAATAGTGTTCTGCTGGAAGAAAGGTAAAAGTAGACTACAGTCAAGCTTCTCCACAGAGAGTATTTTCTTAGGCTGAACTAAAACCACAGCAAGAGCTGAGAGTAAATGCAGTTTCCCTTTAAGGAGAGGTCATGGGGGAGCAATACGCTCTGGGGCACCAACACAGAGCACACGCTACACTGCAAACCACAGTCCTGACTGAAAGTGCTCCCAGCCAAAAGAGGCGTCACTGTTCCAATGTCACTGGTCTCTCCCCAAGCAAGCACAACGGAGACAACAGTGGGAAACTCAGTTTTGCAAATCAGCAGTGTTCTGGGGAAGCCTAGAAGAAATGTGACCTTGTAATGTCCCACAGACCAGCACCGTTAACATACCGATGTGAATTTCAGGTCACTACTGGCTTTTCAGCTGAATGTTTTCTTCTGTGAGTCCCGAATTGCCAAAGCTCAAAATAAATACATTTATGTAGTTTGATCCATAAAGCAAATAAATCGATGTACTTATTTTTCCTCTCTCGTCTGAAAATTCCCTTGACAAAAGGGAGTAACCTTTTTTCTTTTCCTCTACTTACGGACTGCAATAAATTAGAACTCATTAGATCACCGATAATTCATCTACTTGGCATAGCAGGTACCAAAATCTGAAGCATACATGCTGAGATGTGGGTATTTTGAACACGACAAAGATGTCAAATGGACTTTTCTACATAAAGTTAAATTACAAAGTGATTGCTTTATTTATGCTGTTCAATTTCCAAAATACCCTGCAAATCATTTCCCTTTCCGTCTTAACCAGAGATGCTCTTCCTACAAAACATAATTATCTTGAATATTCCACTTTCTTCAGATTCCCTATGTGGGTCTCCATATAGTACAGGACAGAGAAAAGCAGAGAAAAGACAATGAGCTTAAAAGCCTTGAACAATGCATAATCCGTTCGACAGTGCTGGATTCTGCAGAGTATTGTGCTCAAAAGCAATTTAAAGTTACTTTCTAAATGAAGCTGAATTTGTGCTTGCTGCAGACTGAAAGCATGCCATACCACAGTTACCATGGCTTAGCTGTGCTGTGGTACTTTGATAATGAGCAGCACTGACTGTGTTGGAGCCTGGGATGTGTCAGAACTTCAGTGTCACAAAGACACTCTCGTCACAAAAAAAACAAGACTGAAAGACGAATTGCCATTGGTGTAATCTGGACTGTACAGTAAAAAGCATTTGTGCATTACTACGCATGACTCATTTCTTAACTATTTGTCTACCTCCATTTCCTAAAGTTACTTGTTTAACTTGTGATGTGTGGTGTGTCTTTCCTATAAAGGCTGCGTCCCCATCTGGAAATGCATCAGCTTTTTCCTTGTTCAGACCAAGTCTAAAAATGTGGGGGTTTTAACTCCAGCATTTGTGGTTTGAATGTTTGTGCTTCCACCTTTCAGACAGCTTACAACGGAAACTTAAATTTTCAAGGGGTCTTTCTTTCTGTTCCTATAAAAAAGACATTATTTATAGGAAATTACTTACCCAATATCCGTTTTTCAGGAAAATTAAATTCTCAGTTCTCGTATTTGCACAATTAGAAAGATTACACTGGAGGTCCTTAAGAAAAGGATAATAAATAATCTTACTTGGTTTTAAATGCCAGTGAGGCTGCACGTACCAGGATTGCCCACTAATCCCCACTGTTGTGCTCATCTTCAACCTGTTTTTGTCTCCTGAACACAGTGTTTTCCAGAGTGATACTCCACCAAAGCCGCCTTCTCTTTTTTTCCCCAGCAGTAATTCTGCTAGCACTTGCATCCCTGATACTGAGAGGTCCCTCACTTGGCCATCTCAATCAAAAGTGACTTTGATGACTAAGGCCGCATCAGTGCTTCAGGGAAAGGCCCAGAGGATGTGGTCCTCTCTGCCATTATGAAAGAAGAGACAGGATTTCTCACCAGGTAAACTCCCTTGCTCTTGTAATGCTATACCCTACTTACTCATAAGTAGGTTGCAGTTTGCAGTGTCACTAGATGTCTCTATTGCTTTCAGTGCCTTTCACTGCTAAATAACCTCTTCTACTCTAAGAAACTGAAGCTGCTTAAGAAAGAATAGCAGACAATCAATGAAATCCTGGTTTAAAATAGGCTACCAAACACAAACTGAAACTTCTGTGCCGCAGCCAAATGCTTATAAGGACTTCTTGTCTGCATCTCTGCACCCCATCGATAAATGTTGCAGTCTATCAACACCTGACAAAAATCTTGTGAAAATTTACAGTTCTGAGCAAAAACTGCTCCATTTTATAACTTGCGCTAAAGCATGACTCCTGCATCACATGATTACTTATTACCAAGAGCCATCTCCGCAGGACAAATGAGCCAGTCGCCTAACCAGCAAAAAGAAGAAACACTAGATTTGGAACTTAGCAGTGAAGATCAGGGATGAAAATCAGCAAGAGCGGAGTGTCTCGCAAGATACAAAGCCACATATATCTACTTATAATTCATTAAGTCATACAGAAAATGCTTACTCCCAAGCATATATCTGTTCTTTAAATATATCACGAACCTAACTTGGCTTTAACTGTTGTTCAATTATTATTTACTAGTGAAAGACGATGTCACAACCCTCTCAGTTTGACTCGCCTCTAACCTCAGAATCACAGACAGCTGTTCCCACTACCACCACAGTAGCTGTCCTCCTCACTGGATATACTATTTCATGTATTCACCAAACTTTTAAAGTATTTGTGTTCTGAACATTCTTCACCATGTGAGAAGCAGCTCAAAGAGGAACAACTTATTTGAGAATGCAAGTTCAAAGAAAATCACTGTGCAGAATTTGAAGTAAAAAAATAATTTACTTTCCTTCCAAAAACATCCAGAACAAAACTGTTACAATGTATTACAATAGAGGAATAATAAACCTTAGGATTTTAAGAGTTTAAAAAAATTCCATACATCTTCTGTAGTTGGAATGAATTAAGCTACAGAAAATATGTACACAAAAACGTTTCTGTTACCTATAAATATATATCCCACAAGCTTCTGTTTACTATAACGTATCAAAATCTGCCTTCCTAGCCTTAAATCAAAACCTTGAGCCTACATGAAAAGTTTAAAAGCACAACGGAATGTTCCAGGAAGCATGACATTTTCATCACCCGCACAGTGCCTGAAAACCAGGCCCTGCATCCCCTAAGAACCTGGACACCTGAGTTGACCCCAAGATATATGTAGACACTGTACCCCTGAGCAGTCTTCTGCAGCCTGGTATAATTCATTATTGCTTCAGGCTCTTTGGCCAGCATGAGTGACACTACATGACCATCCTCCTGTCCTTCCTTCTTCACACCTACCACTTAAGGCAGATCTTCACCGCATACTTGCCCTGACACAACTAAGTGTTGGCTGGGAACTGACTTTACTCCTGACCTCCAGGCCTCTGCCAAAAGAACTCGTTTGCACAGGAGTGCCAAAGCAATTTTTTCTTCTATAATTTGTTTTACTTGTGTGGGCTTCACAGTGGCTTCGATCACAATGGCATTTTCAATAAAGAAATCACGGCAATTTGCCAGGGTCGTATGCTAATATTTCCATATTGGTACAGTGATCCTTGTTTAGGTAGAGCTTTCCTTTCCCACTGCCCCTGAACTCCACCCTATAGGCAGAGTCTGCAACACGCAGAGCTCATTTTGCGAAATTTATCTGGAGCTGGCTCCTCTGCTCAGTGCAGAAGAACTGAGTTGCAGTCCTGCTGTTTTTATAAAGCTTCTCCACCAGGGTCAAGATATTCACCCAGCACACGTGAGTCATCTCTGCAGCTTTATATACAGGAAAACAATCCATGAAGTAGAACAGGAGGAGGTGAATTTTAAAGCAAACTTTATAGGGGACTCAAGAATAATTTTCTTATAGTCTTAAAGATTGGTTGAAGAAGTTTCATGGTCTGCTGTTGGGAACATAAATAGTTAAACACATATTATGCAATGGAGAGGATGTGTAGTACTTAATTAAAGCATCCATTATCTCTCACAGTATACTCTAGACAAAATGTCCAGCACAGTTAGACAGGTCCATAATACGTTGGGTGAGCTATTCGCTGATGGGTCACGCTCAAAGAGTTACAGCAAATGGGGTTACACCAGGCTGCGGCCAGTCACCAGTGTGGTTCCTCTGCGCTCAATTTTATGGCCAGTGCTCTTTAATGTTTTCATAAATGGTCTGGATGCAGGAATCAAATACACATTAAGTAAGTTTGCCAATGATACTAAATTAGGAGGAGCTGTGGCCTCCCTCAAGGGCAGAGAGGTCTTACAGAGAGACCTGGATAGACTAGAGAGCTGGGCAATCAGCAGCCATATGAATTTTAACATGGGCAGGTACCAGATTCTCCACCTGGGACAGGATAATTCTGGTTATACATATAAATTTCAGAATGAGAGGCTGGAGAGCAGCCCTGCAGAAAGAGAACTGGGGGTTTGGGTTGATAGCAAATTGAATATGAGTCAACCCTGTGCCCTGGCAGCCAAAAGGGCCAACTGCATCCTGGGGTGCACCAAGCACAGCATTGCTGACCAGCCAAGGAGGTGACTGTCCTGCTCTACCCCATCTCAAGTACTGCACGCAGTTTGGGGCGTCTCAGTATAAGGAGGACATCAAACTCTTAGTGTGTCCAGAGGAGAGCAACCAAGATGGTGAAAGGCCTCAAGGGCAAGATTTATGAGGAGCGGCTGAGGTCACTTGCCAGGAAGAGTATCATCCCAACACCAGCAATGGAAAGAAAAGGCCATATACTGTACTTACTCTGTGGAGGAATTCACTTTATTGATTTTGAAAGTTCTGAGCTTTTATAACTTTGAAATCTTGCAATCTTATTTGGTATTTTCCTAAGAGCTCCAGAACTTGGAGGAAAATGGCTACTCGAAAATGTCTGATTCATAGACTTGTAAAGTAAGCATTTGGCCTCTGCACTTGTTGGAGGGTTTGGAAACATGAACATCCAAAGCTTCAAATCAAGAACAACACAAAACCAGTCCAAATGTATTGTTTTTAAACTCATGCTTTTAATCCAGCCTCTCAATATCATCATGGCCCACATCATGATTTTTAAATGTTCACAGCTGACTATGCTGTAGATCAAAATAGTACTGCTAGTCTCAGTAAACTACCATCATTTGCAACTTGGATCTGCAACATAAAATATTAATCACCACTTCAGAAGCCACTTTCATCCTTCAATTTGTAACAGGATAATGTTCTGCGTAAGTCTGCTCCAAAAAGCTTACTGAAGTCTTTTCTGCTAGTATCCACATTTTGCCCTTTTGTTTGTGTTTGTAGCAGACACATACACAATGGAAGCACCATTTTTAGATATTTTGCACTGGTCAGATGGTAGGAGTAGCTTGTCTCCGACCTACCACTTCATTCTAAATTCTGCCTGAAGAGGTACTGTGGATTACCAGAGGCAGAATGTATACATCTAAATATCTCCTATGCCGACACATGGAAAAAATGGACATATACACAAAAGCACCTATGTCCTTTGTCTAAGTATAATGTACACATCCTCATGGCTGGGAGCGCTTGATACACAATCGTATACAGGTTTGTGAATAGGGGATGCATTGCAGTAATTTCACTGCTAGTTTCACAAGGAAAAGTAAAGCAGAGGAACATGAAATGAAAAGGGCTTGCAGGTCTACAGGGAGACTCTAATTGGATTCAAGAATTTTAAATCCATCTCCAAATGCAGAGAAGCAGAGAGTGACTCACAGGCCTTTCTGCAGAGAATACAGAGGTGAAATTAGCAGGGAATATGAGGGTTCTGTGGGCAGAAGAACTGCTATAAAAACAAACACATTTGTAGTGTGAAAAAGCAAGTACAAGTAATTTCTTTGTAGGGCTCCTAAGAGCTTCATAAATTCAGAGAGAGCACCAGGACCAGCACAGAGGATGAGTAATTGCCACATACAGCATCATCCCAAAAGCAGAAAACTGCCAAGGCATCTGAAAATAGCCAAAGCTCTGTTAGTCTCAGTGGCACAGCTACTTTTCATGCTGTCACTCAAGCAACTGAGCTGTAAAACTGTGCATATCAGACTAGTAGTTGTATAAAGGAAGTGTCTGGGGAAGTGTATAAAGGACGATGCGTCACACGCTTATTTTTGTCTGGTTTTGTCCTCACGGCAGCAAGGACACAGGTAAAGGACTGGGTGTATATGTAGGATGTCACTGGGATACGTCAGTTATTTGCAGCATGAGCTATAGCAGTCTGAGGGCAAAACAATCTCTGTGTTGCTCCTCCTGCACCTCTGCTGCGTGCAGCTCCCTCAAAAATTCCACTGAAAAAAATACATGTTATGCAGATTGAGGTCCACTGCTTTAACAATTACTTGCAAGTGCTTAGTTCATACTGAAGAACCAAAATCACTTGTAATGCTGCTTAGTGATGCCATTAAGTCTTAAGCGCAAAAAAGAATAGCCCTTGAAAACAGATGTAAACAGAAGTAACAGAGCTCTCAGGAAGGCTATTTGCACAAGTACAGGTAAGTATCCTTTCTGCAGCAGCCAGTGAAGTACACAACAGAGCTGACATTTGATTTTAAAAGATTTAAAGAAAAAAGAAAAAGTATCCACTTTACATGAAAGCACTCTGTAATGAAAAAGAGCTTTCTGAAAACTTCAAAGATCCATGCAGCCTTGAAAATTTTGACATCCACAGGCGCCTACCAAGCAAGACTTCAGAGACCACAATGACCCCATAGAAGCAGAGACATATAACGAGATACATAGTAAAATAGCGTATCTGCTGCCGTTACTTCTATATCTGGTATCATCTTATGTCCCATTACATAAAGAAAAGGAATTAGAGCATTGTTAATGCTTTCTTCACTCATCAGTATGTTCAGGTTTCAATGCATGCTGAGCTCTGAGAGTCAGTATTATCAGTACCAAATACAAGCTAAACCAAACACAAGATACCTAACTGATCCACAGGAAAGTATTAGCTACCTACATATTTTATTGGCATGACCATACCACTCTATTCTTATGCCTCAATGAAAGCATGAAAGCCACGCAATTAAAACTAATAAATTCTGTCTCTAAGGAGCACGGATATAAAAGATAATAGATCAAAACAACATGGCTCTAACACTACTCAGGGAATTGGCACTAGAAGTGTCTCTTTTTAGTCCTTTTGTGGCAGTGTAGCAAACTGTTATTGGGTTTTTAATTTTTTTCTTCCTGTAACTTCTTCTGTAGTGTTGAACGCTGATGGTGTGTTAAAAAAAGAAGAAAAAGTAATGATTGTTTTTTCTCCTGAATTTCAGCTTTTCTTTTTGTTCTCAAAATTATTTGTAGCATACCAATCAGACCTTGCAAGCATTAGAAGTTCTGACATGAAAAATCATTTTATCTTCTTCAAATTCATAACAAAATTCATAATGAAAAAAGAAAAGCCTCTCAACAATTTCATGGTCAAACACACAATACTAAGTTTGTTCAAAAAGCTCTCTCACCACTGGTCTTTCAAACCTTTTGAAGCCCACAACTCCAGTTCAAAGACCAAGAACAATATACTTGTGGGTAGGTACACTGGTTAAAGTAGCAGAGTGGCACTGCTTCTCTTACGTACTAGCAGTAGGACCTCTGCACTTGGACCATTATGGCCAGCATAGACATAAAAGAAATATCCCATAGGCCTCCCACAGCTTCACCTCCATGATTAAATAAGAGGTATCCCAATCTGTTTAAAGAGAGAAAGGTTCTCACCACATATATTAACAAAACTATAAATTCTTTGATTAAAGTTGTATTCATGACAAGTGGTATTTATTACAATTTGTCAAGCCTTTTTGAGAACTTTGAGAAGTATAGCCCAAATTTTAAAAAGATGATGAACTACAATCAACTAATTCTCAATGCTAAAAATTTACCTCTCCAAATAAACTCCCTTCATCTAAACCTTCAACTCTACAAAGAAATTAAATACAAGGAGTTAAAAATAACATAAATGTACAGGATGTCCCCATCTTTCTCCTACTACAGGCAACAAATCAGCTGCAGTGCAAATGAAGAATGGGAAGGTAATTAAAATTCATGCCATGTGGCTCTAGCGAAGTGCATTGCTGGACTGGAAGTATCCGGAAAGATTAAGCCTCCAGAGGCTGGGAGATATCATCCTCTTGACTCTTCAGAGAGATGCAGAGTCCAGGGACTTCCTATGCCCATCGAAGATGTTCCAGTTCCTACAAGGAGCTTTTCCGTTTGAGTGTAAATTAATCTTCCGTCCCCACTGAATACTTGATCAATGGCAAAATCTCAGTTGGCATGTCATGGAGAAATAGTAGGTCTATTTCTGGCTGAAAATTGCAGTTTAAAAACAACATATTTCAAGTCACTGACAAGAGACAGGTATGCAGTACCATTACTCACCAGCACTGTACACTTAGGCAATTTAGCAAGTCAGGAATTCCACAGCATACCTCTGCAGCAAGACCAGCATAAGGCAGGATCACGCTCCACTCTACTCACTGGGCTCTGGTTGCATAAGAGCAATGGCTCCCATCAGAGACAAAAAAAGAGATATGTAACAGAAATAAGAACCAGGATAAATAGACATTTGCCCTCAGGGCCACATTTGCAATAGCCATCCTTCTTGGCATACCAAGTCACCAAGAATTCAGAGAGTTTCCTCTCTAGTTTGCAGCTGTTTTTCCAGTGTCACAGCTTTGGCATACTGGTGAGATAAAAGTGACGCAAAACACGGAGAGCAATTCACAGCAAAGCTTCCACTGCCAGTGGGGATCCCTCAGTTACGAGGAATATCTATTGCCCTGCTTGTATCTGCGTGCACTGAAAAGGAGAGGTTAAGGATCCTTTACTTCTGAGGCCAACTAAAGGCGGATATCAGAATTCACAACAGAGCAGAGAAGCTGCCTCATCAGCCTCCCAGGTCTGCATGATCCAGACTTTGGAGATGTGGACAATCAGTGGCATAGTGCGGCACCCATTCCCTCAGATCTGCTGAAGATGACACTCCTCGATGGCAAGTGTTACCCAAAGCACCAGAGATCACAGTTAGGCACACTGCTTTTCAGAAGGCAATAGCCTCTTAGTATTTCATAGCTCTGTAACAGTCCCAATAGAGGTCTCTGCCTCAGAAGATACAATCTAGTTCTTTAAAATGCACTTAAGATAAAGAAAGCTGCTCTGCCACATCTGTTCACTATTACACCATTTATTAAAATACAGCCCTCTCTGCCCATAAATCTACATTATTTCTTTTCCCTGTGGATGATGTTGCTTTTCTTCTTTTATCTACCTACACACTTGCTTGCAAAGGAAGTTCGTAGTAGCCGAGAAATATACTAAATATAAAACTCAAGTCAACCCATAAGCTGAACAGAGAGCTTTCCACAGCTGTGTGAAAACAAGACTTTAAATATTCACATGACATAGAAAAGCCTTCCTGGACTTGGATTGTTTCCTGCAGTTTTCCCAAGCATTTGGCTTGTGAAAGTATTTTCAGTAGTGCAAATAAGTTGAAAAGATAAACGCTTAGCAACTACCAAGTACCTTTTCCAGATTGCAAGTGCATTAGCATTTCAGTACAGATCAGGTGCTAACTTTTTAAAATAAATCTCATGGTATGATCTAGATCTAGATATGACCTATGCTGCACAGCAGTCTTGTAGTATGTGAACTGGATTCCTTTTGAATGAAACTGAAGCAGAAATCCTGATGTGCTTCAACCACTAGCAGGCATTCAGTCCATAGGACCAAACCAGAGCTGGTCTAAAATCAAACTAAAAATAAATCATAAACCTCCACGGGGGAACACTGTGTCTTCTGCACCACTTGCTTTGTCCTACAGACCCATGTCTTTTGTGCTGTATGACGGTCCAACATAGACATAGCCCCAGAGGTTCAGGTCAGCTCCTACATCACTCAATCTGAAAGAAGGCATGAGGGAGGGGCACAACCATGCATCTGTGAAAGATCTGGCACACGTTTTAAACTAGAACAGCTCCCAAAGGAGGAAAGTTGTAAGGAGACAAAATGGTTCAGAAGAATTATTGCCAGGTCTTTGCAATGGCTGTCATCTCTCTCATGCTATGTGTTGTTTT
Source organism: Pampusana beccarii (assembly GCA_013399365.1). Classification (NCBI taxonomy): domain Eukaryota; kingdom Metazoa; phylum Chordata; class Aves; order Columbiformes; family Columbidae; genus Pampusana; species Pampusana beccarii. Next base: position 94,547 of record VWYH01008595.1, read on the forward strand.
CCCCTCAAAACTCTTAAGTCTTCTAATTATATGGTTATAAGAAAACATTTGTTTTTACACTTAAAAGAACTGAAAATTTAAACCCTGAAGTCAAGACAACTCAGAAGAAAAAGAAAAAGGAGTCAGCATTATTAATGTTTAAAACATCTTGATTCTGTAATGTGCTCTTAATGTTCAGGATTACAGACTTTAAAAATACTTGATTAAGAAAAAAAAAAAAAGGCTGTGTTGAAAATTACCTCTGAACATTTAAAATAAAATAAATAAGCAAAATACTTCAAGACAGCAGAATTTATTCTATAGAACATTATTTTGCTGCTGAGTAAAGGCATAGAGCACATATATTAGTAAATGTCTCCTGTTACTAACCAGGTCACCTCCATTGTTCACTTGTAACAAGTCTCAATAGCAGACAAAATTCTGGAAATATTTTTGAAAGTCTTAGTTATGCACTGCCTGCTTGAAAGACCTCTGATATTACAATAACGCTTTCTGCTTTTGTGAACCAATTCATCTACCTTCTAAATATTTAAGAATTAAGAGCCGTAGTTTGCTGGTATATAATTTACAGCAGTTGTTAATGACAGCACCCTTGTTGTTTAAAGATAAAAAAAGTATCAGAACAAACCCCAACCTTTCCAGTCTGCAAACCAAACAAAAATTTCAGTAAAGCCAAGGAGTCACTGTTACAGTCACAATGAATTAATTGTTTAAGTCCAAGCTCCTTGGTGACATTGAGATGATGCAGAGGAAACTAGGCCCCCAACCCTGCCAGAAATTCATCAGATGCCAAAGGATGGCACAGAAAAAAAGAGACAAAGGTCACTTTTTCCTCCCTTCAGGTCACTTTGCAGCAGAGATGTGGTAAGAGAAATGGTTGCAGAACCATGCACTGCAGAGATTTTCCTTTTGGCACAGGCTGGGAAGGGTTGTGGCAGGAAACAAAGTTGCTGTAACTATGCTTTTATTTGGTTTTTTCCTCTTTTTTTCTTTTCCCTCCACCCCCAGCCCTCTCACTCATCCCTGGGCATTTTTGTCAGCGAGATAGGTTTATCTGTGATACGACAGGACTGAGTTTATGTAATATATCTTTCCCTCAAGGCTTCCCCATGGCTTAGCATAAGGCAACCAGAAATGGCTATTACTTCCTTCCTCAATGTACAGAAGGTAACCTCCAAGGCAAGCCCACGCAGGCAAAAATGGGGCAACAACACTTCAAAGCACTCTCAGCTGTCACCTGGGAATGCTAAGGAGCAAGTTGGCATTCGCCCATCCAAGCTTATTCACACTCTTAACTTTCAACATCGCACATCTTAAATCTATAACCGCAAACCCAGACACTCTCAAGGGCAATAGTGGAGATTTTAAGGCAGAAAATGGACACCCCAACCAGCTGCTGACTTCTGACAGCGGAACCTGCAGTGTGCCGTCCTACCGTGACTACTTGCATGATGCTGCACTACAGAGCAGTGTGTGAGCCAACACAAGCAGGTCACAGGAACAATCACAACCCATGGATGAAATGCAAAGAGTAAATTTGTTTTTGTTACCTTGCTAACTCGGGGATCCCCAAAAAAAACACCCAGGCAGAGATACACAAGTGGGAATGCAGGCACTGCAGAGCTCAGTCCTTGCCGGAAGATCACCGAGCCTGCTGGTTTCACCTGTATACCAGGGATTCACACGAGCACAGTTTACCACACTGCTTTGATCTTTGCTTGCAGTAGAAAATGAATTTCAAGGATGTTCAATAATGCCTCTAAGTCTTTCACAGGCCTGTGTTATCTAAACACAGAGATCCTACTTCATCAAGCACACAAGGCTAAACAACAATTAGCGTGATATTATGTGTTTTTCTCCACCCAAGCTGCAGTCGCTTGAGCGTATTTACAATTCTTGCCAATCCTCCGCTATATTCCCACAAACAAAAAACAAAGAGTCATAATCTTCCCCGCATGCTCTTCTGTTAAGTCCTCAGTGTAGTGCTAATAAAATTCCTAAAACACAGCATACGAAGTCAACACCTGGTCCCACTTCTCCCTCTTGCTGACTCTCTGCTACCTGCTCCTTCACATGCTCTCAAAAGCCGTAAGAGTCAAGCAGGTTCTGGCTCTAGCTCAGCCAAACACAGGGTTGTTACACATACTCCTGACCCAGTCTTCATTCCTTAACAAAAAGCTCATTTGGTATGTGCGGCTTCTTTCCCAGCTGCTTGATTAACCTTCACGAATTTATTTTTATTGCAAGAAAATGAGCATAGCATTTAAAGGAAATATAGTTCTCAGTAATAATATTTTACAAATGTTTGAAAGAAATATCAGAAGGAAATCAGCGAAAAAGCAGTCTACAGCAATGAATCTGTTTGACTTCTTGTAGATTAAGAAGTTTCCCTGGACACAAGTGTAAGTTAATCTGCAAACACAAATGAAAAAAATATGGAACTACAATAGTCTGTTTTATTGCAGCTTCATTAAATTTTCAAATCTCCCTTGCTCCAATGTGCTATGTAAGAAGAGAGAGAAAAAGTGCTTCACAGAATGCAAGTGAACAAGATGTAACAGCATCGTATATGCATGTCCCTAGAGAACTTTCCAAATCTGCTCAGGAAGACAGCCTGCTTTTCATAAAAGTTGCTAGAAATGCCTTATAGCTGATTTTAATGTAAGACTTGGGAAGGGATCTTGTTCTTAAGATGAGAGGAGCAAATCAGCAATTACCCTAATAGAGCCAAAATTACAGCAACAGAAGTGAGAGTAAGGCCAGTCCTTAGACATCACTGAATCTTCTCCTATATTTTCAAATTTAAGTCCATCCACATTCCAACTTGGTTTTATCTCAGGAACTTATTTTATTATTAAACTGGATTCTGCAGTGGTACCAGCAGTCCCCAGTCAGAAACTCAACCCAAGCATACTCAGCTGCTTTCTTGGCCACTACATCTGGAATGGTCATCAAAGAATAAAACCGGAGCTGAGGCTTTCTAGGTCTTTTGTGTCACAAAAACATGTGTCCAGAGATTAACGGTGATATGGGGAAGGAAGATATATAATTTAGTCCCTTATGCTATGCACTGAGCAGCACAGAGCAAAAGTATAGCTCCTTTTCTAAAGATATACTAAAATTCTTATGTTAGAGTCTGCAGCAATGCTTTCTCTCATTAAGGTAACAAACTCTTTTCCCTGCGTCAGGGTTATGGAGAAGCAAGACAAACGGGAACAATCTTGCCTTTAATCATGAAAAGCCACACATCTGTATAGCTAGTAAATCTGTCACTGCATTTTGCCTTTGTGACCCAGCCAGGTATTTTCAGTCACTGACAGCGCCTCAGGCCGGGCCCAGCGCAGACGTCACGAGGTTGCAGGAGCCCCAGGAATACGCTAACATGGAACTCAGCTTCTGCCCAGGACAGTTTTGCACTTCAGTGAATGGTTTGATTGAAGCGGGCACCCCGCTGACCAAAATCTAGTAGAACCTATGGGAGTCAGCGCTCTGCTCAGGACAGCAAACTCTCCCTAGGGAAGGAACAAGCACCTGAATCATAGCTTGTTTTCCAGCGAATGTCCAGCAGTTTTTGTTAGAAGACTATGGCCAAACCAGAGCAGCAGGGAAGTATTTCCTTTTCCTTATTCTTTCTCCCCGTGAGACAGGAAATCTGCAACAGATGGGGTCCTCATCTTAGAAACAATGTTGTCCTTTCCCCTCCTTAATCACATTTCATTCCACATATACTGATGGACACCATTAAATCCATGCTGACCTCTTTGACCTGCTGGTATTATTTACGCTGTATGTGTTTTTGAACAGTTCTCATTGTTTCTCCTGGGCTGGAACAATACACAGTATCACAGTGTCCAGATCAGGAACTGAGGATCCCAGCTACAGCAAGCAGGCTATCAAGCTGGAAACAGCAAGCGTTGGCTTCATTCACTAATGCCTGACATTTTTCTGCCTCTAGTCAGAGTTGCCTATACATACATACCAGCAGGCATAACTTGGCCCTGCTCAGTTTTCAAGGATTCTTGCTGAGGAATCCTCACTCTTTCATACTCATTCATCTTCCTTTCAGGTACCTTACTCCCACCCTTCTTTACAGTTAAATAAAAACCACAATACTCTCCAGAGAACACCAAAAGCTCTACAGTCTATTTCAAGAATTACAGGTTCTTGGCCATCAAAATGCAGCCATTCTGAAATGTGCCAATCCAGACCTTTCAGGAGGGATGTGACGTCTGTGAAAATGGCAGGTCCCAAATCACCCTGACCTAAGTCATTTTGAATTACAACACTGCAAAGCAAAGAAAACAAGATACGTATCTTTTGATAGCAGGTATTTGTGGCTCTTACTTTAGTAAGAGAATCCCATTTCTACCATGCAAAGCTTAAGTTTTGCTGCCATGTGCCCTTTCTGTAGCAGTGTATTGGGTTTGCATGGCAAGTTTTTGGTAGGAGGAGGGCTACAGGGATGGCTTCTGTGAGAAGCTTCTAGAAGTTTCCCCTGTGTCCAACAGAGCCAGTGGCAGGTGGCTCCAAGATAGACCCACTTCTGGCCAGGGCTGAGCCATTCAGTGATGGTGGTAGAGCCTCTGAGATAACATATTTAAGAAGGGAGGTTGGAAAATGGTGCAACTGCAGCCGGGGAGAGGAGTGAGAATATGTGAGAGGGACAACTCTGCAGACATCAAAGTCAGTGAAGAAGGGGGACAGGAGGAGCTCCTGATGGTGGAACAGAGATTCCCCTGCAGCCCATGGTGCAGCCTATGGTGAGGCCGGCTGTCCCCCTGCAGGCCATGGAGGTCCACGGTGGAACAGAGACCCACTTGTAGCCTGTGGAGGACCCCACGTCAGAGCAGGTAGATGCTCTCAAAGAAGGCTGTGGCCCCATGAAGAGCCTGCACGGGAGCAGACTCCTGTCAGGACCTGTGGAGCTGTGGAGAAAGGAGCCCACGCTGGAGCACGTTTTCTGGCAGGACTTGTGACCTCATGGGGTCATACTGGAGCAGTCTGTTCCTGAAGAACTGCACCCTGTGGAAAGGACCCACGCTGCAGCCGTTTGCGAACAACTTCAGCCCATGGGAAGGATCCACAGTGGAGAAGTTTGTGGAGAACTCTCTCCCATGTGAGGGACCCCAAGCTGAAGCAGGGGAAGAGTGTGAGGAGGAAGGAGCAGCAGAGACAATATGGGATGAACTGACCCCAAGCCCCATTCCCCATCCCCTTGCACCACTCAAGGGGAGGAGTCGGGAATGAAGTCGAGCCCAGGAAGAAGGAAGGAGTGGAGTGAAGGTGTATTAAGAATTTCATTTTTATTTCTCATTACCCTACTCTGATTTGATTGGTAATAAATTCAACTAATCTCTCCAAGCTGAGTCTGTTTTGCCGGTAAGGGTAATTCCTGAACGATCTCCTTGTCCTTATCTTGACCCACAAGCCTTTTGTTACAATTTCTCTCCCCTCTCCAGTTGAGGAGGGGAGAGATACAGCAGCTTTGATGGGCACCTGGCATCCAGCCAAGGCCAATCCACCATAAACAGCTTACACAGGTGAAACAAACCAGACAAAACCAACTGAGGAAAATATATTTTTCTGCATAAAAAAAAAAGTTAAAGATCCACATTATTCATTTTGGAACTATCTAAGCTTGCCTCTGCTGTCAGCAGCTAAGTATTCCTCTCATCCAGAAACTCACGTTTTACCTGTCTATACTCAAGACAGGCCAGATGTATATGGCACATTACGCCTACTGCCTGCAACAGTTATGTCCACTTCCAACAGTAGTGGATTTGCCTCTTATATGGTAAGGTGGTTTTCAGCATTTTTGTGGAAAATAAAAGATTTCCTCACCAGCTTCAGAGTAATGTAGTCATATTTTGAAAAAATTATTTAGACCACAAATAACAGAGGTACCGTAAGATCTAGCCATCCCTCCTGAGAGAAAACCTTCCATTTGTTAATGCTAGTGGAAGGCTCCTTGGATGAGGGAACCTAATCAGTAAACCTTGTGTATGTGTGGTTATTCTGCATGTCAAGGCACATTTCCATATTCAAATGTCTTGGTTCCTCAAAATGTCTGCATATTGTTGAACTTGCCTTATGCCTCAGCTCTGTTTTAAAAGTTCTTATTTCTTTTTATAATAGTAGAAAGTAAAATGAAATTCCACCTCTTCCTGGCCAACACAAGAAATGGGATGAAGCAACCAACAGAAAACTCAACTAGGACTGGCTCCTAAGCACTGAAACCTTCTTGCACTTCAACTGGAGCAAGACCCAAGTTTAACTGAAGATAGCATTCCTAGAGAAACATACATCTCAGTTAGTTGAGAAAAATACAATAACTGGACATCTCTAATGCCTTGGCCAGTTCTACGCAAACACTCTAATTCCAATGGAAGGATGGGGTTAAGTGTGATGTCCTCAGATCCCTTTACAAACAAAGCCAATTAAATTGAAATGCTGTTCTTCTACTAGCAGAAAGAAATCCATCCATCGTAGAGTAAAATTGCAGCACTTCAAATTCAGTCCTTAGACTATGATGCCATGACTTTCCAAGACAGACAAGCTCTAAGTGACTCATCTAGAAAGACAAACACTATTTTTGACATTTATACCTTATGAATTATTAACTGGTTTGCTGCATCCAAAATGATTTTGCATTAAAATGAATTTTTGGCACATACCTTGAAGGCTAAAAATTGTAAACACTTGAAAAAGGCAAACAAAAATATCTAATTCACTAGTGCGGCTTAAAAGAGCAAGTCTTGTTTGTCTACTGAAAGTCACAAAAGATTAAATCAATAATAATTTTCAGGAGAATTTTATTTCTGTGAAAAAAAAATAAAACACACTTCAATTCTTTTGGAACATGTTCTGTTATCACCCTATTTTGTTGCGGTGCCACTCTTGCCCATAGTGCCCAGAAGTGATGTCCAGTGCTAAAGGATACTATAAAATGGAAAATAAATAGTGATCTCAGTGTTAACTGCACAAAACCAACCAAATTTCATAACACAAACGTGAAAAACAAGCCCTATTTGAAAATGTTTAGATAAATTGTTTTCACATTTTAAGACCTTTTGCAGCCAGCAGTAACTGGAATTTAGGCAATCAAAAAAATAACAACTGATCAATAAATAAATAAATAAATAACAAAAATCATTAAAAAAATCAAACGGAAATTAAAAAAAAAAAAAAAAAGAAGAAAGCAGAGGAGGATGTAAACATTTTAACACTGTGAGGCACTTTTCTGCCATCACAATAGGGGAAAAAGGCAGGGGCAGGGAGAAGCCAACATTTTTCTCTATCTCAGAACTTCTGCTTACAAAAGATTCAGTATAGCACCCCGGTCTGGCAAAGTGATAACAAACCCAAGGGACAAATGACCAAAACACAGCCCAATGGAAATCACATAATTACATCAATATGACACTTGCTGCTTCACCGACAATGAACCCAGCTAGTGGCACCTACCTATTCTGAAACAGATGCGGATTCACTTCACCAGCCATTCCCTGGTGACACATCTGTTAGCCGAACCAGTGCCTAAATGTTTTGTTATTTCAGGAGGCCCCCTGGCATCACACCAAGCCTTCTTTACAGGCTGCCACGAGCAAGGTTACACTGCTGCTGCCTCAGCAGCACCTTTGCTGGAATCAAATAATACCACTTCTTTGGCTGGGGAATGGTGATGAGGAAAGAAGCTGAGAGCAAACTGCTGCCCCTCAATGTGACCCATGTGATGCTGCAATAACAACTTCAGCCCAATTCCAGTCTATAAAATCGGACTTTTTTTTAAACTGCTATTTAGTTATACAGATATGGTTCCCATCATGGGCACAGGAGCATCATCAGTATTACATAATTTACAACTATATATCCATGAATCGTTCTGTCCAAGTCTGCCACAGTGGTTTGGTTTCCATCCACAGACAAACTGAAATTACACTGAACTCCAACAGCTACTTCTTTTTGGTTGGTTGGTTCATTTGGTTTGTTTCCTCCTTTCCCATAAACAGAAAGCTTGTGAATAATGCTACAGCACAGTAAATATGAATTTCCATCTTTTTCTCTGCTTCAGGAGAACCAAAAAAAAATTTTAATTCCTATCAATTCTATGGCAGGTTAACACGTGCTATAACCTCAGGTTTGAAAAAAGCTACTATTTGGTCTCCAAGATTAAGTGCAGGATTAGACAAGCATTGAAGGCTAGGCAATGCAAAGATCATCACAATAATACCATGCTGTAGCTCAGTTTTCTTTCATCTGCATACCTCCCTATATTTAAGAGAGGATCACCACAACCATTGTCCATCAGGGACGACTAAGTGAGAAGAAAATGAGGACCGGAGTCACAGAATTTGCTGGAAAGCAGCATAAAGCAAGCCTTTTCAGTTCCAGGATAAAAGAGTGTTGCAAGGATACTTTGGCTGCCACTGGGGTACCACAGACTTTGACTGAGAGCCACCGACCTGTTGCATTAGGGCACTTCCCACCACATACTGTCCATTCACAATTTCACTTCAGACGTCCATACAGAGTTGCAACAGCTCCTTACAGCCTGCAAAGCAGATTTTCAACTCTCCTTCCTTCCTTCCTTCCTTCCTNTCCTTTCTCTTAAAGTCAAAGATTTCACTGGCACACTACTAGGTCATGACAGGCACTGTTAAGCTCCTCGACCCCACATCCTCCACAACAAATGAGTAAGCCCACCCCAGCACCGCCCTTGCATTTGCACTTGACAGCTATGTAGAACTGCAGAACCCTCTGCACAGTAACCTCTGCAAAATCTGCTTCAGTTAAACCGATTTATGCTGCTTCAGCACTTTTATGAAGCATGCTGTCAATTAGTATGCTAGTCACAAGGGCACATTTAAATCTCAAAAACGCTGTTTTGCATGAATGACCAAGAGCAGCCAGTTCTTCCTTGCTGTGTAATACTTCCAGTGAAGATGACAGTCGAGATATAAAAGAAAAACGTGACGCAGGATGTGTTTTGAGCATAGCATCCACACATATTCTTTGCCTCCACAGACCACTGGGAGAAAAACCGCAGACGGGTGTCAATCAGTGCTCCAGTTTTATTCATACTTACATACATAAAAGTGGGAACTGGATATATCAGGTGAAAGGATACTGCAGTAACAGATGCCTGAGAAATCTTCCCCCAAGAGCAAACCATTAGCTTTTTTGTACACAAAGCAGCAGCTCTTTCAATAAGATTCAGAAACAGGGTTAGAAAGCAGAGTAGTAAGTCATCAGGAACTCAGAAGGGTTACACAGTATCCAACTAAACCGCAATTCAGACTAAGGTCAATTTTTCACCCTTTCAATTATGTAATATCAATAAAAGGACACATGGGAATGGTGCCAAATGTGAATTCTGTATCTGGCAATCAAGCTAAAGCGCACAAACAGAATAAATGTTCCTACCTGCTAGGGAAATAATCAAATAATCCCCTCCACAGCTAAGTAAATATTTTTTTCTAAAAATAGTCTTTATTCCCAGATCAAAAATTTGCTCCCTTTCCTTGATCTCAAAATGTACCGCTGTGCACTGAGAGAAACCAACAGACTGCCGAAGGTACACAGCTCTTGAAGAGAGGCTTCTAGCAGCCGGCTGGACACAATCCTCAGAGCCACATCACCCTGCAAATGGCTCTTTTTCCCATCCTCCATCTGCTTACAAGTTTCCACACTACAGAAGAAGGGAGCTCTTTACGTCCAACGTAAGCAACACACAGCGCAGCAGCCACACTCAGAAAAACAGAGAATTGTCCAGCTTCCCAGACGGGCTCACGTACATACCTTTACATACATGGGAACTGACCATAATTTGGTGGGTGAGGGTGAGAGGAAACATGGAAGGAGATAGGCAGACCCAGTGTGAGCGCAGCTTCAATCACAGTCAGCTGGAGAAGACAGGCGAGATGCTTTCACTTGAAAAGCCGAGGTAGCTAGCAGACACAGGTCCCACTCAACACCGCGGGACAGCCAGGAACACATTATTAATATGGGGCCTGATGGGGATTTAGGAAAATTTTGATATCAACACATCACTGTCCACATTCTCTATCAGTATGAAAGGAATGGTAACAACTGGTTAGTTGCAGTTTGAGAATTTAGCAAGTGAAGAAAACATGTTGTGTATAAAGGATTGCTTCCCCCATCCCAGTGAAAAATATTTTACATGCTTCTTACCAAGGAATTTAAAATACAGTCAGCTAGATGAATCACAATATAAAAACATTTGACAAGGAGATGAATTTCCACCATACTCGTATTCACACTCATTTCAATGGAACCAGTCACAAGTTTATGGTGATTCAGACACCCAGAACATTTGCTGGATCCATGCTAATAAGCAGACACTCTTTCAGGACACTTTCAAAACACATTATCAACATTTTCAAACTCTGCCTCAACCATAATGTGTCCTTTTTTGTAAATGAACCTCTACAGACAGATTTCAATAAATGCAGAATCACTGGGAAGCCCACAGGATTTGTGCTATGTAGGTACAACAAAATAGCAAGGCAGGAGCCTCATTTGCTTCTCATTGAACATGAGGGTCCATCTCTTACCGTGCACTTCACAAGGCTGCTTTATTAACGAGAGAAGCATGGTACTTTCCACCTCAATGTCATGGCATGTAACAAGCTACTGACAACTACGAGTGGAAGTCTTTCAGTAATAAATGCGTTTCTCTATAAAACTGTATCAGCTGGTGACTTCTGTCTTGGTGCTAAGACAAATTAAATCATGTTGTACTATACAAGCAGAATACAGTGGCAGAAAAGAAATTGTATTACAGGCCTTTCGATTCTAATCACCACATTCAGACTGCTATGGGCAGTCACATGTACTCACTGGTTCGCAGGGGAACCTCAGGTGTGGTCATTTCCAGCATTTTTGTTCATTTCGTTCCTTATGAAATCATTACTTTCTGAAAAAGCTTAGTTTTGACTGTGGCTCACAAGACCCATATTACAGAATGAATGCAGTCATGTGGAAACAAAGCTTGTGCTATTTTAAAACAACCATTCAAATGACCCAGACTGCCAAATCTGTATCATCCAAAATGATTCTGGTGGTTTTAAAACTGTACATAAACCTGCAGGAAGCAACAGTCTCTTGGTCACACTGCCATAGCGCTAATGGCAGAGGAGTCTGCATGCCTTAATAAAAAGGGACCATTTGGTGGCACAACACTTAGTTGCTCATTTCTGGAAAAGCACTCTTTGGAGCAATCTGCTTAGCTCCAGGACATTGGACAGACTTGCGGCAGCACAGTTAGCATTCAAATGGGGCTACTTCTCCTTCTTAGGAATAATAGCAGCAAATGAATAATCTAAACAGCTCTGTAGTTGTCAGTCTAACATCTTGTAATTCTGCATGAATGCCACGACTTCCAGGCTCACTCTCCTTTTACAAACTCAGGAATATTACTTCTAAACTTAAGCTGCACAGAGGTAAAACCATTAAAGTTCTTCTGAAAGGCAAAAGAGTGAATGCTGCATTAATTCTAAAATGGGCAAAGCTTCCTCTTGCTTTTCAGTGACTCACTGCTGTTGCAGTTCGTGCATGAAATTTGACAGGCATTAAGTTCTTCAGCATGGCTTCTAGTAAAAAACAGAATAGTACTATTTCATGCAGGTTAGTCTGATATTTTACAAGTCAAAAAATGATGAATGAAAACAAAACGCTTACATTGTATAAAACAATCCAAACGGGTAAGTTGTGCTATGGAAAGCAGACTACTTCTAGATTAAAGGAAACTTTTAAATAACATTTAAATTGTGCCACTAATCTTTCTACTTCTAACTGGAACTGCACTTTGTATTCATAATATTGTATGCTCATAACCATAAACTCCCTGTATATAAGGGGTACTTATGTTACAACAAGAATAGCAGCATTAAAGATAGAAATAAATGAAATTAGAAACTTCAAGACTTTACAATATTGAACCGGGCTAAAGGACACAATAACCTGAGAAATAACTTGAAATTGTCCATGGTATCATTTAGGACTCTCTTATGACACCACATCATGCACAAGTTCTTACGTGAATACGAAACAAACGAAAAAAACAGAATTTTTAGAACTACCGATTTGTTTGGTCCTATCTGGGAAGCTTCATTCATATAGGCAACGTCAACCCATATTTCACCTGGGGAGTAATCCCTAGGCAAACGGATTACTCCCTAGAGTAAGGTCAGCACGACTAAATCCTGGATTTCTCACTCATGCTGAAAACAAGCCAATAAACAGATCAGACTTGCAACCTATTTGTGAGTCATTCTCATGCATGAATGTGTCTTCATGGCCTACATACAATCTGCGGAAGTCAAGGCTGGGCCCAAAAATCCCTGGGTCA